>LR738716.1:122793578-122842472 GCA_902687465.1 Secale cereale | reverse complement strand
TGTGAAAAAGGACCCTTGCCACCATTTTTTCTTTAAAAAATTAGGTGTACAAAGAATTCAACATTTGCATGTTCATTTGTTTTCTGCAAACTTTTAACTCGGGAGCTAAATGTTTGCACTATGTTTTCATTCTGCAAACGAGATTAGCAACATCAATATGTCAAAGCAAATGGGAAGGGAAAAATCATTTTATGATGTGTGATATGGATGTGGCGTGTCTCTTATATATAGTACTAGGCCCAAAAGAGGAGGAAAGTGTGGGCAATCATGCGTGCAAAGGGGGATCATGAAAAGATGGATGGACGGCAGTTTCATCCTTCAAGCAAGGGCCAATCATTCAAGCTGTACTACCAGCTCTTCTGTAGACATATCTTGCAAGCAAGAATTGATAATCAATTGTCTTGATGGACATGACAACTCAGTTCATAATTCTTTTCTTTTCCGCACCCACTTTTCGATCTGTCCCTGAAGGAATTAATAAGATTGATCATACCCACCTTTCGTTTATTCAGCATCATGCATTGTCGACAAGACCAAAAAATGAACGAACATAATCACCGCTGATGAAAATAATTTGTAATTCAGCAACATGATTCCAATATTACTAGCTAGGCAAGATATTAGAGACAATGGTATATATTAACATACCCATACATCACATTTACAAGTGGATAATTCCACGACCAATCTATAAAGGAAATAATAGAGGTGCAACAAGGATCAATCAATGCGAGAGATCAAGAAGAATAATGCTGCTCAGATACAGTCATACAGATCATGCAAGAATTTTTTTTCTTTCTTCCAGATTCCAAATTGATGAAATTCATATGCTGCTGCTTCTGCATCCAACTCTTCAGTTGCTGGAAAAAATATTACCTTGTGCCCCTAACAATCATCAAGAGATACAACATTAAGCTAGGCATGCCATAGATATGGAACTAAACCCTCTTTATGATTAAGAAGATCAAGAAAGCCATAATTATGGCAGTTAGTTTTCATCAACTTAGCTACCTACAACAGTTTAGTAGGAAAAGACCGATGGATCATTAACATCTAAGTCTGAAAAATAAGCACATACATACATTAACCTGAGTACTGCCAAAGCAGCCTAAACAGTAAGTACGGTATAAAATAACATAACTAATGTCAAAGGCTGCCTAAGCAGTCTATAACATCTCACATATGCCAAAAAAAAAGGGACATAAATACCTAAATTCCGATCTAAATAAAATAACTAAATCACAAGCCACAAGATCCGTTCAGATATTACTACACCGGGACAGGTCAATTTAAACGTCACCTCGTGAAAGAAAACTTTCGATCTTGGCCGGTTAATTTTGGAGAGGAAAGAAAAAGGAATAATCGACAGGATCTGAAGAAAACTGCACTAGTAACACCCAAGAATCCCAGATCCGTTCTGCTACGAAAGATCGAAAGAGAAGAACCAAGACAGAATCAACCTACACACAGGAATTAACGACTAGCCAGGCAGGCACGGCCGATCGATACGAGGCAGTGAGGGGAGTTGGATGGATCTCACCTTGAGGATAACCTGCAGGAAGGGTAGATGGTCCATGCGTCCATGGATAGATTTCATGGGATTTTAGGGTTTTCGTTGTGCTCCGACCAGCAGATGAAACTCCAGCATGACCTGATTGGCATGGATTCTGATCCATGAGTTAGGTCATCAGATCATGCTGGCAGCTTCACCAGCTTGTGGTGCACCTTGATCTACCCATCAAAGAGAAAGAGGAATAACTCTGGCACTTTGGCGAGAGAGAGAGGTGGGAATAATTGGGGGCGAAGAGAGCAGCAAGCAACGGGGGATATATAGGCCAAGCGGTGAGAGAGAAACTCAGAATTGCTCCTCTCTCTCTCTCTCTCTCGCACTCTCAATTTTTTTTTCTTCACTTGACTTTTTTGTCCATATATTTTTTGGGACGGTACTGTGATGGGAACTGGGTAGTACTAGTACTGTGAAAATCGCTACTGCAACAAACAACTGAAGATGAATGAACTGCAAGGACAGCAAGGGTATGATTCAGATGCATGGCTTCATACCCCCTCGGACGACGATCAAGCGGCGCTTCTTGTGTATTCTTAGATTTATTGTTTCGTTTGATGTCTCTCACATTTCTTGTTTATCATGGCGTCAACACCGAGCCTAGTCCTTTAAAAAAATATGCATGGCTGACCCATAGAACGGTTTGAGATTATTATTTTTCTAGTAAAGGAGGAAGATCCCCGGCCTCTACATCTGGGTGATGCATGCATCCACTTTATTAATTATTCATAAAAGACCTTACATAGAAATACAACAGTAAGTCTGAAGTCATCGTCTAGGCAACATCTGTCGCTACTCCTATCCAGTTGATGAAGGGATGCTGATAGTCCAGGCCTAATACCACAAACCTCGTAGTCAAGCCTAACATCTAAGACCCGAGGCCCCGACCTAGCCACTTGCCGGGTCCGGGGCACACACCAGTTCGACGCGCTCCCAGAGGCCGCTGCTGCCAACTGACACCGCTCCATATTCAGAGCTATACTGATGCATCAATCTTGCTCGGTCTAGTTGTCGTCGACGCCACGACGGCGCCCAATGGCCCCACCTCCCCGCGCGCAAACAGCTGAGCATGTCGCGGTCGCCACCGATACACCCTTAGCACCATGTTGCCCAGTACCACCAGCCGACACAGCTTGAAGTCCTTGGAAGATCTATCGTGCGTAGCACCTGCCGACCAGGCATGACAAAGCGTAGCACCTGTCGGTCAGACATGACTTGACATCTCCACCGAAGCTCCGTGCAAGACGAAGCCACTCCACCACCTACCTCTGACTTCCAGCGCTGCTCCACGAACGATGCTCCCAAGAGAGAAACGACACCGCAGTGCCGCCATCATCCGATCTGTAACACCAGATCCTAGGGTTTCCCCCGAGGCAGCACGAGTGAGTCGTCAGTAGTTACACGACGATGCCTTCATAAAGGTGACAGCGTAGAATGCCGCCATCACTCGGTTTTCACCGGCAACCATGTCTCCCCAACTCGCAGCAGGGACTAGATGATGGATGTCGAGATCCGATCAGCAAGCCTGTGGCCGACCACCTCCGACGAAGAAGATGACCACCGCCACTGGCTACACCGGCCAGAACAGATCTGCCAGAAGTGCCGCCGAGCAGTCCACCAGACCCTCGACGCCATCGCCGATCTAAAGCCAGATGACGTGCCGCCGAAGCCCGCATCGCGCCGCCGCCCGTGGCCGAGGCAAGGTCGACCACCGCCGCCATCGGCAAAGCCATCGCCGCCGCTTCTATATCGGCCACGCCTCCACGCACGTTGGGGCCCCACCACCCTGAGACGCGGGAGGGAGGAAGGGCTCCTGTCACCGCCGTCGGCCTCCGGGCACAGGCCGGCGGCGTCCTCCGGCGGCGGCGGGAGGAAGGGAGGAAGTTGAGTTAGGCTCCGGTGGCAGCTAGTGTTGGGGTGACACCCGAGTCACCCGGGCGGGGGGCGACGCGGGTGCTGCTGTTCGCGTGTGATAACCTCGACCAGTTTGAGATAGTTTCATGTGTTTAACAAATTATATATTCCTACTTAATTTCAGCTCAAATTGGAAGAAATAATTCTAGCATAGATCCAAAAGTTAATGGCCATATGCATTCCAAGGATGCGTGCTTGTGTGGCGGTCACATGGATAATTAAGGTGTGTGTACATGTCATGTGCGTCCAAATATTAGATCTAAAAGCTAGCTAGAGAAGAAATGTCGTCGTTCTCTGAATCAATACATGTATGGAAAAAAATTGCGGTCCCAAATTTAAGGCATGCCACCAAAGGCATCCAAAGGCTTCTCACATCTTTCCATTCACCAGGATTTTATAATGTTATTACTAACCTTTGTTTTGTTAACTGAGATTGTTTTATCGGTCATCGATTCTGTGTGTAGTGTAGTGTAGCTACTAGCCAGGGACCATTTCGTGCATGTCGACATCACATTAATTTGGTAGCACCTTTTATCTTGAATTCCAATCGTAGGGCTGTCGTCTAAAATTGCAACTTCATGATCAACACTTAACTAATTTGTTAGAAATTAAAGTACATATGTCTGTGAAGACACTTACGTACCAAATCACTTTTAGTCTTTTTCACCTTCCCTCGTTTTGATCACTAGTACTGCTTGTTATACCCAAAAAATGTTTACCCTATTTTTTTCATTCATAGGGATAAAAATAAATAGACATGACTTCTCTTTTTTGCAGGAAAATAGAAATGACTTCTTATGAAGTATGAAAGCAAATCATTATCAGGGCGAGGTGCCTGTGAAGATTGACTGCACAATTAACAATTTCATGGGTTGAGATTGCTACCCGGACGTACCACCCGGTAACAGAGATGACTTCTTAATACTTATAACGAAAGAAGATGGTTGTATCATATAATAAGTAGAACTGTTTTTTTTACCAAAAACTATAAGTTGTAGTTACAGATTGATTAGATTCAAAATGTCGTTAGGAATATGATTTGTAAATTAGTTAACTAGCATGGAAAAATATGGGCTGCTCAGACTGGCAGTGGGATTGTGCAGTGGCCCAGTTCTGGAACCGAGAAAGTGACAAGATCGATGTAGGAGTATATATCACCAGTTCCGTTCCAGAGCTTCAAAGTGGCCCAGTTCTAGCTTTCTCCATATGCATACATGTACTAGCTTGGTAGATCTAGACCTTTTCTTAATCTAGCTAGCTGCCCATTTGGAACTTGTTATGCAATCTCCTATACATGTATACACGGCAAGAGGGCATAATTTGGTGACCCTACATGTGCACATTTCAATTGCTTTATCAGTATGTAGACATGAAAATCGTATGTCTGCGTAATTTTGGCATGAATGTATGCGGTTTCGGTGGGAAAACTGTTTAGTATATTTTAGATAAACATAATTAGATAGATGCTTGTAGATATATCTTGCAAAGAAATAGAAGCGTATGCGTGTATAGATGATCTACAGTATGGATTAGCTAGTGCAGGAACCCAGTACATACATGTCGCTATCATCAAATCATCATGTATAGCTAGCTAGATTTGATTGGCTAAATAAATATATTGTGGTAGTTAGTAGGTGGGCTTGTGGCCAAGTGCTTCGGTTAGACTATACTATTTTACTAAATAATCATATGAACTGCTATTAAAGTACTAGTAGCGAACTAACTAACTTGTTTGGAGGCATGGTATAGTAGTGTTAACAAACTGAAATCGGTGCACTCCACAAATATCTTTACCTAATCAAACAGCAGACCCACATCAGAGACAATAAACTAAGTATGTACCAAATAAAGCGATGACCCCCCACGAAAACTGGCTTAACAACTACTGTATGATGAAACAATCAAACAAGCAGAAAAGTTGGGTTAACAAGTGCACCCACAGCTCAACTATGAAGTCTGGCCCTCCCACAGCTCAACTATGAAAGTTCATCAGAACATTCATGGTTAGAGCTGGGTTAATTTAATACGAGGAGCTAGCTGATGAGCTAGCCACTTACCCCCTGGCCAGCGATGATGCCCTTCGGCACCATGCTGCAAACACATAGTATATGCCCATTGCTGGGAAGAAATGAGGCTGTCAGTCATGATCTAACAAGGATTCACATGCAGAAGCGAATCAAAGATAGATCATGCTGGCAGCTTCACTCATTCACATGGGCATGACCATCAAAACAAGAACATCATCCTCCCTCATCTCTTTGTCTTTCTCTCTCTCTGTCCAGGAAAATCTGACTGCTTGGCTAGAGTGGGCTAGAAGGGAAGAGGATTCACCCAAACTAGGAAAAGGGGAGGAGAGAAGAAGATGATGATGTGATGATCTTGAGCTCAACGAGAAGAAGAAAGCGCACAGAAGATTGTAGAAGAAACAAAAAGAGAACAAGACGGTTCGCTCTGTGCAACTGCTGGACGGGCACATGTATTTATAGAGGAGTATGGAATGTACGTGGTGACGGGCCATCGGGTCATATGGTGGTCAGGATGTGGGGGTATTGCGGGTTTTCCTGAGGTCGTAGATGCAAAATGGCGTAGGGTCAAACCCAAAATTCGAAAATTACATTTTAAAATCATACTTTTAAGAAGTTGCGCCGACGTGTCTGCACAGGAGAGCGCAGACAGACAGATAGGTGATAGCTAGGGTGCGGCACACTGCATGCAAAGGCCAGCCAGCGTGCATGCATTGCACAGCATCGATGCATGCATCGAGCCAGCCATCACCGTTGGACCGTGTCGTTCGATGCACGCTCTGTGCTACCTGTATTGGCACGCGTACACCTAGCTACCATAGGCCTTGTCGATTTTAAAGTTTTCAATTAGGGCATCTTCAATTATTATAAGATAGTTGTTGGTAGATTTTGTCATATAGAATTTTTGATGATGTGTCATGCAATAAATGAGGAAAAAGATGAAGGTTGTATGTATATGAACCAACACCCTTGCACTGGCTCCAATGTAGAATGAGAAAGCATCTTATTTATTATCTCACATCCTATTGAATAAACTAGATGCAACACATTAGAGTTGTTGTATGTTAAGGTATTGATTGATGACATGGCATATTTTACCAACAAGCTAACATACAAATTGTTGGAGATGCCCTTATCAGAACAAACCGGAGTTTGACCTATGTTTTTGAGAAACATTCTAACTTTTTTCACATGTAAGCATTTTTAACAAGGGCACATATATAACATTTAAGGCCAACTCCAACGCACGGCCTCAAATAGTCCGACCGCGTCCGTTTGTGAGTAAATGAAAACAAAATACGATACAATGCTCGGGTGCAAACGGACAAACGCATGTCTTTCGTCCTCTTTCGACCCATTGCTGCTCTAAGTTTGGGCCATGTTTGCGTAGAAACAGACGTGCGCGGATGGACGGGACACATGCCCTTGTCCTACCCTGGCCACCCGCCCCTTTTTCTAACCCCTCCCACTCCGGTCGTCTTCCCGCCCCGCTTTTCTAAACCCTAGCCGCCACCGCCGCCATTTTTCTCGGCCATGTTGCTATCGAGCATGGCCGCGCCCCACACCCTACCCTTGCCACTGCCCCCGTTTTCTCGGTCCCCGAGCTGTACAACCCCGGGCGCCTGATTTCAGTGCATCCGGCTGACGGATTTAAAGCGGATCCCGCCGGATTCGAGCGCACCCTGCCACCGGAGGCTGTGCCTTGCCATGGATTGGCCGGGTACCGGACCGCACAGCTCGGCAAAGCCGCCAGGTCGCATGCAGGTACTGACTCTGCATTTAGTAGCTCGGATCTATCCCATCGGTGGTTCGCCGACAAAGACATGTCCGACCGTCGCCCGGGCCTGGTGCTAGCCCAAATGCTTGTCGGCGCACCGCTACCGCTCATAAAATGCGGCGACTGTCCACAGAAGATCATGCGTCGCGTGTCTACAACGCAGGATCATCCCGGATGGGTGTTCGTCAAGTGCAAAAACTATGGGGTATGTTTTTGTTTTGCTTCGGTTGTGCTCCCAGATTAGGCGCATTTTCGATACCTCCTTACTTATACTCAATTTTTTTGTAGGATGGATGCAAGTTTTGTTACTGGGAAGAAGAATACATCGATCTATTGAGACTAGCCATAGTGGGAGTAGCTTCAATAGTAATATAGTGTCCAATTCAGCATAGTTGCTTATGTGACAGTCATTTAACTACAAGAGAGATGAATAGAGTAACATAGCTAGTTATCCATACTATGGGTAACATGACACATACCAAGACAAGATGATACAACCTAACAAATGAAGGTTTGCATGACACCACACTTATGTTACTCCCCACTATAGTGGTGATAACATGGCCTAGGTCTTGTTTATGTTATTAGTGCAAGTTACTCTCCACTATGGCTACTCTAATAGAACAAAATTTGACTGATGTAAGTGCACTCGTCGCTATAATAGAGATGTTAGAGATGCGACGAGATGCGAAGCAACGTCTACTTCTTTAGAATAAAAAAAAAGTATGCAAGATCGAGAATCTGCAGATCAACAATGGAGGCATCGAGAAGATACTAATCCAACTTGTGTGAGTAGTTACGGAAGTTGGATATCTTTTAAAATATCTACTTTTGGTTCTTATTTTCTTTAGTCTTACCATTCTAGTCAAGAATTGGTGAATGTACTCCAATGTATCAAAAAATCATAGATGGAAAAATATAGGAAATGCGGCCCAAAATATATATGCGAACGAGATGCGGCCAAGGTGAGGCCGCGCGTTGGGTGCACGACCAGTGCGTCCATGAAAATGGCTGGATGACGCCCTATTGTCATCCCCAAACGGACGAAATCCAGACAAAACAGACGTCCGTTTGGGGGTCGTGCGTTGGAGTTGGCCTAAGGGCATCTCCAACGGCAACCCGCTAATTTTCTCCCACATCTGTCCGCGGATAAGGGGGACCCGTCCGCGGACATGGATATGGCAGGCCACCATCCAACCATAGCCGTGTATATTTCAAAATTGTTTTCAACAAACCGGATGAAATTCATGCAAACAAGGCCATGATTTCATATAAACATGATGTATTTCATACAAACATGGCGAATTTTCATTACATTTCAAACAAAAGAAAAAACGACACGAGCCTAACCTATCATATGGCTGCGTTGTAATGCCCCCGATTTGACCGTACACTAATCATGCACGCAAACGTGTACGCCCAAGATTAAGCACTCACTAGGAGATATCACAACACAACTCTAGACACAAATAAAATAATACAAGCCTTATATTACAAGCCAGGGGCCTCGAGGGCTCGAATACATGAGAGTCAGCGGAAGCAACAATATCTGAGTACAAACATAAGTTAAACAAGTTTGCCTTAAGAAGGCTAGCACAAAAGCAACATGATCGAAGAGGCAAGGCCTCCTGCCCGAGAGCCTCCTAACTACTCCTGGTCGTCGGCGTCCGTCACGTAGTAGTAGGCACCCTCGGGGTAGTAGCAGTCGTCAAATGTTTCATCTGGCTCCTGGACTCCATCATCTGGTTGCATTAACCAGAAAGAAGAAAGAAGGGGAAAAGGGGTAGCAAAGCAACCATGAGTACTCATCCAAAGTACTCGCAAGTAAGGATCTATACTACATTTGCATCAGTACCAATGAAACTGGTAGTATATGTGGACTAAACTGTAGAATGCTAGAATAAGAGGGGGAGAAGCTAGTCCTATCGAAGACTAGCATCTCCTGGAAACCATCGTCTTGCAGCAACAGGAGGGAGTAGAGTAGTATAACATATGTCATATTTATGTTGTTGTATCAACGCTCCGGGATCCTTTCTCGACTCCCGAAGCAACATATCCAAATCATGCCTCAGCATCCACTTCTAGTTGTATCGATCAGGATACAACTCCAAGTGTCCGTTACCGTAGGACAGCCTATCGATAGATGTTTTCTTCCCTGCAGGGGTGCACCAACTTACCCATCACGCTCGCTTAACTCTGGCCGGACACACAATCAGGTCATGCCTGGCCTCGGCCAAACAATACGCCGCAACCCGTCCTAGGCTTAATAGAGAGGTCAGCACGCCGGACTAAACCTATGCCCCCAGGGGTCATGGGCCATCGCCGTGGGAACTCCTGCACGTTGCGTGGGCGGATGGTGAGGAGACCTAGCTACCTCCTTGAAAAAGGCAGGAGCTTACCAGTTCGACCCGACGCGCGCCGCTCAGTCGCATGACGTCAATTAAGCTTCGGCTGATGCATACGACGCAGAACGCCCATACTATGCCCACGTGATGGTTAGTGCTAGCAGGCCAGAGGCCCCCTTGGATCAAATATCCAAACTGTTTAGTGTCTTGGGAACGCGCGATAATGAGTAGAGACTCATGATCATGTGACCCCATCGCCCCATCTCGAGGACTTGTGGCAAGGGCTAAGAATGCCCGGACACACCTCGTAATTAGCTCGCGGGCACCTTCCAGGTCAACCCGACTCCACATCACTCACTATTAAGCTCGAGCGGGTACCCCTCAGGGCCGACCCGTCTTTAGTAACACGGTTCAGTGTGAAGTCATAGTAACCATAGTAACTGTGTGTCTAACACCAAGGGGGAACCCTGAGGAATCACCCTCGATGGAATTCCACCTGATGTCATCGTCAAGGTGGACGAAGGAGGAATCACCCTCGAGGCCCACTCTTGAGGAGTTGCACGACAGTGTCGTTATCGAGAGTGGAGAAGGAGGAATCACCCTCGATGACCATAACCAACTAAATAACCTACAAGGTTAACATCAGAAGTGCTGATGAGGTATCACCCTCGGCACTCGATAGTAACCTAGTAGTGTCGAGCAACTAAGGGGAAAGTGATGTGCGGTGCAGGGGCCTGGTCTTCGATCCTGTTGATCGGGTCTTCTGATAATCCAGCGGGGGCAATAGGGACAAGGTGGGGGGCACTGGTGGGTCTACAACCAACCTATTCTAAGCAGTTTAGGATAAACATGTAATGTATAAAAGCAGGTAACAACAACATGCTATGCATCAGAATAAGATCATACTAAAACAGTAGTAGTTCTAATGCAAGCATAAGAGAGAAGGGAATGGGCGATATCCGAATGATCAAAGGGGGTTGGCTTGCCTGGAAGCTCTGCTGCAAAGGAACGGTCGTCGGTGACGTAGTCGATCACAAGGGCATCAGCATCGGTCTCGGGGTCTACGTGAGAGAAGAGGGGGAATAAATAGTAAATATAAAGCAAATAGTTGCATGACAAGCAAAAAGCAGCGCTCGATGTGATCTAACGCGGTGCTACATAATACTGGCGAAGGCGAATAACATACAGGAATGTTTTCCTAGAGTTAGGCATTTTCGGACAGATGAAACGGAGGAGGAAAGTTGCATGCTCGCTATGATAGAGATGTCTGGCATATTCGAATTCATCTCGTCGTTCTAAGCAACTTTCATATATAAAACTTTTTCATTGGAGTTACGGTTTATTTTATATGATCTTCTAAAGTTTTAATCATTTCTGGATTTATTTAATTATCTTAAATCAACATTATCCAAAATAGTATGGGATGACGTCATCATGACGTAGAGGTGACGTCAGCGGTCAACAGTCTGTTGACCAGAGTCAAACCTGACCTGTGGGTCAAGTGGGACCCACATGTCATTGAAAGTAGTTCTAACATATGGGTTAGTTTAACTAAATAGGTTAATTAGGGTGGTAGGGCCTACTGGTCACTGGATAATTAATTTTTTAATTAATTAATTTAATTAATGAACTGATTTATATTTATTCCCGCATGTCAGTGACACGGGGCCAACCCGGTCAATAGTTGACCCAGTCAACTGGGTCAATTGGGGCCCGTGGGGCCCGTGGTCAGTATCACAGGAGGCGCCAGGTCGGACGCCGGTCGGAGACGCGCCGGAGTAGACTCCGGCGAGCCAAACGCGGCGGCGCGTGTCGGGAGGCGTTCGGGTTTCGAGCACAGGGGGTTTTCGGGGCCGGGGCTGGGTGCGTTCGACGCATCTCGTTGTCGCGTGTCGAATGGAGGTGGCCGGAGCGGCTGAGACGGTCGTAGGCGAGTGCTACAACGATGCCGGGGTGAGGTCCTTGGGCGAGCCACGGGAACAACTTTCTGGCGCGTAGACGAATGAAAGAAGAGGTTAGGCGTGATCTACTCAACGCGACGAGTTCAACGGACACACGCCTGGGACCAAATGGTCACCGGAGTCTCGTCGGCGACAAGATCCGCAGCGGAGCGTTCGGGCATCTTCAAGTGCGGTGGCTACGAGACGCGAGCGAGCTAACAGAGAGGGGGAGGAGGAGCGCGAGCTCACCGATCTCCTGTAGGTGTGAAAAGCATGCTCGGGGAGGGCTCGACGAGGGCGTACGACGGGGCGATCGACGATGGTCGAGGTCGAGGAGGAGCTCGATCCCGAGACTGTGGTGGCGCTGAGCCCAATCTAGAGCACGGGGAGGAAGAAGAGGAAGTAGGCGGAGTGGACGGGCTCGTCGGAGAGGAGATCGGGAGGCGGTGGTCGCTAAGACACGACCATGGCGGCGGCGACCTCGGGTGGCTGCGCAAGGAGGAAGATAGCGGGTGAGGGAGAGAGCAAGGGGGGAGACTGGGCCTGGCTAGGTTTGCGGGAGGCCACTAGGGTCCTTATCCACCCCGGAGAGGCCGTGGATGGGCGACGAGTGCGGCCTCGTCGGCGTGGCAGCAGGCGCGGACGACAACGCGCGATGAGGACGACGATGCGGCTAAGTGGGCTGGGCCGGTCCGTGTAGCTCATAGGCCTAAGTGCACAGTAGTCACTAGGCCTTTTTTTCCTATTTCTAATCTCCTATTTTTTGTTTAACTCTGCTTTGCAAATTTTTTTAGCACCTCTGGACTTTTATAAAATGTGTGACCTAGCTCCTTAATTGCAGTGCAATATCCTCTAACACCAGAAATTGGTTCAAAAAAAAAATGATTTCACATTTAATTTAGATTAAATAAAAGGTTATTAAATGTTGTTGATAGCCACTGTTTGAGGTTGTTAGGGTCACTTAACTAATCCCAATAATGTTGGTTACAATTTTATAATTGCCTCTGGATTATTTGCAACACTATGTACATTTTAGTTTCTGATTTGAATAATATTTATTTTTCATTTTAAATTTGAATTGCAATTTGCATTGGAATTTGTGACGAGATAGGATGCAATGATGATATAGCATAGTTAATCATGGTGACTTGGCATGATCAGAGGGTTATCACTGTGGTGTGAGGATAGGGATGTTACAAATCTCCTCCACTACAAGAAATCTCGTACCGAGATTTAAGTGGGGAAGTAAAGGGGAAAGTTCTGGTTATGAAACTCTAACAGATATTCTCGTTCTAGGTTGCTCTTCTCGAAATGGTCGATCCATAGTGTTGATGTCTTCATTCCTATGCATCAATACATCATGATGACGTTGTCGTCCTTCCTTCAGGAACTCCATCGTACTTACGAAAATGATAAGGGGTAACTTCGGAAGAACGGGCCTCTACAAGGTTGCTTAGGAAGTAGATAACACTAGGGGAGGTGGCGGAAAGTAACTCTCGAATCTAATCTTAAAAAAATATCGAGAGCAAAGTAAGAAAGTTGTGGTCTCTGACGAGCAAGAGTAGAACACAGGAGATGGACCATCCCACATAAGACACAAGGCCCTGCCGCCTCCCATGGCCTACTCAACCTCGGAGGAGTCCACGACAAGTCCGTTGCCGGTGTACATGTGGTCCATGATGGAAATGGTGGCGTCGGCGATGTCGTCATCCACCGGGCCGCCTGATGGTTCGTCTGCAGCGTGTTGGAGATGCAACTGGTGTTGTTCTCCTCCGCAATCGCCTGTAACTGCGCCTCCCTGGCTAACACTTCCTATCGTAGATGGCACACTTCTCAGCAACAAAGTTGGGGTTTGTTGCGGCCCTGGCCTCCACAGCCTTCTCACTTGTGCGCTCGCCGTCGATCTTGCCCTCTGCCAGCCGGTGCTGCTCTAGGAGGAACAAGTTGCACCGTTGTTCCTCATGTGCCTGCTGAAATGCTGACAAATGCGTTAGCACAGGGTGCATCTCCGCCATGGCGGTGTTGTAGTGCTCATGTGCCTGCTCCATGGTGAAGCCGGCGTGCACAGGAGGCGCAGAGCCAGGGTGGTGCATCCAGAGTCCGTCTCCATCGCGGTGTCCTCCTCATCGTTGGAGACCTTAGGCGAGCTGGCTGGAAGCTGGCCTCGATCCGCCTGGCACAGCTGCTCTGCTAGGCATCGACAAAGGCATCCACGGCATGCTTCATCTTCGTGGAAAGGCTCTCCCACATAGCTTCACCGCCCATAGTCATGGTGGACGCAGTGCAAGGTAGAAGGATGTGGAGGGGCTTGTGCTGTGGTATGGAGTTACCCGGGTGTGGCTCCCTTTGAATAGCAGATTCCTATGAGGCGAGGCGTCCGAGTGCGTAAATGCGCGACACTGGAGTGGGTTTCTCGGTCGGCGAGCCTGCTTAATGGCGGTAAACGGACGGACAACGACATTGAACGGGTGTGGTAGATATCCATCATGTCATGTCCAGTCACGCGTCTCTTGCATTGAACGGGTGTGGTAGATATCCATCCTGTCCCGTCCAGTCACGCATCTCTTGCATTGAACAGGTGCGGGCACCCGAGATGCGTCGCGGGCAGCGCCCTCGGCTCGCATGTCGCTTCAATGGTGGAGGGAGTGAGAGGTCGTGCCCACCCCAAGCCATCTTCAATGTTAAGTGGCACACTCTACAACGGCATGAATGCGGGCAGCTGGCACCGGACTGGAATGCGCGTGGGCAAGGGAGGAGGGGTTTTGATGGGCCACGGCGATCAGAAGCGTGTATGGGATCGGTCCGGACTACTGCAAAGTCCCCTACGTTTGTCTCCGATTACAGGAGAAATCATGTGTGAGTCGCGTCGTGGATTGATACAGACCTGCATTGGATGGCTTTCACATGGTGTCTAAATGCATGCAAAAGGTTTGCATGTCAGTGTCGGAGATGCCCTAAGTTAAATGAATTCTTTTTAGGACTACTCATGACTGTTTAACTGTAAGTATATAAGCTTACCTAGAACATCCATTCAAAGAAAAGAGCTTACCTAGAACATAAAATTCTATCACCTAGAACACTTTTCCTAAGGAAAGACAAAAAGTTCACCTTTTTCATTAATTAAGCAAGGGGGAAAATAGAGGTCCAACCATCGGAAATTCAATTTGGCTCCCGGACCCAAATTTTCTCTTTCCAATGTCAAAAAAATTGAGACAATTTTTTTTGGTGATCTTTGTCACATACAAATGGTACCCATAAATTTTGAGGTAAAAAAACAAGATCAAATGTCACCCTAATTTGTTTTTCAGCGAAGAAACACCGTTGCTCCGTTCTGCATGAAAATTGTCAAGCATGCTTGAGACACCAATACGACCATCTACAATTTTTTTTAAGAATTGTTTTGGAAACATTTACTATTTTTTTGAGGGTATTGTTCACCCGGGAGCATGTGCTCCCTAGAGCCAAAACACCGCTCCCACGAAGCATTTACAACACAGAGTCTAGAGCCGCCTCCACACATCAGCCAGGCAAGGGAAAAAAGAAACATAAAAAGTGCAATAATTTCAATGACAGGTAGTCCATCCGAGCATTTGAGATTTATTTAGGTGCCCGGCTGGTGATGCTCTTAGTTGCAGGCCTCGACTTTGATATTGAACAACACCGTTTCCGGAAGGACGCAACATGTCTTAGGGCATTTCTAACCGATCCCTATCCAGCGTAAAAGTAATAAGAAGTCGGTTTTACTCCTCTGCCACGCACCTAACAGACCCTAAAAAATGATTAGTGCTGTAAAATTATCCTTGGGTGCTTCACCCTCCCCTAAATATACTGGCCGCTGGGGCATGGAGTAAAAGCCACTGCCTCTCCCTCAGCTCGCCCCCCCACGCGCCGCTGCCTCTCGCCAGCGCACCTCCGGCAACTGCCGGCCGAACCCGCCACTACCTCGTCGCCTTGCTTGGCCCCTGCCACCCTTCAACCCGACGCTGAGCTTGTTCGGCCCCAGTCGCCATTGCTAGAATCAAGGTGAAACGCCGCCACCATCGCCATAGCTAATTCATCGGATTGCTTCAAATTTTCATCATTATCCATCGACCATCACAAGTAACCTTGCTTCCACACCGAAGCAGGTCATTCGCACGCATCACCGCTCACTATTTGATGTAAACGACACCGGCCGACCGGTGCATCACCACTGCACCGTAAGTGTTCGACGGTTTGCCCAGGTGAATTATTTTTGTTCATTTTTCTACCGAGTCGTTTGGATTGAACCAAGCCGTTTGAATTGTAGCTGAAGAGGTTGATGGACATACTCTTCGAGGACTCATCATCATTCGAAGAGGAAGAAGACGAGGATGACTTTGAAACGTTTTAGGCATGATTTCCAATGATAACGTTCGACGACCTAGGAAAGGATTACAGTTTGGCTGTATACACATCAATCATGATAGAGCGGAGGGTCATGCCAAGATTATGAGAGACTAATTTGATCCAAACCCAACCTATCCAAAGAAGTACTTCCGCCGGTTATTTCGTATGCACATAAGTTTTTTTCGTACCGTTGCCAAAGTCATTGAGAGGCATGATGACTAGTTCAACCTCCAAATAAATGCACATAGAGTGATAAGTTCGAGCCCACTGATGAAGTGCACTGCGGCTATTCAAGTCTTGGCATATGGGTGTTCGACCAATGCCATTGAAGACTATGACCGCTTTCGTGAAGACACAATCTTGGAGGCCGTTCGAAGGTTTACTGCTCCCATCAGGGGAGGCGAATTAAGAAGAAGAAGAAGAAGAAGGGCTCTCTCCCCCTCTCACCCGGTGGCACCGGAATGCCTCAGGAGCAATCATCATGACAACCATCTACACCAACAACTTCGCCGTCGTCAAAACCAACTCTCTCCCCCTCTATGCAGCATTGTAACACCTGTTCTCCCAACTATAATTCTACTTAAACATGGTGCTTAATGCTATATGTTATTATCCACTGACATGTAGTCATTCTATGATGTTTGAGTAGATTCGTTTTTCCCTATGTGTTGATTGATGATCGTGATTGGTTTGAGTTGTATGTTTTATTTTGGTGTTGTACTATGGTGCCCTCCGTGTCGCGCAAGTGTGTGGGATTACCGTTCTAGGGTGTTGCAATACGTTCATGATTCTCTTATAGTGGGTGGCTTGAGTGATGGAAACACATACCCGAGTAAGGGGGTTGTTGCGTATGAGAGCAAATAGGACTTGTTAATTAATGCTATGGTTTCGTTTTACCTTAATGATCTTTAGTAGTTCCAGATGCTTGTTAGAGTTCCAATCATAAGTGCATATGATCCAAGTACGGAAAGTATATCAGCTCATGCCTCTCTAATACGTCTCCAACGTATCTATAATTTTTGATTGTTCCATGCTATTATATTATCCTTCTAGGATGTTTTATGGGCTTTATTATACACTTTTATATGATTTTTGGGACTAACCTATTAACCCAGAGCCCAGTGTCAGTTTCTGTTTTTCTCTTGTTTTAGGGTTTCGCAGAAAAGGAATATCAAACGGAGCCCAATTGACCTGAAATTTAACGAAGATTATTTTTGGACCAGAAGAAGCCCACAGAGTATCGGGGGAGGACCAGGAGATGCACGGGCTGCCCACGAGGGTAGGGGGCGTGCCCCCCATACTGGGCGCGCCTCCTGCCTCGTGGACAGCCCGTAGACCCCCTTTGCTTGGCCCCGACTCCAACACCTCCTATATATACTGAAGCCTCCGGAAAATAACCTAGATCGGGAGTTCCGCTGCCGAAAGCCTCTGTTGCCACCGAAAACCAATCTAGACCCGTTCTGGCACCCTGCCAGAGGGGGGATCCCTCTCCGATGGCCATCTTCGTCATCCCGGCGCTCTCCATGATGAGGAGGGAGTAGTCCACCCTCGGGGTTGAGGGTATGTACCAGTAGCTATGTGTTTGATCTCTCTCTCTCTCTCTCTCTCTCTCTCTCTCGTGTTCTTGAGATGGTACAGTCTTGATGTATCGCGAGCTTTGCTATTATAGTTGGATCTTATGATGCTTCTCCCCCTCTACTCTCTTATGATGAATTGAGTTTTCCCTTTGAGGTTATCTTATCAGATTGAGTCTTTAAGGATTTGAGAACACTTGATGTATGTCTTGCATGTGCTTATCTGTGGTGACAATGGGATATCACATGATTCACTTGATTTATGTTTTGGTGATCAACTTGCGGGTTCCGTGACCTTGGGAATCTATGCATAGGGGTTGGCACATTTTTTCGTCTTGACTCTCTGGTCGAAACTTTGGGGCACTCTTTGAAGTTCTATGTGTTGGCTGAATAGATGTTTCTGAGATTGTGTGATGCATATCGTATAATCATGCCCACAGATACTTGAGGTGACAATGGAGTATCTAGGTGACATTAGGGTTTTGGTTGATCTGTAACTTAAGGTGTTATTCTAGTACGGACTCTATGATAGATCGAACGGAAAGAATAGCTTCGTGTTATTTTACTACGGAATCTTGAATAGATCAATTAGAAAGAATAACTTTGAGGTGGTTTCGTACCCTAAAATAATCTCTTCGTTTGTTCTCCGCTATTAGTTACTTTGGAGTGACTCTTTGCTGCATGTTGAGGGATAGTTATGTGATCCAGTTATGTTATTATTGTTGAGAGAACTTGCACTAGTGAAAGTATGAACCCTAGGCCTTGTTTTCTATCATTGCAACACCGTTTATGCTCACGTTTACCACTTGCTACGTTGCTGTTTTTATATTTTCTTATTACAAAAACCTATATCTTTTATCCATATTGCACTTGTATCACCATCTCTTCGCTGAACTAGTGCACCTATACAATTTACCATTGTATTGGGTGTTTTGGGGACACAAGAGACTCTTTGTTATTTGGTTGCAGGGTTGTTTGAGAGAGACCATCATCATCCTACGCCTCCCACGGATTGATAAACCTTAGGTCATCCACTTGAGGGAAATTTGCTACTGTCCTACAAACCTCTGCACTTGGAGGCCCAACAACGTCTACAAGAAGAAGGTTGCGTAGTAGACATCACTCTCCGTGATATAAAATTGAAATAATGGTTACCGGTCTAGTTAACATTTTCCTAGGGACAAATCCTTCTCATGTGTTACAAATATCTCTCTACTAAACAACTAACTTTATTATCACGCAAATTACTCATAGTTTTATTCTAGCTAAGTACTTATTGTTTTATTCTTGCAAACCTATCATATCATATCTACGAAGTAGTTTTATTCTTGTTCTAGGTAAAGCGAACACCAAGTGTGCATAGAGTTGTATTGTTGGTCTATAGAACTAGAAGGGAATATAAATTCTACCTTTAGCTCCTCGTTGGGTTCGACACTCTTATTATTCGAAAAACCTACAATTGATTGATACGTCTCCGTCGTATCTATAATTTTTGATTGTTCCATGCTAATAATATACAACTTTCACATACTTTTGGTAAAATTTTATATGATTTATTGGACTAACATATTGATATGTCCATTTTGCATCATGCTTATAAGTTGATATTTATTGCATTATGGGCTACTCATATATGTTTTGTCACAATACTTATGCATTTTCCCTCTTATTTTGCAAGGTTTACATGAAGAAGGGGGAATGCCGACAGCTGGAATTCTGGGCTGGAAAAGGAGCAAACTCAGGAAACCTATTCTGCACAACTCCAAAAGCCTCGAAACTTCACAGAACATTTTTTCGGAAAATATAAAAAATATCTGGCGGAAGAAACCCACGAGAGGGGCCACAGGCTGTCCTCGAGGGTGGGGGGCGCCCCCCCTGCCTCGAGGGCCAGCCGGTGGGCCCCAGGTTCCCATCTTCTCCTATATGAAGCGTTTTGACCTGGAAAAAATCAGCAGGAGGCTTTCGGGACCAGACGCCACCGTCTCGAGGCGGAACCGAGGCGGAAACCAATCTAGGGCTCCGGTAGAGCTGTTCTGCCGGGGATACTTCCCTCCGGGAGGGGAAAATCGTCACCGCCGTCATCACCAACAACTCTCCCATCTTGGGGAGAGCTATCTTCATCAACATCTTCACCAGCACCATCTCCTCTCAAACCCTAGTTCATCTCTTGTATCCAATCTTTGTACCCAAACCTCAGATTGGTACTTGTGGGTTGCTAGTAGTATTGATTACTCCTTGTAGTTGATGCTAGTTGGTTTATTTGGTGGAAGATCATATGTTCAGATCCATTATGCATATTAATACCCCTCTGATCATGAACAATATTATGTCTTGTGAGTAATTTCTTTTGTTCCTGAGGACATGGGAGAAGTCTTGCTATTAGTAGTCATGTGAATTTGGTCTTCGTTCGATATTTTGATGAGATGTATGTTGTCTTTCCTCTAGTGGTGTCATGTGAACGTCGACTATATGACACTTTACCATTATTTGGGCCTAGAGGAAGGCATTGAGAAGTAATAAGTAGATGATGGGTTGCTAGAGTGACAGAAGCTTAAACCCTAGTTTATGTGTTACTTCGTAAGGGGCTGATTTGGATCCATGTGTTTCAGGCTATGGTTAGGTTTACCTTAATACTTATCTTGTAGTTGCGGGTGCTTGCATTAGAGGTTAATCATAAGTGGGAGGCTTGTCCAAGTAAGGGCAGCACCCAAGCACCGGTCCATCCACATACCAAATTATCAAAGTACCGAACGTGAATCAGATGATCGTGATGAAAACTAGCTTGACAATAATTCCCATATGTCCTCGGGAGTGCTTTACCTTGCATAAGAGTTTGTCCAGGCTTGTCCTTTGATACAAAAAGGATTGGGCCACCTTTCTGCGCCTTATTTACTTTTACCGTTTGTCACTTGCTACCAATTATCTTCTCACAAAACTATCTGTTACCTATAATTTCAGTGCTTGCAGAAAATACCTTACTGAAAACTGCCTATCATTTCCTTCTGCTCCTTGTTGGGTTTGACACACTTACTTATCGAAAGGAATACGATAGATCCCCTACACTTGTGGGTCATCAAGACTCTTTTCTGGCGTCGTTGCCGGGGAGTGAAGCGCCTTTGGTAAGTGGAATTTGGTAAGGAAAAATTTATATAGTGTGCTGAAATTTATTATCACTTGTTACTATGGCTCAAAATCCTTTGAGGGGCTTGTTTGGGGTATCTTCACCCCGAGCAGAAGAGCAAACAGTTGCTCCTCAACCTACTGCACCTAATGAAAATGTTTGCTTTGAGTTTCCTTCGGGTATGATTGAGAAATTTCTTGAAAATCCCTATACAGGAGACGGAACACTTCACCCCGATTTACATCTAATCTATGTGGATGAAGATTGTGGATTGTTTAAGCTTGCATGTATGCCCGAGGATGTTATCAAGAAGAAGGCCTTCCCTTTATCTTTGAAGGGAGATGCATTGACATAGTTTAGGCTATGCGATGATATGGGATCTTGGAACTATAATCGTTTGAAGTTGGAATTTCATCAGAAGTTCTACCCTATGCACCAGGTTCATCGTGATCGTAATTATATTTATAATTTCCGGCCTCGCGAAGGAGAAAGCATCGCTTAAGCTTGGGGGAGGCTTAAGTCAATGTTATATTCATGCCCCAATCATGAGCTCTCAAGAGAAATGATCATTCAAAAATTTTATGCTCGGCTTTCTCATGATAATCGCTCCATGCTCGACACTTCTTGTTCTGGCTCTTATATGATGAAGACTATTGACTTCAAATGGGATTTATTGGAAAGAATTAAACGCAACTTGGAAGATTGGGATCTCGACGAAGGTAAGGAGTCAGGTATGAGCCCTAAGTTTGATTGTGTTAAAGCTTTTATGGATACCGATGTTTTCCGTGAGTTTAGCACTAAATATGGACTTGACTCTGAGATAGTAGCTTCTTTCTGTGAATATTTTGCTACTCATGTTGACCTCCCCAAGGAGAAGTGGTTTAAATACCATCCCCCTATTGAAGTTAAAGTAGTTGAACCTATTATAGTTGAAGAAAAGACTATAACTTATAATGTTGATCCTGTTATACCTACTGCTTATATTGAGAAACCACCTTTCCCTGTTAGGATAAAGGATCATGATCAAGCTTCAACTGTAGTTCGTAAGAGTAATACTAGAACACCTACACCCTCTGAGCAAATTAAAGTTGAACCTAGTGTTGCTATGGTTAAAGATCTCTTGGTAGAAGATTTAGATGGACATGTTATTTACCTCGAAGAAGAGTCTGCCAGGATAGCCAAACCCAATGCTAGGAATAAACATAAACCTGTCGTAGGCTTGCCAGTTATCTCTGTCAAGATAGGAGATCATTGCTATCATGGTTTATGCGACGTAGGTGCTAGTGCGAGCATTATCCCTCTTGATTTGTATAATGAAATTATGCATGATATTGCACCTGTTGAGTTAGAAGGGATTGATATTACTATTAAGCTTGCTAATAGAGATACTATTTCACCAGTTGGGATTGTTAGGGATATTGAAGTCTTGTGTGGGAAGGTTAAATACCTTGCTGATTTTCTTGTTCTTTGTTCCCCAAAAGATGCTATCTGTCCCATTATATTTGGTAGACCCTTCTTGAATACCGTTAATGCCAAGATAGACTATGTGAAAGACATTGTCACAGTTGGATTAAGGGATATGTCTCATGATTTCAACTTTGCTAAATTCCGTAGACAACCCCTTGAAAAGGCACCACCCAGTAAGGATGAACTTATTGGTCTCGCTTCTATTGCCGTGCCACCTAATGATCCTTTAGAACAATACTTGTTAGACCATGAAAATGACATGCATATGAATTAAAGAAGGGAAATAGATGAAATATTCCTTAGACAGGGACCCGTATTGAAAAACAACTTGCCTGTTGAAATCCTAGGGGATCCTCCTCCACCCAAGGGTGATCCCGTGTTTGAACTTAAACCTTTACCTGATAATCTGAAGTATGTTTATCTTGATGAAAAGAAGATATATCCTGTTATTATTAGTGCTAACCTTTCAGAGCATGAAGAAGAAAGATTATTGAAAACTCTGAAGAAGCACCGAGCTAATATTGGATATACTCTGGATGATCTTAAGGGCATTAGTCCCACTATATGTCAACACAAGATAAAATTGGAAGAATATGCTAAAACAATTATTGATCATCAGCGATAGTTAAATCCTAAGATGAAAGAAGTGGTAAGGAAGGAAATTCTAAAGCTCCTAGAGGCAGGTATTATCTATCCCATTGCTGATAGCCAGTGGGTAAGTCCTGTCCATTGTGTTCCCAAGAAAGGAGGTATGACCGTTGTCCCTAATGATAAAGATGAATTGATCCCGCAAAGAATAGTTACAGGTTATAGGATGGTAATTGATTTCCATAAGTTAAATAAAGCTACTAAGAAAGATCATTACCCCTTGCCATTTATTGATCAAATGCTAGAAAGGTTATCCAAACATACTCATTTCTGCTTTCTAGATGGTTATTCTGGTTTCTCTCAAATACATGTGTCAAAAGGGGATCAAGAGATGACCACCTTCACTTGTCCTTTCGATACCTTTGCTTATAGACGTATGCCTTTTGGTTTATGTAATGCACCTGCTACCTTTCAAAGATGCATGATGGCTATATTCTCTGACTTTTGTGAAAAGATTATTGAGGTATTCATGGATGATTTCTCCGTTTACGGAACTTCTTTTGATGATTGCTTAAGCAACCTTGATCGAGTTTTGTAGAGATGTGAAGACACTAACCTTGTCTTGAATTGGGGGAAGTGCCACTTTATGGTTAATGAAGGGCATTGTCTTGGGACATCAAATTTCTGAAAGAGGTATTGAAGTTGACAAAGCTAAAGTTGATGCTATAGAAAAGATGCCATGCCCTAAGGATATCAAAGGTATACGAAGTTTCCTTGGTCATGCCGGGTTTTATAGGAGGTTCATTAAGGACTTCTCCAAAATCTCCAGGCCTCTGACTAATCTTTTACAGAAAGATATTCCTTTTGTCTTTGATGATGATTGTCTAGAAGCATTTGAAATACTTAAGAAAGCATTGATCTCTGCACCTATTGTCCAGCCTCCTGACTGGAATTTACCCTTTGAGATTATGTGCGATGCTAGTGATTATGCTGTAGGAGCTGTTCTAGGGCAAAGAGTTGATAAGAAATTGAATGTTATCCAGTATGCTAGTAAAACTCTAGATAGTGCCCAAAGGAATTATGCTACCGCTGAGAAAGAATTTTTAGCAGTTGTGTTTGCTTGTGATAAGTTCAGACCCTATATCGTTGATTCTAAAGTAACTATTTACACTGATCATGCTGCTATCAAATACCTTATGGAAAAGAAAGATGCTAAACCTAGACTTATTAGATGGGTTCTCTTGCTGCAAGAATTTGACTTGCATATTATTGATAGAAAGGGAGCTGAGAACCCCATAGCAGATAACATGTTTAGGTTAGAGAATATACTTGATGACCCACAACCTATTGATGATAGCTTTCCTGATGAACAATTAGCTATCATAAGTACTTCTCGTACTGCTCCATGGTATGCTGATTATGCTAATTCTATCGTTGCTAAGTTTATACCTCCTAGCTTCACATACCAGCAAAAGAAAAAGTTCTTCTATGATTTGAGACATTACTTTTGGGATGATCCACATCTTTATAAAGAAGGAGTAGATGGTATTATTAGACGTTGTGTACCTGAGCATGAACAGGAACATATCCTACGCAAGTGCCACTCCGAAGCTTACAGAGGACACCATGCGGGAGACAGAACTGCACACAAGGTATTGCAATCCAGTTTTTATTGGCATACTCTCTTCAAGGATGCCCGTAAGTTTGTCTTATGTTGTGATGAATGTCAAAGAATCAGTAATATTAGTAGACATCAAGAAATGCCTATGAATTATTCACTTGTTATTGAACCATTTGATGTTTGGGGCTTTGATTACATGGGACCTTTTCCTGCCTCTAATGGGTACACACATAGCCTAGTTGCTGTTAATTACGTTACTAAGTGGGTAGAAGCTATTCCAACTAGTAGTGCTGATCATAACACCTCTATTAAGATGCTTAAAGAAGTTATATTTCCGAGGTTTGGAGTCCCTAGATATCTTATGACTGATGGTGGTTCACACTTTATTCATGGTGCTTTCAGTAAGATGCTTGCTAAGTACGATGTCAACCATATAATTGCATCACCTTATCACCCACAGACTAGTGGTCAAGTAGAACTAAGTAATAGGGAGTTGAAATTAATCTTGCAAAAGACAGTTAATAGGTCTAGAAAGAATTGGTCTAAAAAACTAGATGATGCATTATGGGCCTATAGAACTGCATACAAAAATCCTATGGGTATGTCTCCATATAAGATGGTATATGGAAAAGCTTGTCACTTACCTCTTGAGCTAGAACAAGAGGCATATTGGGCTATCAAAGAGCTCAATTATGACTTCAAACTTGCTGGTGAAAAGAGGCTATTTGATATTAGCTGTCTCGATGAATGGAGAACCCAGGCCTACGAAGATGCCAAGTTATTTAAAGAAAAAGTTAAAAGATGGCATGACAAAAGGATACAAAAACGTGAGTTCAACGTAGGTGATTATGTTTTGCTATTCAACTCTCGTTTAAGATTTTTTGCAGGAAAACTTCTCTCCAAGTGGGAAGGACCTTACGTTATCGAGGATGTCTATCATTCCGGTGCCATAAAAATCAACAACTTCGAAGGCACAAATCCGAAGGTGGTGAATGGTCAAAGGATCAAACATTATATCTCAGGTAATCCTATTAATGTTGAAACTAATATTATTGAAACCATAACCCCGGAGGAATACATAAGGGACACTTTCCAGAACAGTTTAGCCTCCGAAAAGGAAGAGGTACGTGATACGGTAAGTAAACCGACTCCAAAACAGTTCTAAAGGCAATTTTTCTCAGTTTTGGAATACTTAGAAAAATAGGAAAAATAAACCGCAGTCCGAAAGAGACACGAGGTGGCCTCAAGGGTAGGGGGCACGCCCCCCTGCCTCGAGGGCACCCCATGTGTCCCCTGGACTCCGTTTTCTTGTGGGGTACTCCTTTTGTTCGGGAAAAAATCATTATATATACTCCCGAAGGTTTTGACCTCTGTATCACGCAGAACTCCTCTGTTTTTGTTTCAAGCCTCTTCTGTCACAGATAAAAGCGACATGTCGTCCCAGGATTCGGAGGGAGAAAGCTATGTGGCTGATTCCCTTGCTGAACCTAAGGTCTATGATGATTTGGAGCATTATGGTTGGACCATGGAAGAAGACGAGGATCAGGATTCAAAGAGGAAAGATTGGACTAGCTCAGACGAAGACGAAGTCCCACTACCTCAACCTAGAGACATGCACGTGGAGTTCAAAAAGTCAAGCCTCCCAGACAGAGTAAAGAAACCTATGATCGAATTTATCCCTTTTTAATCTCTTGCAGGAAAACAAGCAGGCATTATGCAAGAGGATATTAAATCTTGAGCAGGAGATCAACGATCTAAAGGTGCAAAATTCTGTCCTTAAGCGTAAGCTGAGGAAGAAGCCATCATCACCAACCCCGAAGAAGGAGACATAATCATATGGGTATGGGCACTCCCCTTGGCAACTGCCAAGCTTGGGGGAGTGACCCCGGTATCGTATCACCATCACTCCTATCTTTACCGTTTTACTTAGTTCGATCCTTTTGGTATTATCTTGATCTATTAGAATAAAGTTAGCATGATCTAGTTGTGAGCTTTTGCTCTGTGAGCTTTATCCTTTGTAATAGAGTCCGTGAGCTATATAATAAAGATTAGTGTGGAGTCAAGGGCTTGACTTTCTCACTTGGGTCATGACAAAAAGAAAGAAAACAAAAAGAGAATCAAAGAGATCATATCGATCTTATGGGAAGTAATAGCTTCACATACAAGAGTATGATAAATAAAAGTTGTTGGGAGGTGACAAACATAGTTTTGGTCATCGTTGCAATTAATAGGAAGTGATAAAAGAAGAGAGGCTTCACATACAAATATACTATCTTGGACATCTTTTATGATTGTGAGCACTCATTAAAATATGACATGCTAAAGAGTTGATGTTGGACAAGGAAGACAACATAATGGTTATGTCTTCTTATATCCGAAATAAAGTATATTGTAATGGATCTTCCAACATGTTGAGCTTGACTTTCTCCCTCATGCTAGCCAAAACTCCTCACACTAAGTAGAGATACTACTTGTGCTTCCATATATCCTTAAACCCAGTTTTGCCATGAGAGTCCACCATAACTACCTATGGATTGAGAAAGATCCTTCCAAGTAAGTTGTCATGTTGCAAACCCACTAAAATATGTATGATTTATTAGTGTGGGAGAAATTAGCTTTATACGAGCTTGTGATAGGGAAGTAATAAAAGCGACGGACTGCATAATAAAGGTCCTTGTCACAAGTGGCAATATAAAGCGAAGTTCTTCTATGCTAAGACTTTGTGCATCCAACCATAAAAACACATGACAACCTCTGCTTCCCTCTGCGAAGGGCCTATCTATTATTCTTGTCTTATAAGTGTCAAGGTGAGATCCACCTTTCCTTTTTCCTTTTATCGTTTGGCAAGCACATTGTGTTGGAAAGATCCTGACATATATACCCACTTGGATGTAAGTTTGCATGATCTATTACTGTTGACATTACCCTTGAGGTAAAAGGTTGGGAGGCAACACTATAAGCCCCTATCTTTCTCTGTGTCCGATTAAAACTCCATAAACATAAGTATTGCGTGAGTGTGAGCAATTGTGAAAGACTATATGATAGTTGAGTATGTAGGCTTGCTGAAAAGCTCTTATATTGACTCTTTCCGATGTTACGATAAATTGCAATTGCTTCAATGACCGAGACCAAAGTTTGTTAATTTCCAATGAAGTTTATGATGCATACTTGATATTGTGGATGAATTGTTACTTTAACATAATGATCATATGACTATATAAGTTGCTGTTATGAGATTGATCATGATGCCCTCATGTCAGTATTTTATTTTTATCGACACCTCTATCTCTAAACACGTGGACATATTTTTCATTATCGGCTTTCGCTTGAGGACAAGCGAGGTCTAAGCTTGGGGGAGTTGATACGTCCATTTTGCATGATGCTTATAAGTTAATATTTATTGCATTATGGGCTGTTCATATATGTTTTGTCACAATACTTATGCCTTCTCCCTCTTATTTTGCAAGGTTTACATGAAGAAGGGGGAATTCCGGCAGCTGGAATTCTGGGCTGGAAAAGGAGCAAACTCTGGAAACCTATTCTGCACAACTCCAAAAGCCCCGAAACTTCACAGAACATTTTTTCGGAAAATATAAAAAATATCTAGCGGAAGAAACCCACGAGAGGGGCCACTGGCTGGCCTCGAGGGTGGGGGGGGGGGGCGCCCCCTTCCCAGGGCGCGCCCCCTGCCTGGAGGGCTAGCCGGTGGGCCCTAGGTTCCTATCTTCTCCTATATGAAGCGTTTTGACCTGGAAAAAATCAGCAGGAGGTTTTCGGGACCAGACGCCGCCGTCTCGAGACGGAACCAAGGCGGCAACCAATCTAGGGCTCCGACAAAGCTGTTCTGCCGGGGATACTTCCCTCCGGGAGGGGGAAATCATCACCGACGTCATCACCAACAACTCTCCCATCTTGGGGAGAGCTATCTTCATCAACATATTCACCAGCAATATCTCCTCTCAAACCCTATTTCATCTCTTGTATCCAATCTTTGTACCCAAACCTCAGATTGGTACCTGCGGGTTGCTAGTAGTGTTGATTACTCCTTGTAGTTGATGCTAGTTGGTTTATTTGGTGGAAGATCATATGTTCAGATCCATTATGCATATTAATACCCCTCTGATCATGAACAATATTATGTCTTGTGAGTAGTTGCTTTTGTTCCTGGGGCATGGGAGAAATCTTGCTATTAGTAGTCATGTGAATTTGGTCTTCGTTTGATATTTTGATGAGATGTATGTTGTCTTTCCTCTAGTGGTGTCATGTGAACGTCGACTACATGACACTTCACCATTATTTGGGCCTAGAGGAAGGCATTGGGAAGTAATACGTAGATGATGCGTTGCTAGAGTGACCGAAGCTTAAACCCTAGTTTATGCGTTGCTTCGTAAGGGGCTGATTTGGATCCATATGTTTCAGGCTATGGTTAGGTTTACCTTAATACTTCTTTTGTAGTTGCGGATGCTTTCATTAGAGGTTAATCATAAGTGGGAGGCTTGTCCAAGTAAGGGCAACACCCAAGCACCGGTCCACCCACATACCAATTATCAAAGTACCGAACGCGGATCAGATGATCGTGATGAAAACTAGCTTGGCAATAATTCCCATATGTCCTCGGGAGCACTTTACCTTGCATAAGAGTTTGTCCAGGCTTGTCCTTTGCTACAAAAAGGATTGGGCCACCTTGCTGCACCTTATTTACTTTTACTGTTTGTCACTTGCTACCAATTATCTTATCACAAAACTATGTGTTACCTATAATTTCAGTTCTTGCAGAAAATACCTTACTGAAAACTGCCTATCATTTCCTTCTGCTCCTCGTTGGGTTCGACACTCTTACTTATCGAAAGGACTATGATAGACCCCCTACACTTGTGGGTCATCACATATTGATCCGCCGCCCAATGGCAGTTCCTATTTATTGCATGTTTTTTGTTTCGCAGAATATCCATATCAAACGAAGTCCAAATGCGATAAAAATTTACGGAGAATTATTTTGGAATATATGTGATTTTGGGGAGGTGGAATCAACTCAAATGGAAGCCCACGACCTCCACAAGATACCAGGGTGTGACCTCCCCCCTGGTGTGTGGTGCTGCCTTGTGGGCACCGTGTAAGTCGGTTGGGGCTCTACTTCGGGCGCGAGAAAGCTTATATCAAGAAAAAAATCATGTTAGTTTTTAGCGCAATCGGAGTTACGGATCTCCGGATATTTAAGAAAGGGTGAAAGGCCAGATCTGGGGGTCGCAAAAAAGAAGAGAAACAAATAGACATATCCAATCTAGGAGGGGCGGTATAGAGATGATAATATGTGGGAGGTACTATTGGATAATTGTGTTTAGTAGGAATATTGTTGTTAAGGTTTGTGATTCCTGAAGCATGCACGTATAGTTTCCCGTTATGACAGGAAGTTGGAGCACAATTTATCCTCGATTGTCTATCTTTGCATGAAGGTCGGGGACGCGCGATGGTTAACTCCTACCAACCTCCCCCCTAGGAGCATCCTAGTAGTACTTTGCTTCAAGGGCTAATAAAATTTTGCAATAATTATGTGAGTTCTTTATGACTAATGTGATCCCATGGAATATGCGCACTCTCAACTTTCCGCAATTTGCTAGCCTCTCTGGCACCGTGCATTGCCCTTTCTCACCTCAAGATTTGGTGCCAACTTCGCCGGTGCATGCAAACCCCGTGATATGATATGCTCTACCACACATAAGACTCTTTATATCTTCCTCAAAACAGTCACCATACCTACCTATTATGGCATTTCCATAGCAATTCTGAGATATATTGCCATGCAACTTCCATCATCATCACACACCTGACTTGAGCATTCATTTTCATATTAGTTTGCATGATCATATGATAGCTAGCATGATATTTTCATGGCTTGTCCATTTTTTGATATATTTGCTATGCTAGATCATTGCACATCCTGGTACACCACCAGAGGAATTCATATAGAGTCATATTGTTCTAGGTATCGAGTTGTAAGTAAATAGAAGTATGATGATCATCATTATTCATTATTACAGCATGTCCCAGTGAGGAAAGGATGATGGAGACTATGATTCCCCCACAAGTCGAGATGAGACTCCAGACAAAAATTAAAAAAAGAAAGAAAGAAAGAAAAAAGAGAGGCCAAAAAGAGCCCGAAGAAAAAAATAGAAAAAATGAGAGAAAAGAGAGAAGGGGCATTGCTACTATCCTTTACCATACTTGTGCTTCAAAGTAGCACCATGTTTTTCATATAGAGAGCCTCCTATGCTTTTACTTTCATATACTAGTGGGAATTTTGATCAGATAACTTGGCTTGTATATTCTGATGATGGGCTTCCTCAAATGCCCGAGGTCTTCGAGCAAGCAAGTTGGATACACACTCACTTAATTTTCAGTTTGAGCTTTCATACACTTATAACTCTTAGTGAATCCGTTGCATGGAAATACCTACTCCTTGCATTGATATCAATTGATGGGCATCTCCATAGCCTGTTGATCAGCTGCTTTGATGTGAGACTATCCTTCTTTTTTCTATTCTCCATACTAATCTCTACCACCGCATTCTATTCCACCAATAGTGCTACATCCATGGCTTGCTCTCATGTATTGCATGAGAGTTGAAAATGCTAAAGCGCGTTAAAAAGTATGAACCAATTGCTTGGCTGACACCGGGGTAGTACATGATTTACACTTCGTGTTAAGAAGACGAAGCATGACAAGGCTATATGATTTTCTAGGGATATCATACTTTAGCATTGATATTTTGAAAGACATGATTGTTTGTTGGGATGCCTGAGTATTAATGTCTTTATGTCAAATTATAGACTATTGCTTTGAATCACTCATGTCTTAATATTCATGCCATGATTAGATTATATGATCAAGATTATGTTAGGTAGCATTCCACATCAAAAAATATCTTTTTTATCATTTACCTACTCAAGGAAGAGCAGAAATTAAGCTTGGGGATGCTCATACGTCTACGTCATATCTGTAATTTTTGATTGTTCCATGCCAATATTATACAACTTTCACATATTTTTGGCAACATTTTATATGATATATTGGACTAACATATTGATCCAGTGCCCAGTGCTAGTTCTTGTTTATTGCATGTTTTTTGTTTCGCAGAATATCCATATCAAACAAAGTCCAAATGCGATAAATATTTACCGATAATTATTTTGGAGTATATGTGATTTTGGGGAGGTAGAATCAACGCAAACGAAGGCCCACGAACTCCACAAGATACCAGGGTGCGACCTCCCCATGGCGCGTGGTGGTGCCTTGTGGGCACCCCGTAAGTCAGTTGGGGTTCTACTTCGGGTGCAATGAAGCTTATATCCGGAAAAAAATCATGTTAAAATTTCAGCGCAATCGGAGTTAAGGATCTCCGGATATTTAAGAAACGGTGAAAGGCCAGATCTACTGGTCGAGAAACAGAGAGACAGATCCAATCAAGGAGGGGCTCTCTCTGCTTCGCCGCCATGGAGGCCATGGACTAGAGGGGAAACCCACCTCCCATCTAGGGAGGATGCCAAGGAAGAAGAATAAGGATGCGGCTCTCTCCCCCTCTCTCCCGATGACGCCGGAGTGCCGTGGGTGCAAGGATCGTGTCGGTGATCTACATCAACAATCTTGCTACTGTAAACACTAACTTTATCCCCCTCTATGCATCGGTCTAACCTCTCTATTCCCGCTGTAAGTCTCTACTTAAACTTGGTGCTCAACACTATAAATTATTACTTAATGATATGTGGTTATCATATGATGTTTGAGTTGATCTGTTTTGTACTTTGGGGTAATGGACAATCGTGGTTGGTATGAGTTGTTTATTTTATAATGTTGATGTTCTACGGTGCCCTCTGTGTCGTGCAAATATGAGGGGGGCTGCTCTAGGGTGTTGCAATATGTTCATGATTCGCTTATGGTGGGTGGCTAGAGGTATAGAAACTTACGCCCGAGTAAGGGGGTTGTTGCATATGCGAGTAAAGTGGACTTGATACTTAAGGCTATGGTTGGGTTTTACCTTAATGATCTCTAGTAGTTGCGGATGCTTGCTAGAGTTCCAATCATAAGTGCATATGATCCAAGTATGGAAAGTATGTTAGCTCATGCCTCTCCCTCATATAAAATTGCAATAATGATTACCCGTCTAGTTATCGATTGTCTAGCGACAAACTCTTGTGTTACAAAAAGCTTTCTACTACAATACTAAGTTTATTATCTTGTAATTTATTCTTAGTTTTATTCTCGCAAAGTACTTCCAATGTTATTCTTGTTTTAGGTAAAGCAAACGTTAGGTGTGCTTAGAGTTGTATCGGTGGTGGTTAAAACTTGAGGGAATATTTGTTCTACCTTTAGTTACTCGTTCGGTTCGACACTCTTACTTATCAAAAAAGGCTACAAACGACCCTCTACACTTGTGGGTTATCATTGATCCCCTATTCTTGTAGGTTATCAAGACCTTTTCCGCCGCCGTTTCCTGGAAGCAATAGCATGGGGTGAATGTTCTCGTGTGTACATGTTCGATTTATCACTAAGTATATTTTATTTTCTTTCACCAAGTAGTTTTTATTTTCTATTCTAAGTTCTTCTCTATCTTTAGTTATGGATATGGAACACGAAATACCAAAAATATTAGTTGTAGTTACTACTCATGAAGACGGGGAACCTCCTAAAATCCTTGATGCTCGTTATATGGGAAAAATTAAACACTACTTCAATAGTTCTGAAAAAACTCCACTCAACTTGATAATGCGAGGCATGCTGCATCAACGAGAATACTTTAGGGATTGTTACTTGACTCAAAAAGGGAAACTATTATGGGATCAAATTGATTGTTTGCAATGGTATGGAATTTATCCTTGAGATATGATTATATTTGTTTCTCTAAGATGAAGGCTCCACAGCTCCCCTTTCACGTGAATTTAATGATAATGAAACCTTGTCTTCTTATGCTAATGGTATATATGATTACTATGATGTGGAACGAATAGAAAAATTTGTCGCTTTTAAGGGTGCTTATAAAACTGAATCTTTGTTTGAAAACTACGAAAATTTTCATGATGCTGTTTACAGATCTGAAAATATTCTATACTTAAATATTGCTATGAGAATTATAAATACAATGCCGATATTGATGAATTTATTGAGAAAGTCTCTGCTGTCCAAGAAGAGGCTAATTTTGCAGGAATCTATGGAAGAAGAAATTAATGACACTGTGAGCTCATTAGATGAAAAAGATGATGAGGAGAGTGAAGAAAAAAAGGAGGAAGAGCATATTAGCTGCCCGTGCCCACCTTCTAATGAGAGTAACTCTTCAACTCATACATTGGTAAATTTCCCTTCGTGCTTACCGAAGGACGAATGCTATGATCCCTTGGATTCGTTTGAAATATCCCTTTTTGATGAACTTGATACTTGTTATACTTGTGGCCAAGATGCCAATATGAATTATGCTTAAGGAGATGAACTTACTATAGTTCCTTAATTTAAAAATTAAATTGCTTCTATTGCACCCACACATGATAGTCCTATTATCTTTTTGAATTCTCCCAACTACATTATATCGGAGAAGTTTGCACTTGTTAAATATTATATTGATGGGTTGCGTTTTACTACTACACATTATGATTTTCAAGAATATAATATGCATGTTCTTGCTGCTCCTAATAGTAATTATTATGAGAGAGGAACTACGTCTCACCTCTCTATGTTTATAATACGATAAAATTGCAATAAACTGTTTATGTTATGTATAGGCCCTTACTCTGTGTGCATGAATTCTTCCTTTATGACATGCCAATGCATAGTAAGATAGTTAGACTTCGTCATTACATGATATATGTTGCTTTGTGCTCCCTACTAAATTATAAATCATTGTTAATTAAAATTGGCTTTGATATACCTTGGGATCCACGTGGATCAATTACTTGAGCGCTTTATGCCTAACTTGAAGGCTTTAAAGAAAGTGATGCCAGGGAGACAACCCAAAAATTTTAGAGAGTCATTGCTTTTAAAAAGTTTAAAAACAAAAAAAAAATATAGAGGGGGCCTATTTTTTTTTCAAAAAGAAAAGTGAAAGTAAGAAATACGAGCTTTGTTAATGTAGGAGGTATCCTTGAACTTTGTTCATGCCCATGGAGACTTTATGAACCTTGATTACAGAAACTTTAAACCAACATAATTATCCCCTTTATACAAATCCATTGTATTATAAAAATAATGTGCCATGATTTGCCTATAGGATGTTTAGATTTCTTGTTTGGTATGTGAAGTGCAAAAACAGAAACTTTGGTTGTAGTGCGTGATTTTTCATTTTTTTACTCGAACATCAAAAGTTTCTGAAATTTTGACAAAGTATTTCTATGAAAATTGTTTATTTTTCCTATTTTTCATAAAGTTGTGAGTTACAGAAGTATATCTACCATCTACATCTTTTACAGACTGTCCTGTTTTCACAGATTGCATTATAGTTCCGTTATTTGCTTATGTTTGAAATCTTGTTGAGACCAATTGACTTGGAAGCCATAGAATTGTGATATCATATAATGGTTAATGTTTGGTTATAATTACACAATAATTTTACAGCAGGACATGATGGGATTTGATGTTATATGTACTAACCCCTATAATAAAAAGTTCGGTTAAATTTTGTGTGGATGAAGTGTTCGAAGATCAAGGAAGTGTCGATACGAGGAGAGTAAGGAGAGGCGAGAGTTCAAGTGTAGGGATACCCAAGGTACCCCAAGTAAGTATTCAAGGAGACTCAAGCCTCTAAGCTTGGGGATGCTGTTGGAAATATGCCCTAGAGGCAATAATAAAGTGGTTATTATAATATCTCCTTGTTCATGGTAATCGTTTGTTACCCATGCTATAATTGTATTGACCGGAAACTCAGATACATGTGTGGATACATAGACAACAACATTTACCAATAGAGAAGTTGATTCTTTTTGTAGATTATTAATAGACAAATTCCTCACGTTTACCAATTTAGTTTGAATTTTTTGGAGTTACAGAAGTATGCGAAACCTGCAGATTACTACAGACTATTCTGTTGTTGACAGATTCTGTTTTTCGTGTGTTGTTTGCTTATTTCAATGCATCTATGAGTAATATTGTGAAGTATGAACCATAGAGAAGTTGGAATACAGTAGTTTTAACACCAATATAAACAATGAATGAATTCATTACAGTACCTTTGAGTAGTGGTTTGCTTTCTTATACTAAAGGAGCTCATGAGAAATTTTGTCTAAGTTTTGTGTTGTGAAGTTTTCATGTTTTGAGTATTGCTTTGATGGACTATTGAACAAAGTGAAGGAAATATGCCCTAGAGGCAATAATAAAGATGTTATTTGTATTTCCTTATATCATGATAAATGTCTTTTATTCATGCTAGAATTGTATTAACCGGAAACTTGATACATGTGTGAATACATAGACAAAATAGTATGTCCCTAGTATGCCTCTACTAGACTAGCTCATTGATCAAAGATGGCTATGTTTCCTAGCCATAGACATGAGTTGTCATTTGATCAACGGGATCACATCATTAGGAGAATGATGTGATGGACTAGACCCATCCGTTAGCATAGCACTATGATCGTTTAGTTTTACTGCTATTGCTTTCTTCATGACTTATACATATTCCTGTGACTATAAGATTATGCAACTCCCGAATACCGTAGGAACACCTTGTGTGCTATCAAACGTCACAACGTAACTGGGTGATCATAAAGATGCTCTACAGGTGTCTCCGAAAGTATTCGTGGTGTTGGCATAGATCAAGATTAGGATTTGTCACTCCGAGTGTCGGAGAGGTATCTCTGGGCCCTCTCGGTAACACACATCACAACAAGCCTTGCAAGCAAAAAAGACTAATGAGTTAGTCACGAGATGATGTGTTACGGAACGAGTAAAGAGACTTGCTGTTAACGAGATTGAACTAGGTATAGAGATACCGACGATCGAATCTCGGGCAAGTAACATACCGATGACAAAAGGAACAACGTATGTTGTTATGCGGTTTTGACCGATAAAAGATCTTCGTAGAATATGTAGGAGCCAATATGAACATCCAGTTTCCGCTATTGGTTATTGACCGGAGATGAGTCTCGATCATGTCTACATAGTTCTCGAACCCGTAGGGTCCGCACGCTTAACGTTTGATGACGATCGGTATTATGAGTTTATGAGTTTTGATGTACCGAAGGTAGTTCGGAGTCCCGGATGAGATCACGGACATTACGAGGAGTCTCGGAATGTCCGAGACATAAAGATTGATATATTGGACGACTATATTCGGACACCGGAAGTGTTCCGGAAAAGTTTCGGATTTAACGGGATTGCCGGAGGGGGTTACCGGAACCCCCTACGAGGGGGGATGGTCCATAGTGGGCCTTAAGGAAAAGAGAGAGGCAGCCCATAGGAGCTGGCCGGCGCCCCACCTAGGGATCCTAGTTGGACTAGGATTGGGGGGCGCCACCTCTCCCTCCTTTTTCCTTTCCCTCTCTTCCTTCTTTGGTAGTTCCTACTAGGAATAGGATTGCAATCCTATTCCTAGTAGGATTGCACCCTAGCCGCACCATAGAGGGGCCGGCCAGCCTCCCCCCTTGCTCCTTTATATACGGGGGCAGGGGGGCACCCAAAGACACACAAGTTGAATTGTTCCAGCCGTGTGCGGTGCCCCCCTCCACAGAAACACACCTCGGTCATACCGTCGCGGTGCTTAGGCGAAGCCCTGCGCCGGTAAATACATCATATCCGTCACCACGCCGTCGTGCTGACGAAACTCTCCCGTGAAGCTCAACTGGATCAAGAGCTCGTGGGACGTCATCAAGCTGAACGTGTGCTGAACGCGGAGGTGCCGTACGTTCGGTGCTTGATCGGTTGAATCGCGAAGAAGTTCGACTACATCAACCGCGTCACTTGACGCTTCCGCTTCCGGTCTACGAGGGTACGTAGACACACTCTTCCCTCTCGTTGCTATGCATCTGCTAGATAGATTTTGCGTGATCGTAGGAAAATTTTAAAATACTACGTTCCCCAACAGTGGCATCATGAGCCAGGTCTATGCGTAGATGATATGCACGAGTAGAACACAATGAGTTGTGGGCAATACTAGTCATACTGCTTACCAGCATGTCATACTTTGCTTCGGCGGTATTGTGAGATGAAGCGGCCCGGACCGACATTACGCGTACGCTTACGCGAGACTGGTTTCACCGTTACGAGCACTCGTTGCGTAAAGGTGACTGGCGGGTGTCTGTCTCTCTCACTTTAGCTGTATCAAGTGTGGCTACGCCCGGTCCTTGTGAAGGTTAAAACAGCACATACTTGACGAAACATCGTTGTGGTTTTGTATGCGTAGGTAAGAACGGTTCTTGCTAAGCCCGTAGCAGCCACGTAAAACTTGCAACAACAAAGTAGAGGACGTCTAACTTGTTTTTGCAGGGCATGTTGTGATGTGATATGGTCAAGACATGATGAGTTATACGGTTTTGTATGAGATGATCATGTTTTGTAATGTTATCGGCAACTGGCAGGAGCCATATGGTTGTCGCTTTATTATATGAAATGCAATCGCCATGTAACTGCTTTACTTTATCACTAAGCGGTAGCGATAGTCGTAGAAGCAATAGTTGGCGAGACGACGACGATGCTACGATGGAGATCAAGGTGTCGCGTCGGTGACAAAGGTGATCATGACGGTGCTTTGGAGATGGAGATCAAAAAGCACAAGATGATGATGGCCATATCATGTCACATATTTTGATTACATGTGATGTTTATCTTATTATGCTTCTTATTCTGCTTAGAACGACGGTAGCATTATAAGATGATCCCTTACTAAATTTCAAGGTATAAGTGTTCTCCCTGAGTATGCACCGTTGCGAAAGTTCATCGTGCCGAGACACCACGTGATGATCGGGTGTGATAAGCTCTACGTTCAAATACAACGGGTGTAAGCCAGTTTTGCACACGCAGAATACTCGGGTTAAACTTGTCGAGCCTAGCATATGCAGATATGGCCTCGGAACACTGGAGACCGAAAGGTCGAGCGTGAATCATATAGTAGATATGATCAACATAAGATGTTCACCATTGAAACTACTCCATCTCACGTGATGATCGGACATGGTTTAGTTGATTTGGATCACGTGATCATTTAGATGACTAGAGGGATGTCTATCTAAGTGGGAGTTCTTAAGTAATATGATTAAATTGAACTTTAATTTATCATGAACTTAGTCCTCGTAGTATTAGCATATCTATGTTGTAGATCAATAGCTCACGATGTTGCTCCCCGTTTATTTTTTATATGTTCCTAGAGAAAACTAAGTTGAAAGATGTTAGTAGCAATGATGCGGAATTGTTCCGTGATCTGAGGATTATCCTCATTGCTGCACAGAGAAATATGTCCTTGATGCACCGCTAGGTGACAGACCTATTGCAGGAGCAGATGTAGACGTTATGAACGTTTTGACAAAAGCTCGGTATGATGACTACTTGATAGTTTAGTGCACCATGCTTTACGGCTTATAACCGGGACTTCAAAAACGTTTTGAACGCCACAGAGCATATGAGATGTTCCAAGAGTTGAAATTAGTATTTCATACTCATGCCCGTGTCGAGAGGTATAAGACTTCTGACAGTACTTTGCCTACAAGATGGAGGAGAATAGCTCAACCAGTGAGCATGTGCTCAGATTGTCTGGGTACTACAATTACTTGAATCAAGTGGGAGTAAATCTTCCAGATAAGATAGTAACAGACAAAGTTCTCTAGTCACTATCACCAAGTTAGTAGAACTTCGTGATGAACTATAATATGCAAGGGATGACGAAGGTAATTCCCGAGCTCTTCGCAATGCTGAAATCAGCGAAGGTAGAAATCAAGAAAGAACATCAAGTGTTGATGGTTAATAAGACCACTTGTTTCAAGTAAATGGCAAATGGATAGAAGGGGAACTTCAAGAAGAATGACAAGCAAGTTGTCACTCCCATGAAGAAACCCAAAGCTAAACTCAAGCCTGAAACTAGTGCTTCTACTGCAAAGGAAATAGTCATCGGAAGTGGAACTGCCCAGATACTTGGCGGATAAGAAGGATGGCAAAGTGAACAAAGGTATATTTGATATACAGATTATTGATGTGTATTTTACTAGTGTTCATAGCAACCCCTCGGTATTTGATAATGGTTCAGTTGCTAAAGAGTAGTAACTCGAAATGGGAGTTGCATAATGAACAGAAACTAGTTAAAGGATGAAGTGACGATGTGTATTGGAAGCAGTTCCAAGATTGATATGATCATCATCGCACACTCCCTATACTTTCGGGATTAGTGTTGTACCTAAATAAGTGTTATTTGGTGTTTGTGTTGAGCATGAATATGATTTGATCATGTTTATTGCAATACGGTTATTCATGTAAGTTAGAGAATAATTGTTGTTCTGTTTACATGAATAAAACCTTCTATGGTCATACACCCAATGAAAATAGTTTGTTGGATCTCGATCGTGTGATACACATATTCATAATATTGAAGCCAAAAGATGCAAGGTTAATAATGATAGTGCAACTTATTTGTGGCACTGCCGTTTAGGTCATATTGGTGTAAAGCGCATGAAGAAAATCCATAGTGATGGACTTTTTGAAATCACTTGATTATGAATCACTTGGTGCTTGCGAACCATGCCTCATGGGCAAGATGACTAAAACTCCGTTCTCCGGAACTGTGGAGCGAGCAACAGAGTTGTTGAAAATCATACATACTGATGTATGCAGACCAATGAGTGTTGAAGCTCACGGCGGGAATCGTTATTTTCTGACCTTCACTGATGATTTGAGCAGATATGGGTATATCTACTTAATGAAGCACAAGTCTGAAACATTTGAAAAGTTCAAAGAATTTCAGAGTGAAGTGGAGAATCATCGTAACAAGAAAATAAGAGTTTCTATGATATGATCGTAGAGGTAAAATATTTGAGTTAGCGAGTTTGGCCTTCAGTAGAAACAATGTGAAATAGTTTCACTACTCACGCCACCTGGAACACCACAGTGTAATGGTGTGTCCGAACGTCATCACCGTACTTTATTAGATATGGTGCGATCGATGATGTCTCTTACCGATCTACCACTATTGCTTTTGGGGTTATGCATTAGAGACAGCTACATTCACGTTAAATAGGGCACCATCTAAATCCGTGGAGATGACACCGTATGAACTGTGGTTTGACGAGAAACCTAAGCTGTCACTTTTTAAAGTTTGGGACTGCGATGCTTATGTGAAAAAGTTTCAACATGATAAGCTCGAACCCAAATCGGAGAAGTAAATCTTCATAGGATACCCAAAAGAAATTGTTGGGTACACCTTCTATCACAGATCCGAAGGCAAGGTCTTTGTTGCTAAGAGTGGATCCTTTCTAGAGAAGGAGTTTCTCTCGAAAGAAGTGAGTGGGAGGAAAGTAGAACTTGATGAGGTAATTGTACCTTCTCCCGAATTGGAAAGTGGAACATCACAGAAACTAGTTCCAGTGATTCCTACACCAATTAGTGAGGAAGCTAATGATGATGATCATGAAACTTCAGATCAAGTTTCTGCTGAACGTCGTAGATCAACCAGAGTACGTTCCGCACCAGAGCGGTACGGCAACCCAGTTCTGGAAGTCATGTTACTAGACCATGATGAACCTGCGAACTATGAGGAAGCGATGATGAGCCCAGATTCCGCAAAATGGCTTGAGGCCATGAAATCTGAGATGGGATCCATGTATGAGAACAAAGTGTGGACTTTGGTTGACTTGCCCGATGATTGGCAAGCCATCAAAAATAAATGGATCTTCAAGAGGAAGACCGACGCTGACGGTAATGTTACTGTTTACAAAGCTCGACTTGTTGCGAAAGGTTTTCGACAAGTTCAAGGAGTTGACTACGATGAGACTTTCTCACCCGTAGCGATGCTTAAGTCTGTCCGAATCATGTTAGCAATTGCCGCATTTTATGAAATCTGGCAAATGGATAACAAAATTGCATTCTTTAATGGATTTATTAAAGAAAAAATTGTATATGATGCAACCCGAAGGTTTTGTCAATCCTAAAGGTGCTAACAAAATGTGCAAGCTCCAGCGATCCATCTATGGACTGGTGCAAGCATCTCGGAGTTGGAATATACGCTTTGATAAGTTGATCAAAGCATATAGATTTATACAGACTTACGGTGAAGCCTGTATTTACAAGAAGTGAGTGGGAGCACTACAACCTTTCTGATAAGTATATGTGAATGACATATTGTCGATCAGAAATGATGTAGAATATTCTAGAAAGCATAAAGGAGTGTTTGAAAGGAGTTTTTCAAAGAAAGACCTTGGTGAAGCTGCTTACATATTGGGCATCAAGATCTATAGAGATAGACCAAGACGCTTGATAAGACTTTCGATAAGTACATACCTTGATAAGATTTTGAAGTAGTTCAAAATGGATCAGTCAAAGAAGGCGTTCTTGCCTGACTTATAAGGTGTGAAGTTGAGTAAGACTCAAAGCCAGACCACGGCAGAAAAATATAGAAAGAATGAAAGTCATTCCCTATGCCTCAGCCATAGGTTCTATAAAGTGTGCCATGCTTTGTACCAAACATGTTGTGTACCTTGCCATGAGTTTGTCAAGGGGGTACAATAGTGATCCAGGAGTAGATCACCGTACAACGGTCAAAATTATCCTTAGTAACTGGATGACTAAGGAAATGTTTCTCAATTATGGAGGTGATAAAGAGTTCATCGTAAAGGGTTACACCGATGCAAGCTTTGACACTAAATCCATATGACTCTAAGTATCAATCTGGATGCGTATTGAAAGTGGGAGCAATTAGCTAGAGTAGCTCTATGCAGAGCATTGTAGACATAGAAATTTGCAAAATACATACGGATCTGAATGTGACAGACCCGTTGACTAAACTTCTCTCACAAGCAAAACATGATCACACCTTATTACTCTTGGGTATTAATCACATAACGATGTGAACTAGATTATTGACTCTAGTAAACCCTTTTGGGTGTTGGTCACATGGCGATGTGAACTATGGGTGTTATTCACATAACGATGTGAAATATCGGTATTAAATCACATGGCGATGTGAGCTAGATTATTGACTCTAGTGCAAGTGGGAGACTGAAGGAAATATGCCCTAGAGGCAATAATAAAGATGTTATTTGTATTTCCTTATATCATGATAAATGTCTTTTATTCATGCTAGAATTGTATTAACCGGAAACTTGATACATGTGTGAATACATAGACAAAATAGTATGTCCCTAGTATGCCTCTACTAGACTAGCTCATTGATCAAAGATGGCTATGTTTCCTAGCCATTGACATGAGTTGTCATTTGATCAACGGGACCACATCATTAGGAGAATGATGTGATGGACTAGACCCATCCGTTAGCATAGCACTATGATCGTTTAGTTTTACTGCTATTGCTTTCTTCATGACTTATACATGTTCCTATGACTATGAGATTATGCAACTCCCGAATACCGTAGGAACACCTTGTGTGCTATCAAACGTCACAACGTAACTGGGTGATCATAAAGATGCTCTACAGGTGTCTCCGAAAGTATTCGTGGTGTTGGCATAGATCAAGATTAGGATTTGTCACTCTGAGTGTCGGAGAGGTATCTCTGGGCCCTCTCGGTAACACACATCACAACAAGCCTTGCAAGCAAAAAGACTAATGAGTTAGTCACGAGATGATGTGTTACGGAACGAGTAAAGAGACTTGCCGGTAACGAGATTGAACTAGGTATAGAGATACCGACGATTGAATCTCGAGCAAGTAACATACCGATGACAAAAGGAACAACGTATGTTATGTGGTTTTGACCGATAAAAGATCTTCGTAGAATATGTAGGAGCCAATATGAACATCCAGGTTCCGCTATTGGTTATAGACCGGAGATGAGTCTCGATCATGTCTACATAGTTCTCGAACCCGTAGGGTCCGCACGCTTAACGTTTGATGATGATCGGTATTATGAGTTTATGAGTTTTGATGTACCGAAGGTAGTTCGGAGTCCCGGATGAGATCACGGACATGACGAGGAGTCTCGGAATGTCCGAGACATAATGATTGATATATTCGACGACTATATTCGGACACCGGAAGTGTTCCGGAAAAGTTTCGGATTTAACGGGATTGCCGGAGGGGGTTACCGGAACCCCCTACGAGGGGGGATGGTCCATAGTGGGCCTTAAGGAAAAGAGAGAGGCAGCCCATAGGAGCTGTCCGGCGCCCCACCTAGGGATCCTAGTTGGACTAGGATTGGGGGGCGCCACCTCTCCCTCCTTTTTCCTTTCCCTCTCTTCCTTCTTTGGTAGTTCCTACTAGGAATAGGATTGCAATCCTATTCCTAGTAGGATTGCACCCTAGCCGCACCATAGAGGGGCCGGCCGGCCTCCCCCCTTGCTCCTTTATATACAGGGGCAGGGGGGCACCCAAAGACACACAAGTTGAATTGTTCCAGCCGTGTGCGGTGCCCCCCTCCACAGAAACACACCTCGGTCATACCGTCGCGGTGCTTAGGCGAAGCCCTGCGCCGGTAAATACATCATATCCATCACCACGCCGTCGTGCTGGTGAAACTCTCCCGTGAAGCTCAACTGGATCAAGAGCTCGTGGGACGTCATCAAGCTGAACGTGTGCTGAACGCGGAGGTGCCGTACGTTCGGTGCTTGATCGGTTGAATCGCGAAGAAGTTCGACTACATCAACCGCGTCACTTGACGCTTCCGCTTCCGGTCTACGAGGGTACGTAGACACACTCTTCCCTCTCGTTGCTATGCATCTGGTAGATAGATCTTGCATGATCGTAGGAAAATTTTAAAATACTACGTTCCCCAACACAAAGAGTAGCAAAGGCCTAAGATTGGGGATTCCCATGGCACCCCAAGTAAAATTCAAGGACAATCAAAAGCCTAAGCTTGGGGATGCCCCGGGAAGGCATCCCCTCTTTCGTCTTCATCCATCGGTAACTATACTTGGAGCTATATTTTTATTCACCACATGATATATGTTGAGCTTGGAGCGTCTTGTATAATTTGAGTCTTTGCTTGTTAGTTTGCCACAATTATCCTTGCTAGACACACCTATTTGAGAGAGTTAAATATGGCCTAGGAATTGTTAGAACACTCTATGTTCTTCACTTATATCTTTTGAGTTGAATAGTTTTTGCTCTAGTGCTTCACCTATATCTTTTAGAGCACGGTGGTGATAATATTTTGAAGAAATTGTTGAACTCTCATGCTTCACTTATATTCATTTGAGAGTCTATTAAAACATCATGGTAATGTGTTTAGGCTATAAAACAAGTCTTCACATGATAGACATCGAATATCAATGTAGTAAAAACTTTCACACTAAGTGCATTGAATATGATGAGATGTTGGATGCTTGATAATTGTTTTGAGATATGAGGATAGTGATATTAGAATCATTCTAGTCGAGTTATTATGAAATTGAGAAATGCTTGTGTTAAGGTTAGTGATTCCCGTAGCATGCACGTATGGTGAACCGCTATGTGACGAAGTTAGAGCATGAGGTATTTGTACAGTGCCAACCTTTGTGTGGAGGTCGAGGGTGCGCGATGGTTAACTCCTACCAACCTTCCCCCTAGGAGCATGCGTTGATTGATTTGTTTTGATGACTCGTAGATTTTTGTAATAAGTATATGAGTTCTTATGACTAATGTTGAGTCCATGGATTATACGCACTCTCACCCTTCCACCATTGCTAGCCTCTCTTGTGCCGCGCAACTTTCGCCGGTACCATAAACCCACTATATATCCTTCCTCAAAACAGCTACCATATTATTCCTCAAAACAGCCACCATACCTACCCATCATGGCATTTCCATAGCCATTCCGAGATATATTGCCATGCAACTTTCCACTGTTCTGTTCATATGACACGCATCATATTGTCATATTACCATGCATGATCATGTAGTTGACATCGTATTTGTGGCAAGGCCACCATGCATTACTTTTCATACATGTCACTCTTGTTTCATTGCACATCCCGGTACACCACCGGAAGCATTCATATAGAGTCATACTTTGTTGTAAGTATCGAGTTGTAATATCGAGTTGTAATGAAAGTGTGATGATCATCATTATTAGAACAATGTCCCATGGGAGGAAAGGCTATATCAATAAAGCCCCTCCGCAAAAAAAGAAAAGAAAAGAAAGGCCAAAAAAAAGGCCCCAAAAAAAGGGGAAAAAAGAAAAGGAAAAGAAAAAGGGACAATTGCTACTATCTTTTTTTCCACACTTGTGCTTCAATGTAGCACCATGTTCTTCATGATAGAGAGTCTCATGCTTAGTCACTTTTATATACTAGTGGGAATTTTTGTTATAGAACTTGGCTTGTATATTCCAACGATGGGCGTCCTCAAATGCGCTAGGTCTTCGTGAGCAAGCAAGTTGGATGCACACCCACTAGTTTCTTTTGTTGAGCTTTCATACATTTTTAGCTCTAGTGCATCCGTTGCATGGCAATCCCTACTCACTCACATTGATATCTATTGATGGGGATCTCCATAGCCCGTTGATACGCCTGGTTGATGTGAGACTATCTCCCTCCTTTTTTGTCTTCTCCACAACCACCTCTCTATTCCACCCATAGTGCTATGTCCATGGCTCACGCTCATGTATTGCCTGAAAGTTGAAAGGTTTGAAAGAATAGAGTATGAAAACAAGTGCTTGGCTGAAATTGGGGTTGTGCATGATATGAATATCTCGTGTGATGAAGAGGGAGCATAGCCAGACTATATGATTTTGTAGGATAACTTTCTTTAGCCATAGTATTTTCAGAAGACATGATTGCTTTCTTAGTATGCTTGAAGTATTATTATTTCTTATGTCAATATAGACTTTTATCTTGAGTCTTTCCGATATGAACATACAAGCCACAATTAAGAGAATTACATTAAAAAACTATGTTGGTTAGCATTCCACATCAAAAATTCTGTTTTTATCATTTACCTACTCGAGGACGAGCAGGAATTAAGCTTGGGGATGCTTGATACGTCTCCAACGTATCTATAATTTTTTATTGTTCGATGCTATTATTTATGATGTCTTGCATGTTTAATGGGCTTTGTCATACACTTTTATATCATTTTTGGGACTAACCTACTAACCCAAAGGCCCACTCTAGATTGCTGTTTTTTGCTTGTTTCAGGGTTTTGCAGAAAAGGAATATCAAATGGAGTCCAAACATAATGAAACCTTCGGGAGAGATATTTTTGGAGAAAATCACGCACGGGAGACTTGAGAACCACGGGAGGGGAGCCACGAGGTGCCCACAAGGGTGGGGTGCACGCCCCCTTCCCAGGGCGCGCCCCTCTGCCTCGTGGTGCCCTCGTGAGTCCCCCGGTGTCCTCCTTCCTCCTACATAAGTCTACATACCCCAAAACTATCAGCAACAGAGAGAAAACCCTAATTCCACCGTCGTAACCTTCTGTTCCCGTGAGATCGCATCTTGGAGCCTGTTCCGGAGCTCCGCCGAAGGGGGGATCCATCACGGAGTGCTTCTACATCATCATCATCGCCCTCACCATGAGTTGTGAGTAGTTGACCACAGACCTTCGGGTCCATATCTAGTATCTAGATGGCTTCTTCTCTCTCTCTGGATCTCAATACAAAGTTCTCCTCGGTCTTCGAGGAGATCTGTAGCGACCAGACCTCAAACAGTCTGATCTCTGTGCATCAGTGTCATCCCTGGATCAGTAATGCTGACACGCACAGTACTTGAAGGATTTATAACAGAGCAGCAATCACACACTTATTACATCGATAGTTCCAACGATGAACTTATTACAATAAAAATGGCTTAAGGCCATCTAACACGATAACAGCGGAAGGCTTGGAAGACAAGTGAGTCCATCAACTCCAACAGCATCACTGAGTATAGAACCACAACCTACAAGGCACCTTACTCGTCGTCTGAAAAGTCTACAACATGAACGTTGCAGCCCGAAAACGGGTCAGCACATGGAATATGCTGGCAAAGTAACACAAGAGACTAATGAAAGTAAAGCTATACTATATGCAATATGGCTGGTGGAAAGCTCTATGGTTATAGTTTTTGCGTAAAGCCAATTTTTCCCTACTTCAAAGTAATAGATTTTAGTTAACTATCATGGTAGTTGAAACATCGTTGAGAAAATAGACATCCTCTCAACCCCAATTAAAGTTCATCATTAAACCCAACAATATTAAATTAAAGTAACATGATGAGATTCACATGATATCCAGGTACTAGATACTCAAGACGTCCATAATCGGGGACACGGCTAATTATGATCAGTTTGTACACTATGCAGAGGTTTGTGCACTTTTCCCCACAAGACTCGATCACCTCCGTTTAGTTTCTCGCACTGCATGGTGTTTGAGAAACGGATGACCGAGACACAGTCTTTCGGAAGTACTCGCACCTTACAGACGGGTGGACTGTACCAACCTATATCCCCTACATCTGCTAGTCCACCACTGTAAGAGTTCGCACGACTTAGTCAACTATGATAGAGCCCATAATAGCATTGTGGCTGCACACGGAAGTTTCTAGTATGAATAATCTCATGATCCCTTTGATCCTGGGTGGCGGTCCAAAAGAAAAACAGGCAATCCCTGGAATACCCACGTGCCTCAATCCACCCAGATGTGTATTAATGTTGCCACCTTAAGTTGAACCATTAATTAAAAAACTCACATCTGTCATGGATACACTCACCCAATCCACGTCTACGAGCATAGCATGGCCTAACAGCAAACGTAGAAGTAACTCCCAAAGCTTTGATAGTAATGCAGGTAATAGGTACTACCTCCATCTACTTCCCAGTCCCACAAGTTAATTGATCCTACTCATGCAATGTGTGAGGGTTTGACTAATGCAATGAAAACTGGGTAATAGGAAAGTATGATCAAAGTGTTACTTGCCTTGCTGATGATCCGCAAAACCTAGAGATTCAAAGTAGCAAGCGGCGCACTCCGGGTACTCTATCGTAAACAAACAAGAACACAATAAGTACTTTAAATAATGCACGGGTAAAACTCAAATAAAAGATCTAACCAGAAGGTTCAACTTAAGAACTCCGGTTTGCAAAAGAAACGGCAAAAGAAAAGCAACGAAAGACAAACGGTGAAAGAAAAACAACTACCGAACCAATCTGGACCTAAGTCCAAATTTAACAGAGGCAAACGCTTGAGTGACTAGGTTAAACGGAAAGAGAATTTCGAGATGAAACTCCAGGCGCTTGAATCGCCCGATTCCGATAAACGAGCGAAAAGTTAAACTAAAACAGAGATCGGATCAGAGATCGCGATCAGAAAATAAACTAGAAAAAAGGAAACTAATACAGCTTAACGAACAAACGTTCGTCAGCTGAGACTAAACAACGATCTCGTTCGCTAGAACGAACGAACGGATGAACGTTTACTAATTAACTAAACCGAAAAACAGAAAACCGGTCTAATAAAACCGATCTAAAGAAAAACCGACTAGGGTTCTAAAAAAACCAACGGTCTTCTA
>LR738716.1:122757256-122793568 GCA_902687465.1 Secale cereale | reverse complement strand
GCGGCTGCGGCGGTGGTGCGGCGGCGGGGTGCGGTGGCGGAAGAGGGGGGGATTTGCATTTATATAGGGGGGAAGGGGTAGAAGGCTTGGGGAAGGGGGCAACCATGGCGGCGACGGAGTCCGGCTCGGCTTCGGCCGTCGCTGGGGAAGGCGGTGCGGGGCAAGGCAGTTGGGCCTAGCTCGGCTGGGTTTCGGCCCAGTCGGGTCGGGTCCCCTATTTTTTTTCTAATTAACGCCGGCGCTAAGAAAAAGAAATCTATAAAATAAAATAAAACCTAAAAATTGCCAAAACAAATTTTCACTGTCTAAATGGAATATTTAGAACAAGATGAACATTTTCTTGGCACTAAAATGCATTTTTGAAAACATGCAAGTTTTCCTAATTCAAATAAACTCCATATAAAACTTGATTGATTTTTCTATTAAAATCCTCCGTATTTCTTTATTTTTGGAAGAGTCATTTTACTCCCTCTCTCATATATTTATGATAGAAATACTTGAAGATAAATAGTTAAAATCAAATGATCCTATTTTTTTTTCCAAAATTTGAGAAACCTCAAATATGAAAATATTGAAATCCCCAACTCTCTCCGAGGGTCCTTGAGTTGCTTAGGATTTTCTTGGATCACCAAAAGCAAGAAAATATGATATGCATAATGATCTAATGTATAACATTCCAAATTGAAAATTTTTGTCAGGACCCCGATCTTAAGTCACACCGATCTAGCTGTAACACGTCATATCACTTTGCGGCCTCACGCACGGTAACCCCACGGGTGCCACCTTACCTGGCCCGGGACCGTTTGCGCATTTTGGCACACGTATATGACAGTGTCGCTAGCATCCATATGACAGAGAACCCGGGCCGACATGGCTAGTTATAAACCAAAAGTGGCACTAAATTACAGAGACAGGCATCCATGACCCAACAACGAACGTGTCGGTCATCAACGTATGAACCCAAGTCATAGCAAGCTACATGGACTTAAAGGAACAACGCGTGACATTTCCCCTAAGGGACAGACACAGGAACGAAGAAGGACACATGCCGGCCAGCCTACGTGTTCCGAGCAGTAGCAAGCTACCAAGGCTCATTGGAGACACTAGGAGGCATTTCCCTGTAAGATAGGCTACCAAAGGAAAACAACTAGGTGTCGGATCCCACACATACCAAGCATTTCAATCATACACGCAATATGCTCAATATGTGCAAATACAACATTGCATCACAACAGAACTCTATGACTCAAAGTACTTTATTTAAAAGGCTCCAAGAGCCATACATAACATATCCATACAGGTAGGGGTCACATGACCCAACACTCAAGTCATACAGTCATACAAGCACAAGCGGAAGCTACATGTCTGAGTACAGACAACTTAGAAAATAAAACAGGCTTGGTGTAGCCTGACTATCTACAAGGCCCTTCACAAGCTCCGGATCTCCGTCTGGGTGTCAAGCTACTCGTCGACGTCAACGTCTATGTAGAACCCATCAGCAGGGGCAGGGTTCTCCTCTGCAACAGTTATTAAGCAAACATGAGTACAAAGGTACTCAGCAAGTCTTACCACAAAACCTATCATACATGCAACATTATCAAAGGGGGTAGTGGAGTTCATAGCAGAATGCCAGCTTTGACCTTGGCTAACCTATACTACAACTCTCAACAGATTTCAAGATGTTATTACAAACACGAGTCCTCTACTCACCACATCAATACACTACCGAGGATCCTCTTCCGTCATCCTACGGAAGGGCCATCCACGGCACTCACGCTTATCTTGAGGCTTTTAGTAGTATCCATCAACTTGTCTATGAACTGTAAGAGTAACCAAGTAGTTCGTACCGCGAACAACGGCTATTCAAATAGTTTGATAACCTGCAGGGGTGTACTTCTTCACACACGCTTTCACCACTTATCGCCGTTTACTCGGCGTGTACTCGGCAACCTTCAAGCGGAAGCCCAGCGAGGGTGTCGGCCACGACCTGACTAACTACTCAAGTCTCTCGTCCAGGTTTATCGCCTATTTGGGTTCCATCCGTGGGGAGATCCGGTCGGGGTGTCGCTCACGGCCCCAAACGATGTGTACAGGGTTCCCGAGTCACCAAACGGGCAACCGGTACACCGTGCCACGTACCTGTCACATCACAACCCACCCCGAGGGTCAGCGTTGTGCACGACCTCCAGTAAGCTATAAACACCAGAAACTAGTTGCAACTCCTGGACAGAGATCGAGGGTAATTAATAAGCCGAGAGGGTCCATTGGTTTCGGGCCCAATGCATGGTAGTAACTTCAACTTGAACCACACATACAGATCTCAGGTCCTATGGACGATTCCAATGAAACAACCCACCATGTACTCCTACATGGCCTTTCATCGATACCTTTACCAAGCGTATTCCACACCTCCTTCTCTTTACCGGTATGATCATTTCACTCGGATCCATCACCCAGATGAACCAGACCAGACACAACTCTAAGCATAGCAGGCAACATAAACAAACAGCATGGTGGATCACACATCACATGGCTCAATCAACTCCTACACATGCTAGTGGGTTTCAACTATTTACTATGGCAATGACAGGTCATGCAAGGGAATAGGGTTCAACTACCGCAGCAAGTAGCAGTTCACATGGTGTTGCCTTAATGCAGTAAAAGAGAGCAGGAGCGAGAAGATTGGGTTTGTATCGGAATGATCAATGATTGCTTGCCTGACAAGGTAGTTGTCGGGTACTGCTCTTCAGCTGGGTAAGCAGCAGTATCATCGGGAGCAGGACCTAACACAGGGAATACCGACGATACAATCATTAACAAACAAATGCAACAATATGATGCATGTTTATGACATGGCAAGATGCATGTGTGTTGGCTAATGCAACTAAAACCAGAAGGGTTTGAACCTATTTGAATCAAAGATTCAAATTGAAGTTCAAACTATTATTTAAATAAGTGCATTATCATGTTTTTGATGTATACAGCAAGTTAACTTTTTCAAACATGCATGAAACCAGTGCCATTGGAAAGATTGGATTTTTCTGATCATTTTTCATATATAAATCTTTTCCATCTGAGCTATGGTTGATTTTATATGATTTTTAGAAGTTTTGGGTATTTTATGGAATTTCCTGAATTATTTTTAAATCTAAAAATCCCAGAAAAACCTTTACTGCGTCAGCATGACATCATGCTGACGTCAGGCAGTCAACAGGGCCAGTCCCAGTCAAACCTGACCAGTGGGACCCACTGGTCAGTGTCACAGTTAACTAATTAACTAATTAGAATTAAATTAACACCTAAACTAGGTTTGACTTGCGGGCAGGGCCCACATGTCAGTGACCCAGGGGGTCAAACCCGTGGTCAAAACAGGTCCAACTTGCCGGCGTTTAGCCGCCGGCGAGGCCAAACACGGCGGCGTGCTTCGGAAATCGCCTACGGTGCACGGCTCGAGCTACGGCTAGGTGCGTTGGAAAGCCCTTGCTGTTGCGCGTCGGATGGTGGTGGTCGCCGGACCTGGGGTGGCCGGAGACGACGACAACAAGCTCGACAGCGGCGATCGGTGTCGGGCGTGTGTGGAGATGCGGCTGCAGGGGCCTAGGCGATGCGTGTGTTGCACCTTTCGCATCTACGTGCTGCGGTGAGTGTGATGGACGGGTGCCAGTGACCAAATGGTCACCGGAGCATCACCGGCGGCGAGCACGGCGGCGGTGCGTGCGGTGAGCTTTGTGCAGTACGTTCCAGGGCAAAAGAGAGCCAACGGAGAGGGGGAGGATGAAGCTAGGCTCACAGGGGTTGCAGCAAGCGCCGGAGCGAGCTCGGAGGTGGTCGGAGCTGAGAGGGACGGCGAGAGGGATCTCCGCGGCCGGAGTTGGGGAAGAAGAGGTCGGGGGCGTCTCCAGGGCGGGCGAGCGCTCGGGGCTCGGCCTGTTCGAAGCAGTCGAGGACGGCGGAGACGATGGACACCAAGGCGGGGCTCAGGGACGACGGTGGACGCGGCTTGTACGACTGTGCGAACACGGCGGCGTCGGCCATGGCGCGGAGAGAGCGAGGGAGAGGAACTGGGGGAAGGCGGAGGTGTCTGCGAGGTCGGGGAGGACGTGGACGATCGAACCATCCCTCCAGGACGGCGAGAGGATGAAGCAGGGCGGCGGGCAGCTGCGTGGCGCGCGGCGCGGTCACCGTCGAGCACCTGCCTGCCTGCCTGGCCGAGCCAAGCAGCTCGCTGGAGCGGCAGCTGGGCTGGGCCGGCAGGTGGGCCGGGTGGGGCGCCAGGTAAGCTTTTCTCTCTCCCTTTTTTTCTATTTTCTTTTCTGTTTCATTTCTTTTGCAGCTTTGTTCATTTAAATAAAATGCCAGAGCATTTTTGTAACTCATAACACTTGTCATACCTACTGTATAAATTATGAACAGTAGGAAACATTATAGTTTATGATTATTTGAGCATTTAAAATATTTTATAGCATTTAAATGCCCAAATTCAAATACCATATGATTTTTTTTTTGAAATATCAACGACAGTAGGAGAGCATCCTACTGACTTCCCATATATCAACAAAGGTTACATAGTGTCGGGGTTTTCATGCAGGACATGGCGTAGACCCCTAGACCAAAGACATGGTCAGGGGCCCACCACTACGTCAAGCACCCCAAGTCCAACTGGGTAAAAAAAGAGTCTAGCTTGTAGTCTAGTGTTCTTAAGAAGTCTCCTACAAACGGCTCTAGGGAGGGTTTAACCCGATGTACAAGCAAACCAAAGTCTTTCTTAAACCTCTCCTGCCAAGAGGCCACCGAGGGGGAATCGCCCTAAACACCTTGCCGTTAAGCTCCTTCCATATGCTCCAGGCCGCCGTCAGAAAGATTTCCATGAACATGGGTTTGGTCCAGCGTTGCCGCCCGGAGTGTGCGATCTGCAGGCGATCTCCAGTGTATGTCCAGTCCATCCCCAGCTTCCCCCAGCAGACTCTGCTGAAGTTACAGCTAAAGAAGAGATGCTCAACAGTTTCTTCCTCTCCACTCTCACAAAGTTCGCATGCTACCCCCTCAGAGACATTGTAGTGGCGCCGTTTGAGCATGTTTTTGGTGTTCACCCGATCCGCCAGCAGCAACCATGCAAACACTTTAATTTTCATTGTGCATCTGCTCTTCCAGATCCATTTGAAAGCCTCATCCGCTATCATTTCCTTGAAGTAATTCACGTAGTATTTCCGCGAGGAGTATCGATCTCCCCACAAACAGGTCCAGGAATCATTTAGGTCATCCATGGGGGTGATGTCCCTCGATAGGTCTTGCATTTCCAGCACCTCATCCCTAGCCTGTTGAGAGAGGGGCAGATAGAACCCCTGCTGAATGGTTGTGATGGACAGGAAGTCCCTGACAGACGCATCTTCCATCGTAGTGTAGGACAAGGCCCTTGGATGCGAGAGCTCAAAGGTTTCTGCGAGCCATAGGTCCTTCTAGAACAGTACCGATGAGCCATCACCCACCACAACCCTAGTAATTCCTCTGTATTTGTCGTTTAACTCCATCACATCTCTCCACCAGAACGAGCCGCAGGCATCCGCCGCGTGCGGGACCTGGTGTTCATAGTACGTGTCCCAGATCAGGGAACACCAGGGGGTGTCTTTTTTGTTGTAAAAGCAGTGAAGGAACTTGAGGAGAAGGCCTTCATTTTGGATTTTGATATCAAGAACACCCAGCCCCCCATGTTTCTTAGGTCTACACACGAGATCCCAAGAGACCAGGGAGTTACATGTTTCCCCTTGTTCTGTTTTTTTGCGCCAAAGGCATCTGCGACGGATCTTGTCCAGTTGCTCTATCAGTTTAAGCGGGAACTTGAGAGTGCACATGGGATAGATCATGAGGGAAGTAATCAGAGAGTTGAGCAACGTCAGCTTACTCCCATAGTTCATCAGGCATAGTGAAGAGGAGAGTCTGCGTTCCGCCCTTTCCACCAGCGGCATGAGCTCGCTAACCGTAGGTTTTGTTGTTCCCATGGGCAGCCCCAGGTAGGTGAATGGCATCCCCCCAACTGAGCATTGCCAGATTTGCGCTAGTTCCGTAACAAGGCATTCGTCTACATTAAGCGGCACCAGAATGTATTTTTGGAAATTTATCTTGAGACCGATCGAGTCCGCGTAGTCTATCAAGATTTGCTTCATGGTCCGCGCTTGAGCTAGATCGGCCGGCATGACCAAGATGGTGTCGTCGGCATACTGCACCACCGGATAGTCCATTCCAGTGCGAGAGGGGATCGGCAGTTCGATTAAACCATTCCGGTATGCGTTGTTGATGGCAGCCTGTAGCAGATCAGCCGCAAGGACAAAGATGAGGGGAGATAGCGGGTCCCCTTGCCGTACCCCGCAGTTACAGTCAAATTGTCTTCCGGGTACTCCGTTTAGAAGGACCAAGGATTTGCCTGATCCAAATATGTTCTTGATCCATCCCATCCACCTATCATCAAAGCCCATGTGTTTCTTGATCTCCAACATAGCAGAGTGGTTGACGGTGTCGAAGGCTTTCGCAAAATCCAGTTTGAGCAGCACTATGGGTTTTTTCGATCGTTGGCATTGATAGATATACTCAAAAGCCCATGCTAGGCAGTCTTGTATGGAGCGGTTCTTCAAAAAACCGTATTGGTTTTTATGTATGATCTTGAGGACAACGGTCTGTAGCCTATTTGCTAGTAGCTTGGTAATGATCTTCAGACAACAGTTTAAAAGTGTGATTGGGCGGAAATCATTGGCCGATTCAGGCAAATTGGTTTTGGGGATGAGCGTGATGAACCCTGTGTTGATGCTGGTGAGGTCAAGGTTGCCGTTGTAAAAATCCTCGCACAGTTTATAGAAATCCTTCTTGACAATGTGCCAGCAGGTTTTGATGAAGTGTCCGTTGAAACCGTCAGGGCCAGGGGCTCGATCTGTGGGCATGGTTTAAACCACTCCATCTATTTCAGAGTGCGTAAAGGGGGCTGATAGAGCTTCAAGACCGTCGATCTTTTTGATGATTGAGGCGTTAAACTTCATGGCCGGGGTGGAGGAAGCTCCAAGTCTTCCTTTGTATGTATCGAACAGTGCCGCCTCCTTCGAGTTATGGTCTGTGACCACAGAGCCGTCTTGCAGCTTGAGTGAGGAGATGAAGTTTTTTCTGTAACGTTCAGTCACCAAAGCATGGAACAACTTCGTGTTTTCTTCCCCAAATTTGATGTATCGAATCGTACAGCGCTCTCTCCAGTACCGATTCTGATATTGTAGAAGTTTGAGTAGATGGGCCTTGATAATTTTCCTAAAGTTTTTCTCTGGCACCGTGAGGGGCCTCCGGTCTTCCAGCCCATCTAGCTCTGTGAGAGCCCAGTTGCAGTTTTGAATGAGTATTGAGAGGCGGGAGATCCCTTTGCTCCATTTTTTAAGATCATACCGCAGGCGCTTCATCTTTTTGCATATAAGGGCAGAGATATTTTTAGCATAACAGTTCCTATCCCAGGACGCCTGCACCACTTCAAGAAAACCCGGATGGTTAGTCCAATAATTTTCGAAACGAAAGATCTTGCTCTTGGGTATGGTGGTCTTAATTTCGACCACGCATGGTGTGTGATTAGACACTGGTTTTCCAAGTGGAGTGACTATTGTATTTGGGTACGACTGGGTCCAGTGACACGACGAGAGAAACCAATCTAACTGTTCCAGCAAGGGGTCATCCTGCATATTGCTCCAAGTATATGATCGTCCTTTAAGAGGGATTTCAACCAAGGCTTGGGTACGAATAATATCATTGAAAGTGAAAATGTCATTGGCATCCCCCCCAGGCTTATTTCTGTTGTTGGATGATCGGATGTAGTTGTAGTCGCCAACAAGAAGCCAATCTTCAGCATCTGGTATGTCCAGTTCATAGAGCCAGTCGGTGAACATCGCTCGATCATCCCCCCTGCACGGTCCATAGATATTGAAAAGTGTCCATACGTGACCAGACGCCTTCGAAGTGAACTTTACTCCTAAAGCGAAGAAATCCGAGAAAATCCTGCTCCCATCAAAGAGAGAGCCATTCCAGACAGTAAGTATGCCCCCAGAGGCACCACGCGAAGGGACAAAAGCAAATTGATCAAGACGGCGTGGACAGAACGTCTTAATGAAAGCAAGATCAAACGAAGTACGTTTAGTCTCCTGGAGGCACATGATATTACAACCCGAAGCTGCAATCGCATTTTTAACTGCTAAAGTTTTATCAACTGAATTAATACCACGGATGTTCCACACAAGCACATTCCAGTGCACTTGGTGGGCCATATAAACTAGTTGGTGGAGGTGGTGTCAGCGGAGTGCTCCTCCTCCAGCGGCGCCATGAGCTTGGCCGAGGAGAGCTCAGCTGCAGGAATACCACAACGCGCCGTGCCGATCATCTGGAGCTGGGAAATAGGTGTTGGTGGCGGAACATCTTCAGAAGCAGGTTTTGCGTGGGTTGTAGAGGCTCTGAGGGGAGCCGTTGGGGCTTGACGTGGCCTAACCTTGGTCTTGTACGGGCGTGCTTCAGCCATGGAGGGGGCCTTGAAGCCATCATAGCGATTATTTCTGGTGCTACGCCTGAGAGTCAGTGGTGCTATCTCTCCTGCCATTTTGTTCTTCTTGACAGAGAGTGCCAGCGTTCGGGATTCTTCAGCATATTCAGTGATCATCTCTGTAGTAGCACCGTGCACATCCCGTGGCTCCTCAGTGGATTCCATAACAGCATCAAACTGCAGACTAATTAGTGGGGCAAATGCTTCATCCCAACTGCGCTTGTCCAGTTTCACGAAGAGAGTGTCGGCCGCTTGAGCAATTGGGGTATACCAGGACCTGACAGCATGAGCCACAAACAGATATTGGAGCGAGTGGCAGAATTGAGTGGCCATCTCCAGGGTTTCGTCTGCAGGGAGGAGCATGGGGAGCATGGGCTTATAAATGTACTTCCTGAGGAAAGAGATCAGTCGCGCGAAAGGTAGGACACGAAGGTTTGCCTCCTCCGCCGCTCCTCGGACAAAAGTAAGGGTGCTGTGGTGCGCCCCCAAAACGATGTCGTCTGCTACCAATTCAACCTGCGCGACATGCGCATTCCAGGCCTCCAGTCCATCATCAAGGACGTTCTCTTCAGGGGTTACTCCGTCCATCATGGACGGACCAGTGTACTCGGTGATCTGACGCCAGCTCTCGCCCTGGTACTGAGGTGGGACTTCAGGCCATGGTTGCCATCCGTTGGCCAGTTGCTGCTGCGTGGGTGGTCGAAGATCTTGCCCCCAAGCCGCATTCGCCTGTTGTTGCTGAGCAACCATGGCTTCAAAGGAGACTTGTTGGGAGGCTGTCAGGAACGGCAGTTCCCTCGGATGCGGCGAGGCGTTCATGGGTGGCGGCGGCTCCTCTGTGCCCGCATTAGGCGGATTAGTTGGCCAATTAGTCAGGATATAAACAGGAATCGTCCATGATCTACCCAGACCTCCAAGCACATTGGCTCTTTTAATGATCAGACTATGCGGCACATTTGAGAACTGATTGATAAGAACACGAACGAGGACTCTAGTCTTGACTTGCCCAGGGTTGTGCCATATCTCGAAGTTACCGAAGCAACCGACAGCTTTGTTCACATAATATTCATTCTGGTAATCGAGAGGAAATCCCAGGAACACTACCCAAGCAACAGCTTCAAAGATCGGTATGCGCATGTTGGGTCCATCATCATGGAGAGCAAAATAATAGGTCCTATCTTCATCTATCGGATGCGGTCCAGTGGTGATTAGGAAATCTCTGACAACAGCTGATCTAAATCCAATCATCCCGACGCCTAGATGAAAGATATCAGAGTATATCACCTCAGCATTGAAGTCGTCGGCCAAGATTTGGAGGATTTCCGCTAGCACCATAGGACGCTGCAGATCAGGCGTCGGAGGGTTGGTGAGGACGAGCGCGTAGCTTTCGTGGTGCAGAGGAGGAGCGCCGACGACCATCATGTTCCTCTGGAGCCTATCAGCAGGGCCATTGAAGATGGCAAGGGGGCCAGGGATGAACTGGAAGGGCATGACTGGGAAGTTCGCCATGGGAGGATGAGTGGAGGTGTTTGCGGGGATGCTAGCGGGCGGATGAGTCGATTGGGGTTTCTGGAGAGGGGTGGAGGCACTAGCAGGCGGATGAATTGATGGGGGCTGCTGGCGATTTGGTAGTGGGGGTGGCAGGTTGAGTAGGCTAGAGGTGCTCGAGGTGATAGGACGTAGGGTAGGAGGAGGCGGACCGTCACCCCCAATAGGCAAAGCGCGCGTGTCCTGGCGCTGCGAATCACTTGATTTGATATGCCATGCCATTTTCTATTTTTTGTTTCCATCACAGCCTCGATAAACCCCAACGGGAGGGGATACTATTCTAGTTTTTGGCCTCCAAGCCCAGATATCATTGGGAGGTTGCCTCGGTTGGGAAATCCTCGGTTTATGGAAAGATTGGCTATCGGTGAAATTGGGTATATCTTCGGTGGGGATATGCAGGGTTTTTGGTTTCCAAAGAAAATGGGGAGAGGCTCCATCGAGGCAAAATTTCGCTACGTGACCGAGGAAACCACAGGTAGAGCACAACAACCGAGCCGGGCATGCAAAGAATAGGTGGTGAGTAGAGCCACAGGTCATGCAAGTGGAGTGGCCCGGCCCAACATGGGGTCGAGAGGTGGTCACCGGTTTATATATTCGGCCCTCAGGGCATTTATCCGCAAGATGGCCCAGTTGATGACAGACAGCACATAAATTTAAACGTTGGAATATTACCTCCGATGGCGGGATGGATTGTAAATTCCAAATAGAGGCAATTTTCTCATCAGAATAGCCAAACACCCGTTGGTCCAAAATATGGAATAGCATGAAATCCGGGATGTGTTCCCAATTCTTCGGCTCATATTGAATACCCTGAAAAGCCTGATTCCCGGCCGACGGGGGAACATTAAATGCGTTTTGAAAACTGCCAAAAATGATGCACTCCTTGTCTGGAGGCTGAGCACATGTATCGTTTGAACAATCCGGATCAAAAGTGAGATGCTTCGCAAATGTATAATCTCCATGAGTGCGAGAATGATTGCCCCGATGATTATCCATTGAATGAAACCCAAATTTCGAAAGTTCCTTGTTAGCTGAATGATCTTTGCTAGCACTTTTTCGGAGGAAGTCGAGGTTGGGTTTGATTGCAATAGGGGTTCGAGCAACCACCTCACCAAGCTCATCATCTAAATGCCAACCATTGTCCAAACTTGAATAATTCACCGATGGTTTGAACAGGTGAAAATGACAAACAAAGTCCGGCCAGACACGATCTTTCAACTTGTAAATGAAATGCCCCACATTGTTGGAAGCGACGGAGAAGCGAAAAGACCGTTTGCCCAATTGAAGAACATTAAACCCACACGGAGAACCACCAATATAGCATTGGAGTACTAGGCCAACCGATTCTGTCGTGAGAGGGAAAGATGCCGAAGAGAAGGAGACAACCAAGAAGAGAATTCCTTGGTATGAGAAGAAGAGGAGAAATGCACCGAAGAACCAAACCTTGTGCGCACCTGTTTGGCCACAGAGATCCCAGGGTTGAGATCCCAATGGAGGAGGCTAGCCATTCGTAGGCTAGTCTAGAGATCGCCATGGATGGTTGCCGGCCGTCGGTGGTGGTGGTGGTGGTGGGAGGAGAGGTGGGGAGGTGGGGAGGGGGCCATCTCACAATTATAATACCATATGATTTAATCCAAAGCCCTAGATTGTCCTAGAAAATTGTGCACCATTTTTGGCACAGGTTTAAGACCAAGGCAGAAATGATGAACATTTTTGAAGGGCATTTTGGGTACATTGGAAAATATTTTAGCAAACCCTAGTTGTTAGGAGAGGGGTGCTGGGGTTTCTGTTAATCCCATTTCAAGTTTCTTTGAAAGTAGACATGATGCACACTCTAGTTAGGTCCTAATGCAAGTGCTAACTAGGGATGTGACAACTCACCCCCACTTAAAAGAATCGCGTCCCGAGATTCGGGTTCCTCCGGAAAGAGGGTGGGGTACTCAAGTCGAAGACGATCCTCCCTTTCCCAAGTAGCTTCACTCTCGGAATGATGTGACCATTGAACCTTGAGAAACTTGATATTGTGGCGTCGAGTGGTGCGCTCAGTTTGATCAAGAATACGAACGGGGTATTCTTGATATGTGAGATTGTCTTGGAGATCAAGCGTTTCGTGGTCCACTCCGCGGATAGGATCCGAGAAGAAACGTCTGAGTTGAGAAACGTGGAAAACATCATGAACTCTGGAGAGGTCCGGAGGAGTTCCAATTGGTAGGCAACTTCTCCTCGTTTGGCAAGAATGCGAAAAGGACCGATGAAATGAGGGGCCAATTTGCCTTTGATACCGAAGCGATGGGTTCCCTTAAGAGGAGTAACCCGAAGGTAAGCCTTATCGCCGACTTCAAAAGTCACAGCCTTATGATGACTATCATATTGGCTCTTTTGGCGAGACTGGGCTGTTTTCAATCTCTCACGAACGATGCGAACTTGTTCTTCTGCTTCCTAAATCATATCCGGGCCAAAGAATTGTCTTTTGCCGGTTTCTGACCAGTTAAGAGGTGTTCGACACCTTCGTCCATATAGAACTTCGAAGGGGGCTTTACCCAGGCTGGCTTGATAACTATTGTTATAAGCGAATTCGGCAAATGGAAGACATTTTTCCCATTCCATACCGAAAGAAATGACAGAGGCTCGAAGCATGTCTTCCAGAATTTGATTGACTCGTTCCACTTGACCACTTGACTGCGGATGGAAGGCAGTACTGAAAGAGAGATGAGTTCCCATAGCATTCTGGAAACTTTCCCAAAATCGGGAAGTGAAAAGACTTCCACGGTCTGAGTTAATCTCCAACGGCACACCATGAAGTGATACTATTCGAGAGACATATAAGTCTGCTAGCTGGCTAGCGGTAATACTCTCTCGTACAGGCAGGAAATGAGCTACTTTAGAGAGGCGGTCGATAACGACGAAGATAACATTATTCCCTTTCCTGGACCTGGGAAACCCGGTAATGAAGCCCATACCGACTTTATCCCATTTCCATTCAGGAATAGCTAAAGGTTGAAGGGTGCCAGCAGGCCGTTGATGCTCTGCTTTGACTCGACGACAAACGTCGCAGTTAGCAATGAATTGAGCGATTTCTCTCTTCATCCTAGTCCACCAGAATCTCTGACGTAAGTCCTGATACATTTTGGTACTACCGGGATGAATCGTGAGAGAAGATTCATGAGCCTCCTTAAGGATCAAACGTCTTAGGTTTCGTACTTTAGGAACCACTAAACGGTTGCTAAAGAATACGACTCCTTGATCATCAATTGAGAAACATCCTGCAACTCCTTTCTTGATGTTCCTCTTAATACGGGAAATTCCGGGATCAACCTTCTGTGCTTTGATGACCTGATCCATAAGGGTAGGTTTCGCCACCAAGGTGGAAAGGAATCCTCGAGGAACAATGTGAAGGTTAAGCTTGCGAAATTCCTCGTGGAGAAGTGGTTGACTTTGTTGTAACATTAAGTTGTTACAATATGACTTACGACTTAGTGCATCAGCCATGACATTGGCCTTTCTAGGAGTGTAAGTGATTCCTAAATCGTAGTCGGTGAGCAACTCAACCCAACGTCTTTGCCTGAGATTTAGATCCGGTTGAGTGAAGATATACTTCAAACTTTGGTGATCAGTGAAGATTTCACAGCGACTACCAAGAAGGTAATGTCGCCATGTTTTGAGTGCATGGACTACAGCTGCAAGCTCTAGATCATGAGTAGGATAGTTATCCTCATGTGGACGCAACTGTCAGGATGCGTATGCAATCACTTGACGATCTTGCATGAGAATGCAACCTAGTCCTTGTCGCGAGGCGTCGCAATAGATTATAAAATCCTTGGAAAAATCTGGTGGTACCAGTACAGGTGCAGATGTCAGGCGTCTTTTCAGTTCCTGAAAACTGAAATCGCACTATGGGGTCCAGTGAAACTTTTTATCTTTCTTGAGGAGTTCGGTTAGAGGTTTAGCAACCTTGGAGAAGTTCTCGACGAAACGTCGGCAATAGCTCGCTAAGCCAAGAAAATTCCTAACTTGTGTTGACGCTCAAAAGTGGCACAATCGTAAAAATTGCTTTAATCTATCTCAAGATCACTTCAAACTTATGATTGGAAGTCACCAAGATGGCTTTCTTTGAGAAGATCAAGATGGATATGAAAGTGGTCTAAAACGGAGTCCGGATGCAAAACTTATGACAAGTTCAGAGATGCTCATGATGACACCAGATTAAAGAATGGCTTGATACCCAATTAAGATGACTTCAAATGGGAAAAGTTTCAACATGAAAGTTGTGCGTCTCGTCGAAACGGTCGATTTTGATATAAAAATCGTCCCAATCCGAGTTCGTATGCAAAAGTTACAGCCATCCGAATACAGCCCTGTCACAGAGCCATAAGTGGCGCGCCCCACCAGCCACGTGTCTGATGGGTAGCGCGAATAACAGTCTGTATTGCATGACAGTTTTGGCCTAGAAGATGGCTTCAAATCAAAAAACGTTCAACATGAAAGTTGTTCGTATCGTCGAAACGGTCAAGATTGCTTTTGGGCACTTTTCCATCCGAGGTCGTTTACCACCTCAAGAATTACCCGCAAGGTACAGCCAGTTTAAACCGAACAGTTTTGGAAAGTTCGGATAAAACCAATCCGAATTTGGCTAGGGTTTTGGACGTGAATCCGACCCTTTTCCTTGCACGGGAAGTCCAGCCGCCTCTTATATACCTAAGGGGTGACGGCCGATTGAACAACACACAATCAAACAAACACATCTACTACCTTTTCGTGTTCATCTATCCCCTACCCTTGTATCTTCTTCCTCGTTCTTCGTTCGTTCTTCTTCATTTCAGGGCGGCGAACCTCGAGGCCCTAGGGGCGATCAGGTCGACCTAGGGCAGCCCATAGCCGCCGCGCACCCTGACGGGGTCCCTCCCGGGCGTGTGGGGTTTCGGGTCATCAAAAGCGCCCGCCGGATTGCTTGCGTACCGCGCTTCCGGACGGGTCTCCTTCGACATGAGCTGCGGTGCATCACCCTCGGCGTCGGAGGTACACGGTGACGTGTTCGTGTGCGAACACACTTTTTGGCGACTCCACTGGGGACGAAGCTTTGAACGGTCTCCGGCCCGTTCTTGCTACGAAGAGATCGTCATCTAGGGTTTGCAATCTACAAAGGTAATATGAATACCCAATTCACATATGTAGATGCAAATAATACATATGTTGTTGCTAGATCATCTAATGAGCATAATGTATCGGCTAGCCCTAGCTTTATCAATCATGCATCTAATTTTGTGCAAGGGCCGATGCAACAAAATCTCCATGATTCTACTTCATATAATTTTAGCAACATGCAACATATGTATCCCAACTCCCATGCATCGGCAACCCCACAAATGCATATGCCGATGAACAACATGATGAGTTCGGTTAATCAAGTTGAAACACCCCATGTAGGATCTTTCAATGGCATGCAACATAGTGTTTCATCTTTTTATTCACCGGCAACTAATTTGCAACATGTTAATCCAAACATGCTGGTGGATAGGGGAATTGGCCATGCTACTACTAGTTATTCGGCCAATTACCCTCAAACATCATATGCTACACCTCATGCTACTTGTTTTTTGGCACCATACGCAACTGTTGATGTCCATAATTCGGCTCCGTACCTTAATGGTCATGGCCGAATAAGTGAAACTTCTGCAGGAGCACAAATGCCTTCACCTACTACCGTGGCATATCATGTCCTCCCTACACAATTACAGAATTTCGGCAACATCTCATTGCCGAAAGAGTCTAAAAGCATTGGGGGGCAACCATATCCAGACTGGGTAATTGAGAACAAGCTTACATTCTCTTGGGATTTGTGCAACTCTATTCGCCAGGAACTAATAGAAGGCGGGAAGCCTCATGATTTTGCTGCTGTAAAAGCTAGAGTTGTGCAAATGATGCAGTTGCCCAGTGTTGTACCATCCAGTGTACCACCTAAACAATCGCAAAGTTTCGGCACCTCATTGCCGAAAGAGTCTCAAAGTATTGGGGGGCAATCTCATGACGAGTGGATGGAAATTGAGATGAAAAAGTTTAAAGCTCGCCAAGCTGAGATGTGGGCTAAAATTAGACGAGAGCGAGAAGCCTTGCAAATTCAAAAAGATAAAGTTGTTGATTCACGTAACAAAGAAAATTCGGTTATTAGAAAAGCCGAATCAAGTAGTATATATTCCGAGTCCATCAAAACCAAAGAGGCAAACATTATTGAGAAAGGGCATGGAAAGCATAGAAAAACAGTCATACTTGATTTTTCCGAAGTCAATGGAACCTACTTCCTGCCTTATGAGTTCCGTGCCATAGAAATTGACAAGCCTCAAGGACAAGAACAAGTAGCCGAACAAAGTTCGGCTGACATGGATATTCAAAGCAATGATGCACGGAATCAAGAAAAAGATGATGAAAGGGTGTTGGGGAGCCATCCAAATCCGGAGCAAGATGTTCTTCAAGTGACATCACCATCATGTTCTCCCAACATATTTGAAGAGGTATGCATAGAGAGTAATTTACCTATTTTCAGATTTGGTCGCGACTTCATTATTGATGCATCTATAAGAAATATTCTCATAAGTAATTTTGAAAGACCAATGAAGAAGGGTAATTTACTTGTTAGCAATAAACTTGTTATGGAGCATATCGGTCAACCCATTATGCCGTTTATAAAGACCGATATTGACTTATTGTTACAGCCAAAGCTTTCCCCGTTGCTTGTAAAGTTCATATCTAGTTGGGTAGCTTTGCTCATTTCGTACTTGGCTTGCACTTGGTCTCAACTGAGACATGTATGTTCTAAATATCTTCGTTTCAGAAATTTAAAGCCAAGGTTAAATTCTATTGTGAAAACTGATGCTAATATAATATCTTATCCAAAGACATCGGAGATAGAGTGGAAAATACAATGCATAGCCGAATGGGCAGATTACAAATCTGAACCATTCGTTTGCTTATCTCCAAAGCCGTTCAAACAGCAAGATCGGCTAGAAAACAAGAAGTATACCTTCAATTCAAGCATGTGTGATCAAATATTTGATTTGTTGCTGAAAAATAAATATATTACAATTCTTTATCACCATGTTAAGCCATCAATCCAAGGACGAATGTATTGTAAGTTGCATGATTCATCCAAGCATAATTTTGAGGATTGCAACATGTTTCGTGAAATAGTTAAATCGGCCATTGAAAAAGGACGATTGAAGTTTGTTGAAACACCAAGAGATGACCAGTCTATTCCAATTGGTCCCAATGGCAAAAAGTTTTTGCATCGGCTGCTTCAAGCCGATCCATTTAAAGAGAATGTAAAAGCTGCAGGTGATGGGATCAAGCTTTCAAGTAAAGAAGTTGTTGAAGAGTATAACGAGCATAATATTGAGGGCGAGAGTTCCATCGAAGCTACAATGAAGACGCCAAGGACTGGGGGGCAGCAAGAAAATCCAATGATCGATGAAAGCAAACCAAAAGAAAACAAAGGCCGGAATAAGCGCAAGTGTAAGAGATCAAAAATCACCTTCGCTGAACTATTGGATAAATATCAAAAGAAGAGTGAAGAGAAGAATGCTTATCGGCCAAATCATGCAAAGAAACCAAGATCACCCCCAAGGCGCAAGTATGAGGATCGGTATTGGCAAAGTGACAATTTTTATGCAACATATTCATATCCTTATTTTAGGCCGCCAATGACAATGTCGTGGATGCCTCCCTATGCTCAAGTAGATCCATATCCATCATGGGACAGGTATGATACAAGAGCGCATTCTCCATCTTATTTTAGACCATCTCACCAATATTATGCAGCTCCGTGAAGATCAACATTTGAACAATCACATGTTAAAGACCGTTTCAATCATAAGGAATCGGTCCGGAGCTCAAGGGAGAAGAAAAAGGTGGTCAAGCAAGTTTACCGTGTTAAAAGAGATGGTCGTAAGAGTGCAACTTCAGATTTGATCTCAAATGAAAAAGAGCCAATTAAAGTGTTGACATTGGCTACTAAAGGCAATGAGATGAAGCAACCAATTATTAAGAGTCAAAGTGCCAAATCTGAAGAAAAGAAGTTGAGAGTGCACAAGGCCAAAAAAGGATTGCCATTGGCCAAGACAAAATCTCAGCCGGAGTGCCCACTCGGCTTATCATATTGGCAAAAGAAGAAATTACAAAAACTTAGTGCACAAGAACTTGAAGAAAGAAACATGACATGGGTTCCCAAAGGAAGTGCTCAAAATAAGAATTATGTGCAAGCTTCCATTACAAGAAGTGCGGCAAAGGTGAAGAAGCAAAAGAGTGAAAACTATGAAGGACGAAGCCGAAGGTTTCAGCATCTTCGGTCTACACATTATCCATATTCTTCAAATATGCCATTAACGCCCATGTCATGGAATTCGTCATCAGGTATGATTGGTAAACCTCAATGAGCTTATTTTAATCCATGGATGCCATATAATTTCTTACATCATGAAAGGGTATTACCAAGTCACTATACATTTGATTAGCTACAAGTTTGTTGCTGATCCAAAGGGCCGAAATACTTGATTTGTCATTTCATTTGTTTATTTCGGCTATATGTGCTTTGAATGATGTCTACATGGTAATGGCCGATATTTATCTATCGTCCTAAGAATATGTCAATGCATGGCCGGTGTAGTATTCTAGCATCGTCCTTAGTTCGATTGGAGAGCGAGCCAAGGCATGTGCTCATGGAAATTAATATGTATGCCTATATTATGATTGAATGGAGTTGAGACATCATGACCGATGTCATCGAATATACGTTGCATAGACCAATTCATAGTGCAGAATTGGCTAGTGGGCTTATACTTTGTTTGGATATGATTTGGCTTATGCATCTTTGATATATGAGAGGCCAAATCATAGCTGATTTTATTACTGAACATTGGTTTAATGACATGCATAATATTGATGTTAGCCTTGTCTCTCTAGTACTATGGAGATTATATTTTGATGGTTCAATTCGTAGCAATGGCCAAAGTGTTGGTGTTGTTTATATATCTCCTTATGGTACTATTTTTTGAAGCCTCATGCCGCTTAGAATATTTTTATGCATGATTAATCAAAGCCGAATATGCATTGTTATTCGGATTGACTCTTTTACTTGCTATAGGTGCTATACATATTGAGGCTTTCGATGATTCATTATGAGTAGTGCAACAAATATCCAAGGGGTATGTCTAGATGCAAAATTTACCATGGGTTGCATTATTTTTTTTTCATATATTTAGACATGACAATGCAAAAGAGTTGGCACAACAAGCATCCGGCTACTACGTTAATCATGGTGTATTGCATTTCTCTCAATAGCCGATGCTTCGTCTCGTCAACATAGGTAAGGTCGAACCGAAGTTCACAGCTTCGGCCACTAATGAATTTTGATGCAGGTGATAGTAAGGATTGGAGAGAGTTTATTGTTGATTATCTATAAAATCCTAGCAAAAGGGGGAACAATATGGTTCGGAGGATGACCTTGAGATACATATCTATGGAACTTTATCATCGGATTGTTAATGAAGTTGAGAAGGTTTCGCCCAAGTTTGCATCAAGGGTTCAAGAACAATAATGGCCGATATATAATTATCGTCCTAAGCATATAAATGGCCGATGGGGTGTTGACATCATCCTTAGAACCAACATGGTACAAATTATTTTTCGGCACGCTTGCTTTGCCGAAAAACAGGGCGGCATGTGTTGACGCTCAAAAGTGGCACAATCGTAAAAATTGCTTTAATCTATCTCAAGATAACTTCAAACTTATGATTGGAAGTCACCAAGATGGCTTTATTTGAGAAGATCAAGATGAATATGAAAGTGGTCTAAAACGGAGTCCGGATGCAAAACTTATGACAAGTTCAGAGATGCTCATGATAACACCAGATTAAAGAATGGCTTGAAACCCGAATAAAATGACTTCAAATGGGAAAAGTTTCAACATGAAAGTTGTGCGTCTCGTCGAAACGGTCGATTTTGATATAAAAATCGTCCCAATCCGAGTTCGTATGCAAAAGTTACAGCCATTCGAACACAGCCCTGTCACAGAGCCATAAGTGGCGCGCCCCACCAGCCACGTGTCTGATGGGTAGCGCGAATAACAGTCTGTATTGCGTGACAGTTTTGGCCTAGAAGATGGCTTCAAATCAAAAAACGTTCAACATGAAAGTTGTTCGTATCGTCGAAACGGTCAAGATTGCTTTTGGGCACTTTTCCATCCGAGGTCGTTTACCACCTCAAGAATTACCCGCAAGGTACAGCCAGTTTAAACCGAACAGTTTTGGAAAGTTCGGATAAAACCAATCCGAATTTGGCTAGGGTTTTGGACGTGAATCCGAGCCTTTTCCTTGCACGGGAAGTCCAGCCGCCTCTTATATACCTAAGGGGTGACGGCCGATTGAACAACACACAATCGAACAAACACATCTACTACTTTTTCGTGTTCATCTATCCCCTACCCTTGTATCTTCTTCCTCGTTCTTCGTTCGTTCTTCTTCATTGCAGGGCGGCGAACCTCGAGGCCCTAGGGGCGATCAGGTCGACCTAGGGCAGCCCATAGCCGCCGCGCGCCCTGACGGGGTCCCTCCCGGGCGTGTGGAGTTTCGGGTCATCAAAAGCGTCCGCCGGATTGCTTGCTTACCGTGCTTCCGGACGGGTCTCCTTCGACGTGAGCTGCGGTGCATCACCCCCGGCGTCGGAGGTACACGGTGACGTGTTCGTGTGCGAACAACTTGCTTGACCGATTCAGGGGGAGTCCAATCAAGTACGGCTTGAACTCGCTCGGGATTGACAGCAATACCCTTGCCAGAGATCACATGACCTAGATAGGTTACTTCTGGCAACCAGAATTCACATTTAGAGAATTTGGCATAAAGGCGGTGCTCTCGAAGTTTCGTCAATACCAGCCTTAAATGCTCGGCATGATCTTCCTTGTTCTTGGAGAAAATGAGTATATCATCGAGGTATACCACGACAAATTTATCCAAATACTCCATGAATATAGAATTCATTAACCGAGAAAAGGTAGCTGGGGCATTGGTTAATCCGAAGGACATAACGGTGTACTCATATTGGCCATAACGAGTAACGAAAGCCGTTTTAGGAATGTCCCCGTTCTTGATTTTGATTTGATGGTAGCCCAACCTCAAATCCATCTTAGAGAAGACTGAGGATCCAGCGAGCTGATCATACAGGTCGTTGATCCTGGGGAGTGGATACTTATTCTTTATGGTGACCAGATTGACAGGTCGGTAATCTACAACCATCCGCTCCGTTCCATCCTTCTTCTTGACGAAAAGGACGGGGCAAGCCCAAGGGGAAGAACTAGGATGGATGAAACCCTTTTGCAAGGACTCATCGAGTTGTTTCTTTAGCTCAGCTAATTCTAGTGGTGCCATCTTATAAGGTCTCCTAGAGATTGGGACAGTTCCAGGGATAAGATCTATCACGAACTCGACATCTCTGTCAGGTGGAACTCCTGGCAGTTCTTCTGGAAAAACATCCGGAAAGTCACGAACTACCGGGATATCTTCGAGTTCTGGTAGAGGGCTGGCATTAAGAGAGTAGAGCTGACGCTCAGCCATTCGAGCCAAGACATTGACTATCTTGCCGGATGGATGTGTAAGTTGAACAGTCCTAGTAAAGCAATCAATCTTGGCGTAATGAGTTGTCATCCAATCCATACCCAAAATGATGTTTATGTCCGAGGACTTGAGAGCGATTAGCGAAGCAAGGAAAACAAGTCTATCGACAAGGATTTCATTTCCATGGCTTACCCTAGAGGTTTGCCACTTTGAACCAGGAGTTTGAATAACCATGGAAGTAGGCATGTCACAAAAAGTCATGTTGTGCAATCGAGCATAGCTCTCAGATATGAACGAATGGGATGCTCCAGTATCAAAAAGAACAGATGCCGGATGGCAGTTTACGAGAAGCGTACCAAGGACGACGTTAGGATCCTCATAAGCTTCTTCGGCAGAAACATAGTTGACATGACCACGTGCAGTGGGGATTGGCTTGACATAGTTCACCTTGCCGGTTGGCTTACCACGGCCAACGGGTTTTCCTGGCTGGTTCTGGGGACAATCACGCATGTAGTGTCCCAGTTCTCCACACTTGAAACAAGTCACAGTGGTGGTGCGTGGAGCAAAGTTGGAAGGTGGTCCTCCATAGGTCTTAGCAGGTGCAAACTGTTGAGTTGGGCGAGGCGCCTCATAGGATGGCCTCGGTGTATACTTGGGTGGCAGAGCAGTGTTAGGAACCCACACACGGCGCTTGTGAGAGCCAGAGCCGGATGAGGAACCAAAGTCTCGAGTATGCTTGCGGGTGGCCTCGAAGTCGGTCTGGCCTGTTTCGGCACTGATAGCCTTGTTTACCAACTTCTGGAAGGAAGTGCACTCGTGCAGACGTAGATCTCGACGGAGTTCAGGGCTAAGTCCCTTGCGGAACCTCGCCTGTTTCTTGGCATCGGTGGATACTTCTTCAGGTGCATAGCGCACCAGATTACCAAACTCGCGACTGTAGCCATCCACAGTTAAACGGCCCTGGGTGAAATTGCAGAATTCCTCCCGCTTGCGATCCATGAGACCTTCCGGAATGTGATGTTCACGGAATGCCTCACTGAACTCAACCCAGGTAGTGACTTGGCCAGCAGGACGCATAGCCTCAAAGTTTTCCCACCAAAGACTGACAGGGCCCTCAATATGGTAGGCGGCGTAGATAACCTTGTCAGCTTCGGCCACACGGGCAGAGTGTAGCTTGTGGGTGATACTACGTAGCCAGTCATCAGCATCCAGAGGTTCAGTGGAGTGATGGAACTTTGGTGGACACATCTTGATAAAATCGTGGATTGACACCACGTCATTCCTCTGACGGAACCCAGTGTTCTGCTCTATGCGTTCCAGCAGACGGTTGGTCTCTCTCTTGTTCCGTTCTGCTTCAAGCATAACTTCCGCCAAGGAGGGTGGCTGGGGCAGATTTCCATCTCTAGCCCCACTAGCCTCACCCTGCTCCTGAGCAGCAGGAGTGTTGCGAGTGTTGACCATCCTAGGGAAAACAAAACAACGGTTTAGACAAGGATGGCAAAAATTTGACATAGAAGTGCAGAATGTAATGGATGACACAGAATGCAGAGATGTTCATCCGTACGACATGGTAATATAGGAACTGCTATATATACACCAGTGGTCATACACACCATACAAAGTTTAGTACAAGCCAAGGCTAAAGTACAACTGCGGTGAAAGACGATACATCCCATCAGAGGCATTCCAAGCTCCTATACATTATTTAACTACACCTCCGTAACTCAGTACACACTAAGTCATATTCCACAAGACGCGCAGGACTGTGGAAATACAACTACTACAATACTACTACTACCACGGACTAGCTCAGACATTCGCGTAGTAATCCTCGTAAAGATTACCACCATAGCCTGGAAGTGGAACAGATGGATCTTGGAACTCGCGAGCACTCGAAGGCTGTGGACCATAGGGACATGGATGTGGTCTGGGTCCCGATGCTGGTGGTAACCGACGCCCACGTGGAGGCGTAATACCCCCAACGTCACGCCAATCCATGCGATCAGGCAGACGAGTCCGCACGGGGTACAAATCCCGCATGTCCAGATATCCGGCGTGCACAGCAGGTGCAAGCCGTGTCAAAGTAGTCCAGTGGGCGGCTCGGGTGTTATACAGCTCCATTCGGAGGGCACGGACCTCACGGTCCCTATCCTCCAACATCTGAACAGTAGTCTGAAGCAGTGGCTCTTCATGAGCAGCATCAGTATACAGACCAGTGTAGTAGCCTTCCTCTCCGGGAAGTGAGGCTGGCATGTAACAGAACTTAGTGTTCAGCAACACGGCATGCCTAGCACGGAGAATGGTCATCATCGAATAAGCGGCATCCTGCACTGCCATATCGATGGTAATCCCGAGTCCATAAGACCAATGGATGGGATCATTAGCTCCAGGATATGAGGGGTATATCCGGACTGTGCAGAAATACTGACTTTGATTGAAATCCCGGTACTGTTCCTCTACGGTGTACTCAGGATACCAGCGATAACCGGTCTCAGTCATCACACGGACTAGCATGGCCGTGTGACCGGGCACATTAATGCACCGAGTCAAACGAACCACTTGGTGAGGGATGCGGCCAGACATCTGAAACACGAAATAATGCAAAGGCATTAGTGTTTCTGGGAGAAATCGGGCAGCATAACAACTGTAAATGCTCAAACAAAGATTTGAGACATCATACAAATGATAGCATAGCCACTCAACAATTCCATATCAAGGTTCCGGTTCAACAATCATCATACTCAAAAGGATAGAAACTGAACTGAGGCTTGAAACCAACAATCCTAAGAGTCTACGGATTAGTAACACGTGAACCTAGTAAGGATAAGAGGCCTAATCCTAAATCCCCGTAGAAAGAATAGACAGACTCAGATCAGAAGGGCATAGGGTAAAGGAGTAAAAAGAGCCTTACGTTCCCTTCCACAATCAATTCCCCTACATATAACTATGAATTTTTCTAGACTCAACATCGACCAGTTTGGCTTGAGAAATCTACAGGCAGTCCAGCTCTGATGCCAACGCTGTCAGGACCCCGATCCTAAGTCACACAGATCTAGCTGTAACACGTCATATCACTTTGCGGCCTCACGCACGGTAACCCCACGGGTGCCACCTTACCTGGCCCGGGACCGTTTGCGCATTTTGGCACACGTATATGACAGTGTCGCTAGCATCCATATGACAGAGAACCGGGCCGACATGGCTAGTTATAAACCAAAAGTGGCACTAAATTACAGAGACAGGCATCCATGACCCAGCAACGAACGTGTCGGTCATCAACGTATGAACCCAAGTCGTAGCAAGCTACATGGACTTAAAGGAACAACACGTGACATTTCCCCTAAGGGACAGACACAGGAACGAAGAAGGACACATGCCGGCCGGCCTACGTGTTCCGAGCAGTAGCAAGCTACCAAGGCTCATTGGAGACACTAGGAGGCATTTCCCTGTAAGATAGGCTACCAAAGGAAAACAACTAGGTGTCGGATCCCACACATACCAAGCATTTCAATCATACACGCAATATGCTCAATATGTGCAAATACAACATTGCATCACAACAGAACTCTATGACTCAAAGTACTTTATTTAAAAGGCTCCAAGAGCCATACATAACATATCCATACAGGTAGGGGTCACATGACCCAACACTCAAGTCATACAGTCATACAAGCACAAGCGGAAGCTACATGTCTGAGTACAGACAACTTAGAAAATAAAACAGGCTTGGTGTAGCCTGACTATCTACAAGGCCCTTCACAAGCTCCAGATCTCCGGCTGGGTGTCAAGCTACTCGTCGACGTCAACGTCTATGTAGAACCCATCAGCAGGGGCAGGGTTCTCCTCCGCAACAGTTATTAAGCAAACATGAGTACAAAGGTACTCAGCAAGTCTTACCATAGAACCTATCATACATGCAACATTATCAAAGGGGGTAGTGGAGTTCATAGCAGAATGCCAGCTTTGACCTTGGCTAACCTATATTACAACTCTCAACAGATTGCAAGATGTTATTACGAACACGAGTCCTCTACTCACCACATCAATACACTACCGAGGATCCTCTTCCGTCATCCTACGGAAGGGCCATCCACGGCACTCACGCTTATCTTGAGGCTTTTAGTAGTATCCATCAACTTGTCTATGAACTGTAAGAGTAACCAAGTAGTTCGTACCGCGAACAACGGCTATTCGAATAGTTTGATAACCCTGCAGGGGTGTACTTCTTCACACGCACTTTCACCACTTATCGCCGTTTACTCGGCGTGTACTCGGCAACCTTCAAGCGGAAGCCCAGCGAGGGTGTCGGCCACGACCTGACTAACTACTCAAGTCTCTCGTCCAGGTTTATCGCCTATTTGGGTTCCATCCATGGGGAGATCCGGCCGGGGTGTCGCTCACGGCCCCAAACGATGTGTACAGGGTTCCCGAGTCACCAAACGGGCAACCGGTACACCGTGCCACGTACCTGTCGCATCACAACCCACCCCGAGGGTCAGCGTTGTGCACGACCTCCAGTAAGCTATAAACACCAGAAACTAGTTGCAACTCCTGGACAGAGATCGAGGGTAATTAATAAGCCGAGAGGGTCCATTGGTTTCGGGCCCAATGCATGGTAGTAACTGCAACTTGAACCACACATACAGATCTCAGGTCCTATGGACGATTCCAATGAAACAACCCACCATGTACTCCTACATGGCCTTTCATCGATACCTTTACCAAGCGTATTCCACACCTCCTTCTCTTTACCGGTATGATCATTTCACTCTGATCCATCACCCAGATGAACCAGACCAGACACAACTCTAAGCATAGCAGGCAACATAAACAAACAGCATGGCGGATCACACATCACATGGCTCAATCAACTCCTACACATGCTAGTGGGTTTCAACTATTTACTGTGGCAATGACAGGTCATGCAAGGGAATAGGGTTCAACTACCGCAGCAAGTAGCAGTTCACACGCTGTTGCCTTAATGCAGTAAAAGAGAGCAGGAGCAAGAAGATTGGGTTTGTATCGGAATGATCAATGATTGCTTGCCTGACAAGGTAGTTGTCGGGTACTGCTCTTCAGCTGGGTAAGCAGCAGTATCCTCGGGAGCAGGACCTAACACAGGGAATACCGACGATACAATCATTAACAAACAAATGCAACAATATGATGCATGTTTATGACATGGCAAGATGCATGTGTGTTGGCTAATGCAACTAAAACCAGAAGGGTTTGAACCTATTTGAATCAAAGATTCAAATTGAAGTTCAAACTATTATTTAAATAAGTGCATTATCATGTTTTTGATGTATACAGCAAGTTAACTTTTTCAAACATGCATGAAACCAGTGCCATTGGAAAGATTGGATTTTTCTGATCATTTTTCATATATAAATCTTTTCCATCTGAGCTATGGTTGATTTTATATGATTTTTAGAAGTTTTGGGTATTTTCTGGAATTTCCTGAATTATTTTTAAATCTAAAAATCCCAGAAAAACCTTTACTGCGTCAGCATGACATCATGCTGACGTCAGGCAGTCAATAGGGCCAGTCCCAGTCAAACCTGACCAGTGGGACCCACTGGTCAATGTCACAGTTAACTAATCAACTAATTAGAATTAAATTAACACCTAAACTAGGTTTGACTTGCGGGCAGGGCCCACATGTCAGTGACCCAGGGGGTCAAACCCGTGGTCAAAACAGGTCCAACTCGCCGGCGTTTAGCCGCCGGCGAGGCCAAACACGGCGGCGTGCTTCGGAAATCGCCTACGGTGCACGGCTCGAGCTGCGGCTAGGTGCGTTGTAAAGCCCTTGCTGTTGCGCGTCGGATGGTGGTGGTCGCCGGACCTGGGGTGGCCGGAGACGACGGCAACAAGCTCGACGGCGGCGACCGGCGTCGGGCATGTGTGGAGATGCGGCTGCAGGGGCCTAGGCGATGCGTGCGTAGCACCTTTCGCATCTACGTGCTGCGGTGAGTGTGATGGACGGGTGCCAGTGACCAAATGGTCACCGGAGCATCACCGGCGGCGAGCACGGCGGCGGTGCGTGCGGTGAGCTTTGTGCAGTACGTTCCAGGGCAAAAGAGAGCCAACGGAGAGGGGGAGGATGAAGCTAGGCTCACAGGGGTTGCATCAAGCGCCGGAGCGAGCTCGGAGGTGGTCGGAGCTGAGCGGGACGACGAAAGGGATCTCCGCGGCCGGAGTTGGGGAAGAAGAGGTCGGGGGCGTCTCCAGGGCGGGCGAGCGCTCGGGGCTCGGCCTGTTCGAAGCAGTCGAGGACGGCGGAGACGATGGACACCAAGGCGGGGTTCAGGGACGACGGTGGACGCGACTTCTACGACGGTGCGAACACGGCGGCGTCGGCCATGGCACGGAGAGAGCGAGGGAGAGGAACTGGGGGAAGGTGGAGGTGTCTGCGAGGTCGGGGAGGACGTGGACGATCGAACCATCCCTCCAGGACGGCGAGAGGATGAAGCAGGGCGGCGGGCAGCTGCGTGGCGCGCGCCGCGGTCGCCGTCGAGCACCTGCCTGCCTGCCTGGCCGAGCCAAGCAGCTCGCTGGAGCGGCAGCTGGGCTGGGCCGGCAGGTGGGCCGGGTGGGGCGCCAGGTAAGCTTTTCTCTCTCCCTTTTTTCTATTTTCTTTTCTGTTTCATTTCTTTTGCAGCTTTGTTCATTTAAATAAAATGCCAGAGCATTTTTGTAACTCATAACACTTGTCATACCTACTGTATAAATTATGAACAGTAGGAAACATTATAGTTTATGATTATTTGAGCATTTAAAATATTCAATAGCATTTAAATGCCCAAATTCAAATACCATATGATTTAATCCAAAGCCCTAGATTGTCCTAGAAAATTGTGCACCATTTTTGGCAGAGGTTTAAGACCAAGGCAGAAATGATGAACATTTTTTAAGGGCATTTTGGGTACATTGGAAAATATTTTAGCAAACCCTAGTTGTTAGGAGAGGGGTGCTGGGGTTTCTGTTAATCCCATTTCAAGTTTCTTTGAAAGTAGACATGATGCACACTCTAGTTAGGTCCTAATGCAAGTGCTAACTAGGGATGTGACAATTTTGGATGTTACAAACCTACCCCCCTTAAGGTGAATCTCGCCCTCGAGATTCGGGTTGGCTAGAAAATAGGTAAGGGTGGTCCTTGCGTAGATCTTCCTCTCTTTCCCAGGTGGCTTCCTCCTCGGTGTGGTGACTCCACTGAACTTTACATAACTTGATAACCTTGCTGCGGGTGACTCGGCTCGAAAATTCGAGGATCTTAACAGGCTTCTCCTCGTAGGTCAGATCACTGTCCAACTGAATTGCTTCCAGGGGTACTGTGTCACTAAGCGGGATTTCGGCCATCTCCGCATGGCACTTCTTCAACTGGGAAACATGGAATACGTCGTGCACTCCTGACAATCCTTCGAACAGTTCCAACTTGTAGGCTACTTCTCCCATGCGTTCCATAACCTTATAGGGTCCTACAAAACGGGGCGCTAGCTTTCCCTTAACTCCAAAGCGCTTAACTCCTCGAAGCGGAGATACTCGAAGATAAACTCTATCTCCAACCTCGTAAATGATCTCCTTACGTTTTGAATCTGCGTAGCTCTTCTGCCTGGACTGGGCAATCTTAAGCCTATCACGAATCAACTTCACCTTCTGTTCCGATTCCTTGATCAAATCTGGCCCGAACTGCTTGCGGTCTCCAACTTCGTCCCACGACAACGGAGTCCTACATCTCCTTCCGTATAATGCTTCGAAAGGGGCCATCTTCAAACTGGATTGATAGCTGTTGTTGTAAGAAAATTCGGCATACGGAAAATTGTCGTCCCAACTAGATCCATAATCTAGTGCGCAGGCTCTCAGCATACCCTCCAAAATCCGATTGACTCTTTCAGTCTGTCCATCTGTCTGCGGGTGAAAAGCTGTGCTAAACTCTAGCCTGGTTCCCAAAGTTTCATGTAACTGATTCCAGAACTTTGAGGTAAACTGGGTTCCTCTATCTGATACGATGCTCCTCGGAACTCCATGCAGACATACAATTCTGGTCATGTATATCTTTGCCAACTTTGCACTGGTATAGGTAGTCTTTACGGGGATGAAATGAGCTACCTTTGTTAAATGATCGACTACGACCCAAATTGAGTCATAACCAGAACGAGTTCTGGGTAATCCTGTAATAAAATCCATACCTAGCTTATCCCACTTCCATTCGGGTATTGGCAATGGTTGTAACAATCCTGCCGGCTTCTGATGTTCTTCCTTCACTCTCTGACATACATCACAAACTGCTACATACTCCGCAATATCTTTCTTCATACCGGTCCACCAGAAAATATCCTTCAAATCCAAATACATCTTAGTATTTCCTTGGTGAATCGAGTATGGTGAATCATGGGCCTCCTGTAGAATCAACTTCCTGATCTCCAGGTCATTAGGCACATAAATGCGGTCCTCAAACCATAAGGTGTCGTGTTCATCCTCACGAAATCCTTTAGCTTTTCCTTCGCTCATCCTCTCCTTTATAGAGGCAACCTCCTTGTCAGTTTTCTGAGCTTCTCTGATTCTATCCATCAGGGTAGACTGGATTTCTAGTGTTGCTATGTAGCCTCTTAGAACTATCTCCAAACGTAGTTCTCATAAGTCCTCGGCTAACTCCTTTGGAAATTCTTCCATCGTTAGGGTATTGACATGGCTCTTACGGCTTAGCGCATCGGCTACTACGTTAGCCTTTCCGGGATGATAATGCAATCTCATGTCATAGTCCTTAATGAGTTCCAGCCATCTCCTTTGCCTGAGATTCAACTCCTTCTGAGTGAATATATACTTTAAACTCTTGTGATCCGTATATACTTCACAATGGTTTCCAATGAGAAAATGTCTCCACATTTTCAATGCATGCATTACGGCTGCTAACTTCAAATCATGAGTGGCATAGTTCAACTCATGAGGTTTCAGTTGTCGTGAAGCATATGAAACAACTCTTCCTTCCTGCATAAGAACTGCTCCAAGTCCTCGACGTGAAGCGTCGCAGTACACCTCATAATCCTTATGTTGATCTGGCAGAATCAACACAGGTGATGAGACCAAACGTTTCGTTAATTCCTAGAAACTGGTCTCACATTCTTCTGTCCAACTGAACTTGGTGTCCTTCTTTAACAACTCCGTCATTGACTTTGCAATCCTCGAGAAATTCTCAGTAAATCTCCGGTAGTATCCTGCAAGTCCAAGAAAACTCCGGATCTCTCCAACTGTTGTCGGTGCTTCCCAATTTGTCATAGTGTCCACCTTGGTGGGATCTACTACTATTCCTTCTCCAGATATAACGTGTCCGAGAAATCCGACTTCCTTCAACCAAAACTCACACTTGCTAAACTTGGCATATAACTGATGTTCTTTGAGCTTCTCCAAAACCAAACGCAAATGCTCTGCATGCTCCTCTTCATCACTTGAGAAGATCAATATATCATCTATGAACACCACGACGAACTTATCCAAATACTCCATAAACACTTTGTTCATCAGGTTCATAAAGTATGCTGGTGCGTTAGTCAGACCAAAAGACATAACAGTATACTCGTACAACCCATACCTGGTGGTAAAGGCCGTCTTAGGTATATCCTGCTCTCGTATCTTCAATTGATGGTACCCTGATCGCAGGTCGATCTTGGAAAATACCTTTGCTCCTTGCAACCTATCGAACAGATCATTGATCATCGGTAGTGGGTACTTGTTCTTGATCGTTACTTCGTTCAATCCTCGGTAATCAACAACCATTCTTAACGATCCATCCTTCTTCTCCACTAGAAGCACTGGTGAACCCCAAGGCGAAGAACTTGGGCATATAAATCCTTTATCCAGTAACTCCTTAATCTGTTTCTTAATTTCTTCCAAATTCTTCGCGGGCATCCTATATGGTCTCTTAGATATTGGCCCTGTGCCTGGCAAAAGCTCAATGAAAAACTCTATATCCCTGTCAGGTGGCATTCCTCGCCGTTCTTCTGGAAACACGTCAGGGAAATCTTTCACCATTGGTACTTCCTCCTGAACAACTCCTGATAAGGAATTTAATATGTTCTTCTTCGGCTCATGCCGGGATACATACTTGGTCCTTCTTCCTTCTGGCTTAGTAAGCAAAATGGACTTACTGGCACATTCAATATTCCCTTCATACTTAGATAACCAATCCATGCCTAATATCACATCCAATCCTTGAGATTCCAATACTATTAGGTCCGAAGGGAAAATGTAGTTACCAATCCTTAATGGCAACTGATCACACCATAACTTAGCCATATACTCCGCTCCTGGTGAGGTTACTAACATGGGCGACCTAAGGGCTTGGGTTGGCTGTTTATACTTATCGACAAATCCCCTTGAAATGTATGAATGCGATGCACCAGTATCGAAAAGAACGAGTGCAGTAAAGGACTTAACTAAAAACTTACCTATTACTGCATCTGGCTGAGCTTCAACCTCCTCCACGCTAACGTGATTCACTTGTCCTTTGTTGAAGGGGTTGGGCTTCTTCGCGGCGCTTCCATTGCCGTTCCCATTCTTAGCTTCTGGGCAGTCATTGGCATAATGTCCATTCTTTCCGCACTTGTAACAGGTGACATGCCTGAAATCCTTCTTGGTGGGTGTGGACGGGGTACGGCGGCTCTGGTTACCATTTGCTCCATTCCCATTTCCATTCTTAGGGCCATTGTGATTGTGCGAGCTACCTCCTCCATGGGTATGTTGGAATTGTCCTACCGTTCTAGGGGTAAAACGAGGCTTCTTCTGAGCTCCAGAATTATACTTTCCTTGCCCATACTTCCTCTTGCGACTTTCAATTTGTTGATGCTTCCTTTCAATCATTAGGGAGCGATCAACCAACTCCTGGTAGTTATTGAAAGTTGCCACCATCAACTGTACACTCATCTCATCATTCAACCCTTCCATGAATCTCTCCTGCTTAGCGGCATCTGTGGCCACATCATCTGGGGCATAACGAGATAGGGTACTAAACTCATCCACGTACTGGACCACAGTACGGTTGCCTTGGCGCAAATTGCGAAACTCCTGCTTCTTCATACTCATAGCTCCAGCTGAGACATGGGCGGTACGAAAAGCTTGCTGAAACTGATCCCAGGTCACATTGGCTACGGGATAAGTGGCTGTGTAATTCTCCCACCATGCCGCGGCTGGTCCAGACAAATGGTGTGCAGCAAAACGCACCTTCTCATCATCTGAGCAGTTGGCACTGGTCAAATCCCTTCCAATCTTGCGCAGCCAGTCATCAGCGACTATTGGTTCAATGCTGCTAGGAAATACTGGTGGTTGCAACCTTAAGAAACGGGTCAGGTTGTCCACGGGTGGTGGTGGTGGAGGGTTGTTGTTGTTGTTCTGGTTGTTCTGAGTGTTCTGGACAAGAAGTTGCATCAAGGTGTTCCGCTGCTGGATCAACTGGGTGAGCTCAGGGGGAAACTCAAATCCGGGCTCACGTCTTGGAGGCATCTGATGGGTGTAAAGAAAAGAGATTTAGAATAGAAAAGAGGTCCAAGGGAAAATCACTACCCATATGCACATGAGGCAAACACACAATTTATCACGCCAAAATCAATTCAAACAAGGGCTTACACGGATCTAATCGTTACAAAAGTGTTCTAAGTCTACTAAATGGGAAAAACTACTAGTCATAGGAAGGTCTTCTAGAAATTTTGATCGACAGAGGATTCCATGATATCTGCTCCAGCTTCATCTTCATAGTCTTCGTCTTTGCTATCATCAGGTTCTGAATCCGTGTCGTCAATGATGATGTAGTCTTCGGGTGGAATCTCCTTGGGTTCTTCTTCCTCGTCTTCTTCTCCCATGAGTATCCCTAACTTTCGTGTCAAGTCATCATTCTTCTCCACAAGTATTAGCATCTCCTCCTCATATCCGTCGCGTGTAGACTTGAGTTCTTCATCTAGCTTCAAATTCCTATTTAGTGCTTTCTTCAAGTCTATCATCCCTGCACACATCTGGTGCTCCTGGCGACGAATGTGATGGTTCAACTCCTGGATGGAGGCTGCAATGGATCTATCCTTTCGGGTGCTGATCATATCCCAATTCTCATCTCGGTGTCCACAAATCTGGTAGATGGTGTCCTTTAGCTCCTGCTTGTAGACTTCTCCAATCCTTCCCAAAGCGATGTGGGCTCCCATGCTCCTACCTAGGCTCCATGTAGGCGCATTAAAAGAAAATGCTATGAGTGCGGTGACGGGCTTGAACGTCCTTCCTGGAACTTGAACTTGAATCAACCAACGCTCCTCCTCAGGTAGAGTGGCATTGTAGGTTCCGGTGAAACTTGGTAGTCCAATGTTTAGATATCTGGTGACTTCCTTCAGGTATCGTCCAAATGGTGTATCGTCATCCGGTTGAGTGAACTTGTTCTTTGCATCCACCATCCTAAAAGAGTAGAAAAGATGAGGAGTCAGAAAAGAGAAGAGTGAATAGTGCTCTAGGGCTTTAGCTTAGTGGTCGTGTCCTACAATCAGCGTGTGCTCTGATACCATCTTGTAGCGATTAGACCTCAAACAGTCTGATCTCTGTGCATCAGTGTCATCCCTGGATCAGTAATGCTGACACGCACAGTACTTGAAGGATTTATAACAGAGTAGCAATCACACACATATTACATCGATAATCCAACGATGAACTTATTACAATAAAAATGGCTTAAGGCCATCTAACATGATAATAGCGGAAGGCTTGGAAGATAAGTGAGTCCATCAACTCCAACGGCATCATTGAGTATAGAACCATGACCTACAAGGCACCTTACTCGTCGTCTGAAAAGTCTGCAACATGAACGTTGCAGCCCGAAAACGGGTCAGCACATAGAATATGCTGGCAAAGTAACACAAGAGAGTAATGAAAGTAAAGCTATACTATATGCAATATGGCTGGTGGAAAGCTCTATGGTTATAGTTTTTGCGTAAAGCCAATTTTTCCGTACTTCAAAGGAATAGATTTTAATTAACTATCATGGTAGTTGAAACATCGTTGAGAAGATAGACATCCTCTCAACCCCAATTAAAGTTCATCATTACACCCAACAATATTAAATTAAAGTAACATGATGAGATCCACATGATATCCAGGTACTAGATACTCAAGACGTCCATAACCGGGGACATGACTAATCATGATCTGTTTGTACACTCTGCAGAGGTTTGTGCACTTTTCCCCACAAGACTCGATCTCCTCCATTTAGTTTCTCGCACTGCATGGTGTTTGAGAAACGGATGACCGAGACGCAGTCTTTCGGAAGTACTCGCACCTTACAAACGGGTGGACCGTACCAACCTACACCCCCTACATCTGCTAGTCCACCACTGTAAGAGTTCGCACGACTTAGTAAACTATGATAGAGCCCATAATAGCATTGTGGCTGCACACAGAAGTTTCTAGTATGAATAATCTCATGATCCCTTTGAGCCTGGGTGGCGGTCCAAAAGAAAAACAGGCAATCGCTGGAATACCCAGGTGCCTCAATCCACCCAGATGTGTATTAATGTTGCCACCTTAAGCTGAACCATTAATTAACAAACTCACATCTGTCATTGATACACTCACCTAATCCACGTCTACGAGCATAGCATGGCCTAACAGCAAACGTAGAAGTAACTCCCAAAGGTTTGATAGTAATGCAGGTAATAGGTACTACCTCAATCTACTTCCCAGTCCCACAAGTTAATTGATCCTACTCATGCAATGTGTGAGGGTTTGACTAATGCAATGAAAACTGGGTAATAGGAAAGTATGATCAAAGTGTTACTTGCCTTGCTGATGATCCGCAAAACCTAGGGATTCAAAGTAGCAAGCGGCGCACTCCGGGTACTCTATCGTAAACAAACAAGCACACAATAAGTAATTTAACTATTGCATAGGTAAAACTAGAATAAAAGATCTAACCAGAAGGTTCAACTTAAGAACTCCGGTTTGCAAAAGAAACGGCAAAAGAAAAGCAACGAAAGACAAACGGCGAAAGAAAAACAACTACCGAACCAATCTGGACCTAAGTCCAAATTTAACAGAGGCAAACACTTGAGTGACTAGGTTAAACGGAAAGAGAATTTTGAGATGAAACTCCAGGTGCTTGAATCTCCTGATTCCGATAAATGAGCGAAAAGTTAAACTAAAACAGAGATCGGATCAGAGATCACGATCAGAAAATAAACTAGAGAAAAGAAAACTAATATAGCTTAACGAACGAACGTTCGTCAGCTGAGACTAAACGACGAACTCGTTCGTTAGAACGAACGAACGGATGAACGTTTACTAATTAACTAAACCGAAAAACAGAAAACCGGTCTAATAAAACCGATCTAAAGAAAAACCAACTAGGGTTCTAAAAAAAACCAACGGTCTTCTAATAGAAAACCGGGCGGTGGCTACCTCGTCGGAAACAGCCGCCGACGGCGGCTTGCAGCTCCGGCGGGCGGCGGGGCTGCTGCGGTGGTGGCGGTGGGCAGCGGCGGCGGCGTATAGCGGCGGCGGCGGCGGCGTACAGCGGTGGCGGCGGCGCGGGCTCGCGGCGGCGGCGGCTTGCGGCGGCTGCGGGGTGCGACGGCGGGGTGCGGTGGCGGAAGAGGG
>LR738716.1:122734316-122755694 GCA_902687465.1 Secale cereale | reverse complement strand
GGCGGCGCGGGCTCGCGGCGGCGGCGGCTTGCGGCGGCTGCGGGGTGCGACGGCGGGGTGCGGTGGCGGAAGAGGGGGCGATTTGCATTTATATAGGGGGGAGGGGTAGAAGGCTTGGGGAAGGGGGCAACCATGGCGGCGGCGGAGTCCGGCTCGGCTTCAGCCGTCGCTGGGGAAGGCGGTGCGGGGCGAGGCGGTTGGACCTGGCTCGGCTGGGCTTCGGCCCAGTCGGGTCGGGTCCCCTATTTTTTTTTCTAATTAACGCCGGCGCTAAGAAAAAGAAATCTATAAAATAAAATAAAATCTAAAAATTTCCAATACAAATTTTCACCGTCTAAATGGAATATTTAGAACAAGATGAACATTTTCTTGGCACTAAAATGCATTTTTGAAAACATGCAATTTTTTCTAATTCAAATAAAATCCAAATAAAACTTGTTTGTTTTTTCTATTAAAATCCTCCGTATTTGTTTATTTTTGGGAGAGTCATTTTACTCCCTCTCTCATATATTTATGATAGAAATACTTGAAGATAAATAGTTAAAATCAAATGATCCTATTTTTTTCCAAAATTTGAGAAACCTCAAATATGAAAATATTGAAACCCCCAACTCTCTCCGAGGGTCCTTGAGTTGCTTAGGATTTTCTTGGATCACCAAAAGCAAGAAAATATGATATGCATAATGATCTAATGTATAACATTTCAAATTGAAAATTTGGGATGTTACAAGATCTATTCGATGTAATCTCTTTTTGCGGTGTGTTTTTCGAGATCCGATGAATTGTGAGTTTATGATCTAGATTATCTATGAGAAATATTTGGTTCTTTTCTGAACTCTTTATGTGTGCTCATAATATCTTTGCAAGTCTCTTCAAATTATTGGTTTGGTTTGGCCTACTAGATCTATAGTTCTTGCAATGGGAGAAGTGCTTGGCTTTGGGTTCAATCTTGCGGTGTCCTTTCCCAGTGATAGTAGGGGCATCAAGGCACGTATTGTATTGTTGCCATCGAGGATAAAAAGAGGGGGTTTATATCATATTGCTTGAGTTTATCCCTCTACATCATGTCATCTTGCTTAAGGCGTTACTCTGTTCTTATGAACTCAATACACTAGATGCATGCTGGATAGCGGTCGATGTGTGGAGTAATAGTAGTAGATGCAGGCATGAGTCGGTCTACTTGTCTCGGATGTGATGCCTATATACAATGATCATGCCTAGATAGTCTCATAATTATTCGCTTTTCAATCAATTGCTCGACAGTAATTTGTTTACCCGCCGTAGAATATCACTATCATGAGAGAAGCCACTAGAGAACACTATGGCCCCGGGTCTATTCTCAACACTTCAATCTACATCTACTTTACTTTTCCAGCTTTTACTTTCAATTCTTATAAACAAAAATACCAAAAATATAAACTATCATCTCTATCAGATCTCACTTTCGTAAGTGACCGTAAAGGGATTGACAACCCCTTACCGCGTTGGCTGCGAAGTTCTTATTTGTTTGTGCAGGTGCGAGGGACTCACGCGTGGTCTCCTACTGGATTGATACCTTGGTTCTCAAAAACTGAGGGAAATACTTACGCTACTGTGCTGCATCTCCCTTTCCTCTTCAAGGGAATACAACGCAAGCTCGAGAAATAACAGGTGACGTCGGGGTTATCTCACCACCAGACATGCATAGAAGAGTTTTCGATGTCGGCCGCCATTGGTATTCTAGAACCGCTATGATACATTTGTGATGACAACACCTCGGAGCTCAACTCCCCGAGACACTACCACAACCCCTAAATGACAGGAGGCATCGAGAACAATGTTCTCGTCACAAAGTTATCAGAACCATCCAAACAACACTCGTGTGATCCTAAAAAAATTGGTGAAATTTTGAGAGTAGAGGAGATAGAACAACCTTAGGAGTCCTCACCAGAGCGATGAAGGGGATGAGGAGTAAAAAGAAATCCTACTCTCCGATATATATAGGACTCAAAACATTTGTGTGTGGGCCTAGACTCAACCGTCAACGGTTCGATCAATCAGGGGGCTCCTAGGTGGGAGAAGCCTCTGAATACCAACTTGTAATGCCCAGTATGCGACTATGTCTCCTACATGTCGAGGCACGACTTAGAGACATAAATGCATACTAGAATGATCTCGAATATGGTATCTTTGCACATCTCATGTAAAAGTTCAGGGATGAAATAGAAAAGATAGTTGGCTTACACTCGCCATGTCACCCAATGAATACAATAACATACATCATCCAAATAACACAGGGTCCAACTACGGACGAAAATCCAAACGAAGAAAGATACCATAAACACAAGCCCGGATCCTCCTAGTAAGAACCACTACTGATCGTCGGGATACGAAACATAGTAACGAACACACTCTTCATCGAACTCCTAGTGAAGTTTTGAACCATCTCCTGCATTGTTCTCAGTGGTACCTGCATCTGGTGTGTGTTGAATCTGTGAGGCACAAGGACTCAGCAATCCCGTTCCCGGGTATCAAAACTACCAAAGCCTTAGGTGTGGAAAGGTTATTATAGTGTCTGTAGCAAGCACTAAGCAGTACCTTACGAGTTTAGGGCGAGAAGAGAACAAGTGCCAACGATCGCTAAGTTGATCGAGAAGTGATCCTAGCTACTCACGATCAAACATAACCCCACCGTGTTCACTTCCCAAAGCCCTTCGGAAAGAGACCATCACGGTTACTCACACAGGTAGTGTATTCTTAAGGATATGGTGTCAAGTTATCTACAACCGGATATAAAAAAATTCCCATCTGCCACATAACCGTGGGCACGGCTTTCGAAAGATCAAACCCTGCAGGGGTGTCCCAACTTTGCCCATCACAAGCTCACGATCTGCGGAGTCGCAACTCCAAAGTGGGAAGACCCGAGTATTCTCGGAATCCCGTGCTCAAGATATTTCGACAAAGGTAATACTAATCCAGCAAGACCTCTCGGCGTGCCGACACCTTGATAGTAGCCGTGCGTATCTCGTCTCAGGCCATGACAGATGAGCACATCGTACAGTGACCAAAACCCAAGTTGCCAAGGGGGGTACCGCACATGACTCTGGGTTGGACATACACTCATGAGGAGCACTGGCCCGGGTTTTTAATTAAGAACTCGGGTTTGCAACGCCCTATGCAAGTTTTAGTTATTAGGCAAAAGTAAAACCAAAGTTGGGCCTTGCTGGAAAAGCTTTAAGCAGAGCGAATTATCAAGGGGGTCCATAAACCCCAACCGTGTTAGGAACGCAAAATCAAGGAACATAACACCGGTTTATTGGTTCCTAAGGTGGCATGATTGGAACAAAACACCAAGAAGAAGGCCTAGCCTTCCACCCATTACCAATATATAGGCGCATTAGTTTAACTGGTATATATATCGTGTTATCCCAAAACAAGTACGGACGTGGAGCAATCTTCAAAAACTTCACCTGCAACTAACAACGCTATAAGAGGGGCTGAGCGAAGCGTACTTAGCCAATCAACGGTCTGCTAGGAAGGTGGTTAGAGTGTTTCATGGCAACAATAGGAGGCGGACAAATAGGAATAGGCATTGAGGCATATCTAAATAATGAGACAACTAGCATAGGCAAAGATAGAGGTGATATCGGGGAATGGTCATCTTGCCTGTTGAGTCCACGGAGGGATCATAACCTTGCTCCTCAAACTCAGTCTCGAAAGGAACCTCGAACTCCGAATCATCACCAGGCACTAACCAACACAACAATGCAAACACCGGAACACAATCAATCATCATGCAATGCTCAAACACATGATGCATATGAATATGGGTAGGATATGATGCATCTCAAATGAACATGATGGGTGCACATGTGACATGGCAATAAACAATACCACAAACATGTAGGGACACATGCAAAAGGAAACAAGGACAAACATGGACACAAGAGGTTATGTAGTTGAATTAAACAAGCACCCAACAAGTTTTATAAGTTGCTTAACATGGCAAGGGGTGCAACTAGGATCAACAACAACATGCTAGCATTTTAAATGGGCCAGAAAGAACAAACAACAATTTCCGGAAGCTCCCATGTTCATAACAACACATATAGGACAGATCTGAGAAAGTCATATTTTAGAGTTGTTAAACATGCAAAGTAACAACACCACCTTAATCTACACATTTTCCCACCTCAAATACATATAAAGTTTGTCAAAATTGGAGCTATGGTTATTTAGTTATGATTTTAACAAGTTTGAGCATATTTTAGCACAAAATAATTTAAATGACAATTTAAATGTTTTTTAACATGGCAACAAACTGCATATAAATATTCTACACTAAAAACTAGACAGTTTTCATATATAAAGTATTTTCAACAGATGCATATATTAAAAGATATGAATAATGCAAAGAAAATGCAGAAAACTGAAAATAAAAACAAAATAGAAAAGGGAAAAAGGCTAAACTCACACAGCCTGGTCTAGCCCTAGTAGCTGACCCGTGGGTCCAGCGGAACTGACGTGGCAGAGTGGGTGCGGGAGTGGGTGTGCGCGAGCTGGGAGGCTGCCAGGTGGGGCCGGCCTGTGAGCGAGACAATAAAACCAAAAAAGGCTAAACTGACACAGCTTGGTCTAGCCCTAGTCGCTGACTGGGTCCAGCGGAACTGACGTGGAAGAGTGGGTGCGGGAGTGGGTGTGCGCGCGTTGGGAGGCTGCCAGGTGGGGCCGGCATGTCAAAGAGACAATAAAACCAAAAAAGGGGGCTAATCCACTGCCCCGGCGGGAATCAAACCCTGGTCTGTGCGCTTACTGAACAAGAGACACACCACTGGGCTAGCATGCGTGCATCCAACAGAGTAGGGGAGCGTTGCCTTAAGACTAATCTGAAGATGCAGAAGCAGAGGGGAAACAGGGCCGGTCGGAGGAGCTCGTTGGAGCTGCTCCGACGACCAAAACGGGCGGCGGAGGCGTGCGGTGTGCTCCTGGAGGAGTTCCGCACACGCGACGCGGAGCAGCTGCACCTAACGACGACTACAGCAACGCTGGCGGCAATAAGCAGAGGCGGCGACGACAAACTACGACGCGACAGCTACGGGTCCTAACGGAGCGGCGAGAGCACGAAGCAGGCCCTATGCGACACGGCGAAGACGATGGACATACGCGGAAGAGCAACGGTGGTCGGAGCACTCGCCGGAGACGAGGCCCGACGGCGACGAGTTCGGGCGCGTGCGGCTAGTGTGGCTAGAGCATGCAAAAGGGAAGAAAAAGGGTCGGGGAGGTGCACAAACTCACCACAAGCATGGAGGTGCGCTTGGTTAGGCGAGAGGAGGCCGGGGACGATGGAATCTTGCCGGAGTTGAACGGAGCCCGAAGTGGGGGAACACGACGAGGAGGTAGTCGAACTTGGCATCCCTCAGGGCCGTAGAGGTAGCAGGGGACGTAGTCGACGACGGTGAACTTGCCGGACACGATCTCCATGGCGTAGGTGGCCGGAGAGCATGTCGGCGACGAGGACGAGCACTATGATGTGCGCGGGACGGCGGTGGAGCGGCGGATCTGGTGGTCTAGGTGTCCTGGCGGCGGGCGAGGAAGGGGAGGGAAACCCTAGAGGGTTGGTGGACATTGCGGGGGCCAAAAAGAGGGGCCAGGGCGACGAAACGGAGCGGCGACGACGTTGTGCTCGCGTTCCCCATGGCGACGGCGCGAGGTGGACGAAAAGGTGGGTGACGCGAGGGACGCGGTCGCTGACGCGCGGGCCCGTCCTGGCCACGTAGACGCGATGCAGGGGGGTACGCGGGGGCCTGGGTGAGAAAAGGCGAGAGGGACGCGCGCGGGCTGCTAGCTGGGCTGCTAGCGCGTGCTAGCTGGGCCGAGGGAGAGGGGCCATGCCCATGCGCTGCTGGGCTACGCTGTTGCTGCTGTTTCTTTTTCTTTTCTTTTTCTTCAGACAGAAAACAAAAAAAAAGCACAAGCCAAAAGAAAAGGAATTAGGAGAGAAGTAAAATATTCCCTAGCTCCTGGATTTATGCCCAATTTTATAAAAATGACTTAGGCATTTTTAGAGGTAGAAAAAGAAAACAAGTTTGAATATGGTTCAAACTTCTGTCATTTTTGAACCTGACCAAATCTTTTTAAAATGAGGCAAGGCATTGCAAGGTGACTTAGGTCAAGGTACCAAAAAGTGGGGAGGAGATGAACAATTAAAAGAAGAGGTTAAGTCACTTGCAAAATACCTAAAGAATGGAAAAGAAGGGGAAGGGAAGAGAGTGGTGCTAGAAGAAAGGGATTTAAGAAGGGCATGAACTTGCCACCACCATCACAACAAGGTCAAGAAGACCTGACCTAACATACTAGGAAAAGAATAAAAGACAAGGACAAGTGAAAGTGCCATGATTATCATGATGCAATGATGATGATGAAGTAATGCATGAATGCATAAAGAAAAGATAAAATGACAATGCAATGATAATGAGAATGCATAATTGAAAAAGAACCCCCAAGGAAAGGACAAGGATCAATTGGTAAATGCTTTATTGCCATATAAGGAAGCTATCACATATGGGGCCTTACACTAGGGCTGCACGCCTTGCCCTCCAACACCCCTATTTATAGTAGGGAAGAGGCGCAAGGGCTGGATACAACAATTCCCACGCCCCGCGGCCTCCCCTCTCTCCCGTTCTTCCTCGTTCGTGGTTCTGGAGGCGCTCGGCAAAGCCCTGCTGGGATTGATCCACCAACATCTCCCCCACGCCATCGTGTTGGTTGAGATCCCATCTACTTCTCCTCCCTCTCTTGCTGTATCAAGAAGGAGGAGACGTCATCGAGCCGCATGTGTGTTGAACGCGGAGGTGTCGTCCATTCAGCGCTAGATCCGGTTGGATCGTGAAGAGTATGACTACATCAATGGCGTTATGTATGCTTCCTCTTAGCGATCTACAAGGGTATGTAGATCCAAACTATCCTCTCATAGATGGTCATCTCCTATATTGATCTTGGTGAGCGTAGGAATTTTGTTGTTTCCCATGCTATGTTCCCCAACAGTGGCATCATGAGCTAGGTCTATGCGTAGATGAAATCACGAGTAGAACACAAAGGAGTTTGTCGGCGTTGATGTTCAGATTGCTTCCTTCCTTAGTGTTATTTTGATTCAACACTATTATGGGATGAAGCGGCCCAAACCAACTTTACATGTCCACGTACATGAGACCGGTTCCATTGACTGACATGCAACTTGATTGCATAAAGATGGGTGGCAGGTGTCTGCCTCTCCCACCATAGTTGAATCGGATTCTACAAAGGCGGTACTTGTAGAAGGTTAAATAACAACTTGAATATCACCATTGTGGTTTTGTGTAGGTAAGAACGGTTCTTAGTAGTCACCATAGCACCCACGTAAAACATGGAACTACAATGTAGAAGTCGTCTAACTTGTTTTTGCAGGGTATGTTGTGATATGATATGGACAAAGACATGATGAGATATATTTGATGTATGAGATGATCATGTTTTGCATAGATTATCATGACTTGCAAGTCGATGCATACTGCAACCGGTAGGAGCCCTAGGGTTGTCTTTAATTATTGTATGACATGTGTGTCAATCACTAAGCGCTATGTAATGCTTTGCTTAATCACTAAGCGATGGTAATAGTTGTAGAAGCATGGTTGGTGTGACAACCGAGATGGAGACCTGATGATGGATATCATGGTGTCATTCCGGTGACGGTGGAGATCATGTCGGTGCTTTGGAAATGGAGATCAAAAGCACAAGATGATGACCTTATGATTTGCATGTGATGCTAATCCTTTTATGCATCTTATTTTGCTTAGGACGACGGTAGCATTATAAGGTGATCCCTCACTAAAAAATTCAAGATAAAATTATATTCTGCCCAAGTGTGCATCGTTGCAAAAGTTCGTCGTTTCGAAGCACCACGTGATGATCGGATGTGATAGACTCTATACAAAGGGTGCAAGCCAGTTTTGCACATGCAGAACACTTGGGTTAAACTTAACGAGCCTAGCATGTACAGACACAGCCTCGGAACACAAGAGACTGAAAGGTCGAACATGAGTCATATAGATCAACATGGAGATGTTCACCACTGAAACCACCTCATCTCACGTGATGATCTGACTTGGGTTGGTGAATTTGGATCATGTTACACTTGAACAACCGGAGGGATGTTGATTTGAGTGACAATTCTTAGGTAATGTGATTAATTGAACTCATTATTTTGAACAATCTTCTAAGATGTCTTTGCAAATTATGTTGTAGATCAATGGCTCGCGCATTAGCTCCCCTTAATTTCAATGCGTTCCTAGAGAAAGCTAAGCTGAAAGATGATGGAAGCAACTTTGTGGACTGGGCCCGTAATCTGAGGATTATCCTGGTGGCTTCCCAAAAGGTTTATGTCCTTGATGCACCGCTTGGTGCACCACCCCCTCCCGCGTATGTGGACATTATGAATGCTAGGCAGTCGCGTTTTGATGACTAATCAATAGTTCAATGCATCATGTTGTATGGCTTAGAACCGAGACTTCAAAGGCGTTATGAATGTCATGGAGAATATGAGAGGTTCGAGGAGTTGAAGTTTATTTTTGTGAAAAATGGCCGAATCGAGAGCTATGAGACCTCTGATAAGTTCTATACCTGCAAAATGGAAGAGAGCAATTCTGTCAGTGAGCACATACTCCAAATGTCTAGGTATTACAACCGTCTGGCTGAGTAGGGAGTTGAGATCCCGCCTGAGGCAATCACTGACAGAGTTCTTAATGTTACAGATCCGTTGACTAAACCTCTTCCACGGGCAAAAAAAGTTCAACACCGGAACTCTATGGGTGTTAGATTCATTACCATGTAATGCGATATTTTTGACTCTAGTGCAAGTGGGAGACTGTTGGAAATATGCCCTAGAGGAAATTATAAAGTGGTTATTATTATATTTCCTTGTTCATGACAATCCTTTATTATCCATGCTATAATTGTATTGATCGGAAACTCATATATATACATGTGTGGATACATAGACAATAATGTGTTCCTAGTGAGCCTCTACTAGACTAGCTCGTTGATCAAAGATGGTTAAGGTTTCCTAACCATAGACATGAGTTGTCATTTGATAACGAGATCACATCATTAGGAGAATGATGTGATGGACAAGACCCAACCATAAGCATAGCATTTGATCGTATTAGTCATTGCTACTACTTTCTTCATGTCAAGACCATGAGATCATGAAACTGCCTGAAACCAGAGGAATGCCTTGTGTGTATCAAACGCGACTTCGTCACTGGGTGATCATAAAGGTACTCTACAGGTATCTCCGAGGGTGTCTATTGGGTTGGCATGGATCGAGACTGGGATTTGACACTCCTTATGATGGAGTGGTATCTCTAGGCCCTCTCGATAATACAACATCACAAGAAGCTTGCAAGCAATGTGACCAAGGAGATAGTCGTGGGATCTTGTATTATGGTACGATTAAAGAGACTTGCCGGTAACGAGATTGAACTAGGTATGGAGATACCGACGATCGAATCTCGGGCAAGTATCATACGGCTAGACAAAGGGAACTACATACGGGATTGATTGAATCCTTGGCATCGTGGTTCGACAGCTAAAGATCTCCATGGAATATGTGGGAACCAATATGGGCATCTAGGTCACGCTATTGGTTATTGACCGAAGAGGTGTCTCAGTCATGTCCACATGATTCTCGAACCTACAGGGTCTGGACGCTTAACGTTCAATGACGCTAGAGTAGTATTGGGATATTCACGTTGGTGACCATATGTTGTTAGGATTCCTAGATGAGAACCCGAACATCATGAGGAGCTACGAAATGGTCCGGAGGTAAAGATTTATATATGGGAAGTCATATTTTGGCTACTGGAAAAGTTTCAGGTTTTTTCGGTATTGTACCGGGAAGGTTCCGGAAGGTTCTATAAGGTTCCGGAGGCTTCCCGAGGAGTCCATATGGGTCCCTCCAGCACCTAGGGCATGCATGGGCTATAGGGGGCATCCTAGCCTTATTGGGCCAGGTGCACTACCCCCTAAGGCTCATCCGCATAGGGGAAGGGAAACCCTAAGGGAGAGGGCCCTCCACTTGGCTTGGAGGGCACTTCTTCCCCTTTGGCTGCCTCCCCTCCTTGGAGGAGGGGCTAGGGCTGTGTCCCACCCTTGCAACACCCATATATATAGTAGGGAGGAGGTGCAAGGGCTGGAGACAACAATTCCCACATCCTTTGGCCTCCCCTCTCTCCCGTTCTTCATTGTTCATAGTTCCGGACGCGCTTGGTGAAGCCCGGCTTGGATTGCTCCACCACCATCTCCACCACGCCATTGTGCTGGTTGATATCCCATCTACTTCTCCTCCCTCTCTGTCGCAGGAAACCACAGCCACCTATGGGACCAGGAGGCCCCTTGCTGGTTCGGCAGGGGGATGTCGCGTTGCACAAAGAGTAGACGAGCGTGGGACAACATGATAGAGATCACACGGGTAGTTTTATCTAGGTTCGGGCCGCCTTGGTGGCGTAAGACCCTACTCCTGCTTTGGTGGATTGATGGTGGAAATGAGGTGGGGGAGCGTAGTAGACTTGCTCGGCAAGGGTTGCCTCAGGGCGTTAGCGACTACGCGCGTATGAGGGTGTGAGTTATCCAATTTTCTAACCCTGTCTACAGTTGCCATGGGCCTCCTTTTATAGATCAAGGGGTTACCACAATGGCAAAGTTGTCATTATGCATTGATAAGATAGCAACAGTGCTATCATACCTAACTTTGCGGGCTGACACGGTGCATTAAATGCACCACCTAACGGCACATCACTAGTTGCCCGACAATGCTTGCCGGGCTATCTTGCCAGCTCCGCGCCTGCTCGCTTGACACGTTGCAGGACGGTGTCATCTATGGTTTTTTTTTCTGTAGGGAGAGGCTGCCATGTGGCGAATAGCTACCACTTAGTCATTCTGCGGCTTGACACCGCACTGATCGACGACATGAGTCGTGGTGGAGTGGTTGGTGAGGTTGTCTATGATAACCCACAAGTATAGGGGATCGCAACAGTTTTCGAGGGTACAATATTCAACCAAAATTTATTGATTCGACACAAGGGGAGCCAAAGAATATTCTCAAGTATTAACAGTTGAGTTGTCAATTCAACCACACCTAGAAGACTTAATATCTGCAGCAAATTATTTAGTAGCAAAGTAGTATGGAAGTAACGATAATGGTGGCAAAAGTAATAGTAGCACTTTTGTAGTGATTGTAAAAGTGGCAGCGGAAGAGTAACTAAGCAAAGAACAATATGTGAAAAGCTCGTAGGTATTGGATCAGTGAAGGATAATTATGTCGAATGCGATTCCTCATGTAATACTTATAACATAGGGTGACACAGAACTAGCTCCAGTTCATGAATATAATGTAGGCATGTATTTCGAGTATAGTCATACGTGCTTATGGAAAAGAACTTGCATGCCATCTTTTGTCCTACCCTCCCGTGGAAGCAGGGTCCTATTGGAAACTAAGGGATATTAAGGCCTCCTTTTAATAGATTACCGGACCAAAGCATTAATACTTAGTGAATACATGAACTCCTCAAACTACGGTCATCACCGGGAGTGGTCCCCATTGTTGTCACTTCGGGGTTGCCGGATCATAACACATAGTAGGTGACTATTGACTTGCAAGATAGGATGAAGAACTCTCATATATTCATGAAAACATAATAGGTTTAGATCTGAAATCATGGCACTCGGGCCCTAGTGACAAGCATTAAGCATGGCAAAGTCATAGCAACATCAATCTCATAACATAATGGATACTAGGGATCAAACCCTAACAAAACTAACTCGATTACATGGTAAATCTCATCCAACCCATCATCGTCCAGCAAGCCTACGATGGAATTACTCACGCACGCCGATAAGCATCATGGAATTGATGATGGAGGAATCTTGATGATGATGATGATGACGATCTCCACTCTCCGTAGCCCCGAACAGACTCCAGATGAGCCCTCCTGAGAGAGATTAGGGCTTGGCGGCAGCTCCGTATCGTAAAACGCGATGAATCCTTCTCTTTGATTTTTTTCTCCCCGAACGTGAATATATGGAGTTGGGGTTGAGGTCGGTGGAGCGTCAGGGGGCCAACGAGACTGGGGGGCGCGCCCCCACTCTCGTGGGCAGGGTGTGGGCCCCCTGGTCTTGATTCTTTCGCCAATATTTTTTATATATTCCAAAAATATTCTCCGTTGATTTTCAGGTCATTCTGAGAACTTTTATTTAAGTACAAAAATAACACCATGGCAATTCTGCTGAAAACATCATTAGTCCGGGTTAGTTCCATTCAAATCAAGCAAGTTAGAGTCCAAAACAAGGGCAAAAGTGTTTGGAAAAGTAGATACGTTGGAGACGTATCAACTCCCCCAAGCTTAAACATTTGCTTGTTCTCAACCAATTCAGTTGACACACTGAAAGTGATAAAGAAAAACTTTTACAAACTCTGTTTGCTCTTGTTTTTGCAAATATGTAAAGCCAACATTCAAGTTTTCAGCATAGATCATGAACTAACCATATTCACAATAAGTTTTAGGTCTCATGTTTACTCATATCAATGGCATAATCAACTAGCGAGCAATAATAATAAACCTCGGATGACAACACTTTCTCAAAACAATCATAATATGATATAACAAGATGGTATCTCGCTAGCCCTTTCTGAGACCGTAAAACATAAATGCAGAGCACCTCTGAAGATCAAGGACTGACTAGACCAGATTCATGGTAAAAGAGATCTAGTCACAGTCATACTCAATGTAAATTGATAGCAATGCAGACAAATGACAGCGGTGGTCTCCAACTGGTGCTTTTTAATAAGAGGATGATGACTCAACATAAAAGTAAATAGATAGGCCCTTCGTAGAGGGAAGCAGGGATTTATAGAGGTGCCAGAGCTCGAGTTTTGAAATAGAGATAAATAATATTTTGAGCGGCATACTTTCATTGTCAACATAACAACCAAGAGATCTCGATATCTTCCATGCAACACACATTATAGGCGGTTCCCAAACAGAATGGTAAAGTTTATACTCCCCCACCACCAACAAGCACACTCCACGGCCATCCGAATCCGCGGGGTACGGTCCATACCAACAACAGCCCTAAGGGAGTTTTGTTTATTTATTTTGATTTGATTTGAGCATGGGACTAGGCACCTCGGCTACTGGCCATTTTCTCGTGAATGATGAGCGGAGTCCACTCATCGTGAGAATAACCCACCTAGCATGGAAGATATAGACAGCCCTAGTTGATACATGAGTTGTTCGAGCATACAAAACATAATTTCATTTGAAGGTTTAGAGTTTTGCACATACAAATTTACTTGGAACGGCAGGTAGATACTGCATATAGGAAGGTATGGTGGACTCATATGGAATAACTTTGGTGTTTATGGAAGTGGACGCACAAGCAGTATTCCCGCTTAGTACAAGTGAAGGCTGGAAAGAGACTGGGAAGCGACCAGCTAGAGAGCGACAACAGTCATGAACATGCATTAAAATTAATCAACAATGAGTGCAAGCATGAGTAGGATATAAATCACCATGAACATAAATATCGTGGAGGCTATGTTGATTTTGTTTCAACTACATGCGTGAACATATGCCAAGTCAAGCCACTTGAATCGTTCAAAGGATAATACCACCCTATCATACCACATCACAACCATTGTCGGTGTACTAAGGTAGGGGTACCTTAGTACCCCAACTTGTGCACGGGCAGTAGCAGCTTCCCACGGCAGGGTCTACCACGTGCTTGCCGGAAACCTCTCTGGTCCTTATTAAGCCATTCAAAAACAAAGTATATAAGACAGAAGATCAAGGCCCCGGCAAGTAGAGCTTGCCGGGAAGGCCATCCCAGGCTCAAGACTATGTCATTAACACAAGGCCCTGGCAAGAGGAGCTTGCCAGGAAGACCAGAAGACTGTATCTAGAAGACAAGCCTCGGCGCACTCTGCGCCCCGGCAAGACCCGGGGAGCGACAAGCTTCCCGGCCCGACAAGATCAAGACCCCGGCAAGGTGCTTGCCGGGGGAAGTTTGCACTGTGTGCCCGCGCTCCAGCTCATCGGCCCACGCGTCGCCCTGGGGCCCTTCCAGGGACGCGTGGCGGATGGCTGTGCAGCCTGGGGGACACGGTGGCACTCCACGGTGACGAGGCTACCGCCGTGGCGAACGGAGACGCAAGGGCGGGCGCTTTTGGGGTCGACGGCGACGGGCATTTAATGCTCTTGTCCCCCACTGTCAAGTTAGGTGATGACCACTGTTCATCCACTACTCATGTACTGTTCCCGCACTGTTACAACTACCACCAAAGTTACGTTTTTGCCCTTCTTCTACGTTGACACCTGTCGGTGACCCCTTGAGCTATAAAAGGAGGCCCATGCACAACGCAGAAAGGGTTCGGGACCTAGATAGCTCTCTGACTCGGGGTAGCTAGTTCTTCAAGCTCCCGAGCTCACAAACTCAATACAAACCAAGGCAGGAGTAGGGTTTTACGCGTCCGCGCGGCCCGAACCTAGGTAAACTGCCCGCGTGCTCTTCCCGATCTGCTCTTTGTGCTCCCTCCGCTCCCTCACCGCAACGACAAGGGGCTCCGGTCCCATAGGTGTTCATGGTGGACAGTTTCCCCCGACATCTTTGGCGCGCCAGGTAGGGGGCGTCGAGGTTGTGCGAACCTGATCCGGCGTTCACGCGGGCACATTCTTCATCAACCTCTCCAACTTCATCAGCAACAGCAACATGGCCCCGAAGAAGAAGGCTTCGGAGGTCGCAGGACCGTCTGCGTCTGTTCCACCGCCACCAGAACCAACGGTGGGTGGAGGAGACGCCGGCGGAAGGGTGGTCGCCGGCGAGGAAACTCGCGGCACCGCCAAGTCCAAGGACAAGACGGACGACCGAGCCTCGGTGTCCGTAGACGCGCCACGTCCGTCTCAGCAGACGACAACCCAGCAGCGTCGTGGTACGGGAGGTACCATCCGCTTGCTGGGACAAGGGCAAACCGGAGGATCGCGGGATGCTCCAGGCCATCGTCCTGGCACAAGCAAGGCGCGGTTGCCGGGGCGGGACCCTGCTCCTTCTAACCCTGTTAGAAGTCCGAGCATATCTCGCTCCTCACACCGCTCGCCACCGCTCCCTTCCTCTCCAGCAGAAGCACTCGCAAGAGCGCAGCTGCTCCTCGACTTCCCTCCAGCGGCAGACAAGGCCGAAGACTGGAGGGCAACCATCCAGAGCCTGATCGCCTTCGCCAATAACGACACGCCGCAGCAGCCGGCGACCTCGCGGCCACGGCAAGTCGAGAAGACGAAGGCCGACGGCGACAAGACCGCCGGGGGTGCAACTACGGTGCACTCCCCGCCGTGGAAGCAGAAGACGCCTCCCTGCCGGATTAACGTCGACGACGACTCCACGGCGTCGTCGGATCCGCGGGCTCGTCGGGACCAGCGCCAAGTCCTTGACGATCGGCGGCAAGAAGATGCTCGAACTACGATCGAGCGCCGGCGAGAAGCCCGGCGGCAATCAGATCAGCGCGCTGGGACCGCTGTCGACACGCACGCGCCCGGTGAACCAGGCGACTTGCCATACGCGGCAGGTTGCCCTGCGTTTACCCGTGAGCTGCGGCGCGTCCAGTGGCCCAGCATGAAAAACTTCAAGCCCGACGTACCCGAGAAGTACGACGGCAAGACGCACCCCTCGGAGTTCCTCAGTATCTACACCATCGCGGTGCAGGCTGCCGGGGGGCGCGACGAGAAGATACTGGCGAACTACTTCCCGCTAGTGCTTAAGCCGAACGTTCGTTCTTGGCTTATGCACTTGCCGGAAGGCTCTATTTCTTCTTGGGCTGATTTGTGCCATCAATTTGTTGGCGCCTTCACGGGCGGCCACAAACCCCACGGCCAGGAGAGTGATCTCCACATTCTGGCCCAGAAGGAAGGAGAACCTCTGCGCAAGTACATCCAACGCTTCAGCCGCGTGCAGCACAACATTCCCGACGTCCACCCCGCCGCGGTTATCAGCGCGTTCCACCAGAACGTGCGTAACCGTCGCATGCGGGAGGAGATGGCCATGACGAAGATCCGGGATGTCAGCGAGCTCTACGCTCTGGCTGACAAGTGCGCACGCGCCGAAGAGGGGAGGAGACTCCCCGGGGAGGATGCTGGCGCAGGGGGAAGCGACAGCGAGGATGCCGCCCCGGCAAAGAAGAGCCGGCGGCGGAACAATAGAAAGAAGAAGAGCAAGGAGGTACTTGTCGTCGAGAAGTCCGGCAAGGAGGCTCCCGCCAAGACAACGCAGGCTGGCGGCTCCGGCAAGGAGCCTGCCCCTGTAGCGGCAGCCGACAAGCCGGACGGCTCCGACAAGCAATATTGCAAGATCCACCGCACCAAGGGCCACGACCTCTCGAACTGCAAGCGCGTCGAGTACCTCGTAGAGCAGCAGAAGGCTAAATACGAGCGGCGCGACAAGGAGAAGGCTCAAGGTGGCGGAGGAGATCCAAGCAAGAAGCGGCCATTCAATGGCCGGGGAGGACGCCGCGGCAAGGCCAAGCAGCGGCAAGGTGATCGACCTCCCCGGGGCCGCGACAAGGATGAAGAGGAAGACAACGACGACGACATGGAGGAAGGCGATAACAGCGAGCAGGAGTTCCAGAAGGCCACAGAAGTACCGTGCATCGATGGGGGCGCCTCTCTGCATACTTCCCACCGTCAACTCAAACAGTGGGTGCGGGAAGTAAACGCAGCAGAGCCGCCCGTTGAGTCGCGCAGGCTGCTGAAATGGTCCAGCACGCCCATCATTTTTGATCTTGAGGATCACCCTGACCGCACCACTGCGGTCGGGTGTTTGCCGATGTTGGTCTCACCAACCATCCGCAACCTCAAGGTCACCAAAATTTTGGTTGACGGCGGGGCCGGGCTGAACTTGATTTCCTCAGCTGTGATCAAGAAACTCCAGATCCCAGATGGCGAGCTCGAAGAGACCGGTTCGTTCCAAGGAATAAACCCGGGAAGGAGCAAGCCCAAGGGGAATATCACTCTGCCAGTAACATTTGGCGGAGAGCTCAACTTCAGGACGGAGAGGATAACCTTTGATGTTGCCGATATCCCATTGCCATACAATGGGATACTTGGACGTCCTGCCCTCGCCAAGTTCATGGCAGCTTCCCACTACGCCTACAATATACTCAAGATGCCGGGGCCGATAAGCGTCATCTCTGTCCATGGCGACAAAAAGGACGCGCTTATCTGCGCCGACAAGATCTACCGGGATGCAGCAGCCGCAACTGAGAGCAACACACTTGCCGCTGAAGCTCCCGGGGGGAAGAAGACCAAGACCAAGTCCGGCAAGTGCTCTGGGGCCCACTCCGGCAAACGCACCTCTTCGGAGTGCTGCGCTGCCGTCGAGGACGTTCCATCGAGCTCCACCGGCAAGTACAAGAAAGGAATGGCCGCTCCACCGGCAACCAAGAAAGTGTCCGCCAAGGAGGACGGCACTGGTGGTACCTTCACCATCAGTGCTACACTTGATAGCAAATAGGAAAGCGCGCTCGTTGCCTTCCTGCGGGCGAGTGTCGATGTGTTTGCGTGGCAACCATCTGACATCCCCGGCGTTCCCAGGAAGGTAATTGAGCACAAGCTTGCTGTTTGACCTCATGCGCGGCCCATCAAGCAGAAGGTCAGGAAGCAAGCCGTGGAGCGCCAAGAATTCATTGCCGAAGAAATCAAGAAGTTAGAAGCAGCGGGCCTGGTTAGAGGCGTGATCCATCCAACGTGGTTAGCAAACCCAGTTGTCGTGCGTAAGGCTAACGGGAAGTGGAGACTGTGTATAGACCTCACCGATGTGAATAAAGCATGTCCCAAGGATCCATTTCCCTTGCCGCGCATTGACCAGATTGTTGACTCCACTGCTGGATGTGAGATGCTCTCCTTTCTTGATGCATACTCAGGCTACCACCAGATTTTTATGGCCAAGGAAGATGAAGAGAAGACTGCATTCATTACTCCATGTGGCACATATTGCTTCATTCGCATGCCTTTCGGATTGAAGAATGCAGGCTCAACATTTGCAAGGGTGGTGCACACTGCTTTTGAGCCACAGATCCATAGAAATGTAGAAGCTTACATGGATGACATAGTGGTAAAGAGCAAGAGCAAGGATACCCTAATCCAAGATTTGGAAGAAACTTTTGCAAATCTGCGCAAGATCCAGCTCAAGTTGAACCCCGAGAAGTGCGTCTTTGGAGTCCCCTCCGGCAAGCTTCTCGGGTTCTTTGTGTCTCAGAGGGGGATTGAAGCTAATCCCGACAAGATTAAAGCCATCGAGCAGATCGAAGCCCCGAAGCGCGTCAAGGACGTAAGGAGACTTGCAGGTTGTGTGGCTGCCCTCAGTAGGTTCATTTCAAAGTCTGCAGAACGCGCCCTGCCTTTCTTCAAGATTTTGAAGAAGGCAGGTCCTATGAGATGGACTCCGGAAGCGGAGGCAGCGCTGCAAGACTTGAAAGGATACCTATCCTCCACTCCAATACTTGTCGCACCTAGACCACAAGAGAAGTTGCTGCTATACCTGGCAGCAACCAATCAAGTGGTTAGTGCTGCGTTAGTAGCGGAGAGGGAGGCCGATGAGGAGTCCACACCACCGGCAAGTGAATCCAGCGACAAGCAGGGGGCTGCTCCGACAAGCTCTGGCCCCCGACAAGGACAACTCTGCACAGGAGCAAGGAGAGGTGCGGAAGAAGATGGTGCAGCGCCCGGTGTATTTTGTGAGTTCCCTCTTGCAGGGAGCTAGATCAAGATACTCCGGGGTGCAAAAGTTGCTTTTCGGTCTCCTCATGGCCTCGAGAAAGCTGCGCCATTACTTCCAAGCACACGAGATAACAGTGGTCACTCGCTTTCCGTTGAAGAGGATATTGCAGAATCCAGAAGCAACAGGCAGGATCGTCGAGTGGGCACTGGAATTGTCGAGCTTTGGTCTCAAGTTTGAAAGTACTTCAACTATACAGAGCAGAGCTTTGGCAGAATTTATAGCTGAATGGACCCCAACGCCCGATGAAGAAGTTCCAGAGACAAGTGTTCCCGTACAAGAAGCAACAAGTGAATGGGTAATGTACTTTGATGGTGCCTTCTCGCTGCAAGGCGCCGGTGCCGGCGTGGTACTCATAGCGCCCACCGGAGAGCACCTCAAGTATGTTATCCAGATGCACTTTCCCAGGGAGCAAGCGACAAACAATACTGCTGAGTATGAGGGCTTGCTTGCCGGCCTCAGGATTGCGGCCGAACTTGGGATCAAGGAACTGATTGTGCGGGGAGATTCTCAGTTGGTGGTCCGACAAGTCAACAAGAGTTATCAGAGCCTTTTGATGGAAGCTTATGTAGATGAAGTGAGGAAGCTTGAAGAGCACTTTGAAGGTCTGCAAATGGAGCACGTCCCGAGGGCTCAGAATGATATAGTAGATGGCCTTTCAAAGTGTGCTGCGATGAAGTTACCTGTGGAACCAGGGACCTTCCTGCTCAAGCTAACTCAGCCATCCGTTACACCATCAGTTGGGCAAAGTAAGAAGAGAAAGTTGGTCTCCGGTGACTACTTGCCGGCGGATCTTCCCGAAGCCGCCGCCAAGGTTCCCAAGATCAACGACCAAGATGCTGAGGAACAGTTTGCTCCTGCAGATCCTAGGATCTGTACAGTTGAAGCAAGCGTTCCCGACAAGCCTTGCCCCGGCAGGCTTGCCGGGGAGCCTTCAGCTCCGACAGAACCAGAGGTTCTTGCCGTAGAAGCTGGGGTTCCCGCAGCGGCCCTCATGCCTTTAGTCCTTGCCGTTGAGCCTCGGGCTCCGGCATGAGCGCAGCAGATCGTCCGTTTTCTGCAAACTGGAGAACTTCCCGACGACCCAGCAGAGATAGAGAAAATAACCAGGCAGTCAAGTATGTACTAGTTCGTGGACAATGAACTGTACAGAAGAAGGCTCAATGGTGTTAGGTTGAAGTGCATTTCCAAAGAAGATGGACAAAAGCTGTTGGCAGAAATACATGGAGGCATATGTGGCCACCACATTGGCGCAAGGGCACTTGCCGGAAAGGCATTCCGGCAAGGGTTCTTTTGGCAAGAAGCCCTCCAAGATGCAACTGCACAAGTAACCAAGTGTGAAGCGTGCCAGTTCCATGCCAAACAAATTCATCAGCCAGCTCAAGCTCTCCAGACGATCCCTTTGTCCTCGCCCTTCTCGGTCTGGGGGCTCGATATCCTCGGCCCTTTCCCCCGTGCTGTCGGGGGCTTTGAGTACTTGTACGTTGCAATCGACAAGTTCACAAAGTGGCCAGAAGTGGAACCGGTGAGAAAGGTGACAGCACAGTCAGCGGTCAGGTTCTTCAGAGCAATTGTTTGCCGTTTCGGAATCCCTAACAGGATCATCACCGACAACGGTACGCAGTTCACTAGTCGCACCTTCATGCAATACGTCCAAGACCTTGGCGCCAAGGTCTGCTTCGCTTCTGTTGCTCACCCGAGGAGCAATGGTCAAGCGGAGAGGGCCAATGCTGAAGTGCTGCACGGGCTCAAGACGAGGACCTTCGACAGGCTGCGCAAGTGCGGAAGAAACTGGATAGAGGAGTTACCAGCGGCTCTTTGGTCAATCAGAACGACACCAAGTCGAGCCACCGGGCAGACACCCTTTGCCCTTGTCTATGGGGCAGAGGCAGTTCTCCCCACGGAACTCGTATACGGATCTCCTCGATTGCTCGCTTATGATGAGCTCGAGCAAGAGCAACTGTGACAAGATGATGCATTGCTCCTCGAGGAGGAACGTCTCCAGGCTGCTGTACGAGCTGCTCGATACCAGCAGGCCTTGCGCCGCTACCATAGCCGCAAGGTCAAGGCCAGGAGTCTCGAGGAAGGCGACCTTGTTCTTCGGCGTGTTCAGTCCGCCAAGAATTCCAACAAGTTGACGCCGAAGTGGGAAGGCCCTTATCGGGTGAGACAAGTCACAAGGCCCGGCGTTGTCCGCCTTGAGACCGAAGAAGGCCTACCGGTGAGCAACTCCTGGAACATAGAGCATCTTCGAAAGTTTCACCCATGAGGCGCGGTTGCCGTGATCCGCTCCGGCAACCACCTTTTGTACGAGTCTTGCCGCTGTTGCATGTAAACCTTTGTACAAAGCAGGGCGCAGATCCCGTGCATCAGTAAAGCTTCTGTGTTTTCGCACTATTTGCCATTTTCATGCTTTTCTTTGATATTTGCATGCATTATTTGGCATTTTGTGCAACACACATATCCGGTAAGCATTACCATGCCGAGAAACTCTATACTTGTTTCCTCTTCTCCTTTTTCTTTCTCCCTTAAGCAGAAGAAGCATTC
>LR738716.1:122686533-122734209 GCA_902687465.1 Secale cereale | reverse complement strand
GAACAGACTATGAAAGCTAAGTTACCAGAATTCGAGCAGTTCAAATTTTTAAATTTTAGTTATCTTCCTTGAACAACCACACTTTGTATGGAAAACCTGTGCGCGGAGGAACCTACCCGTGGCTAGCCGCACCCTTGTCTTGTTTTCGAGTACGCTCAACGGTTTAAGTGAGCTGCGACAAGTGTCGCGCCCTTATTTCGTTTTCGAGTTCGCTCAGCAAGCTAAGTGCGTTGCGACTAGCTGCGGCAAGGTTGCTTGCCGATAAGGCCTTTGCCAGCAGGCTGCTTAGAGTCCAGCACTCAGCGCTCGCGGCAAGGGTCCCTTGTCGGCAAGTTCCCTAAAGGCGTAGGGTAAAAAGTATACAAAGTAAAGGACCAAAACAAGGGAGATAACACTGCATCAATTGATCAGAAATAAGATAAATATATTACAGAGATAGCTTGTCGTAATGACTAATAGGTTCATGTTCATGGCACACTTTGCAGCAACAAAAGAAATAAGAAGAAAGAGGCCTAGTCTACGCGATCGCCTTCACGCCTGGAGATCTTGTTCACCTTGGCGATGATGTGGGCGACCTGCGCCTTCAGCGCCTCCATATCTGCGTCGGCCGGCAAGCTGCGGAGAACGTTGACGAGATTTATACCAGGATTGCGGTAGACGATCTTCGTCAGGACGCGCTCCAAGGTCCCCGCGCAGAGCTGGCGCGACTCCTCGGCCAGCTGCGCGGGGAGCTTCTGCTGCAGACTTGCGAGTGCCGGCGCGATCCCTCTGAAGAAGAGACTGAGCTTGGCGCTGTGTGGGAGATTTGGATCCGGAGAATATATGAGGTGTTCCACCTTCAGCGCCATCAGCTCCTTGTCGATGTTAGCAGTAGAAGCCACCAGATCTTCAGTCCATACCTCAACGGTCCGGCGGAAGTTGTTAGCTGAGGTGGTGGCGCTCTCCACTAGGCCTCGTTCCCTGCGGACCTCCTCTTTCAGCTTAGTCTCACGGCCCCGGGCGGCGTCCAGCGAGCCAGTCAGCGTGGAGACCTTCAGCTCCAGATCAGCAATTGAGTCCTTGGCGGCCTTGAGCTCGTCGCCCTGCTTGGAGAGGCGTACCTGGAGTTCTGAGTTGGTATGGGTGTCCTTCTCGCGCTCTATGTTGAGCGCGGTGACCCTCTCCGTGCTCGCCTTCAGGAACTCCTCCAGCTGCGCCACCTTAGCCTCAAGGTCCTTCTTGGCGGTTTCCGCGGCGGCTGCGGCAACTTTCGCCTCCTTCAACTCCCCGCCAAGGGCCTGCTCCCGGGCGGTAAGGTCTTCCTCGTGGGCGTCGAGGTCGACCTTCCGCTGGGTGAGCTCTCCTTCTCGCTGGGACAGCTCTTCACCGACCAGCCGCTGCTGCTCCTCGGCCTCAGCCTTCTCCAGAAGAAACTCCTGCTGCTCTCCGGCAAGCCTCTCGCGCTCCTCCGCCAAGTCGCGGAGGGCCGCCTGGTTGGCGGCATGGAGTTCAGCAGCGCGCTTCTCCAGCTCTGCTCCAGCCTTGGCGGCGAGGGCTTCTCGGGAGTCCAGCTTCGCCTGCCTGGCCCGGTAAAGGGCCAGGAGCCGGTGAAGCAGCTTCTCCTCCTCGGGCTCGTCACTCCCGCCGGGCGCTTCGACTATCTTCAACCCCGCGGAGGCGAGGACCTCTCCATCAAAGGTCTCTCCCTCCTCGGGGGCTCGCGACGAAGACCCCCACGACACTTGTATGAAGACGCCGTTGGGGGCCTCAAGGTAGAAGCCCGACTGCTCCTTGCCGGCGGAGGGATCGGCGGCCGGCGCAGCGCTAGACGCTCCTGCCGCCTCCGGGCCGGCAGTGTGGCCGCCGTCCCCCTCCTCGGCCGCTGCGTCCACAGTCAGGGCAGTCTCCTCAGCCGCAGGCTCGTCGGCTCCTGCCATGTCTTCGACGACAGGGGTGTTGCCGTCGTCGCCCTGCGCGCCTTCCTCGCTGACGACCTCGGTCTCCATCCGGTCCGGCGCGGGAGGATCTAGAAGAAGAAGAAAAAGAAAAGAAAAAGTTCAAGCAAATATCCAAAAAAGACAAGTCCAAGAAGACGAGGTTACAAGACTTACCTTCGCGGACTTCGTCGACGACAGGCTCCCTCGCCGGGGAGCTCTCCGTTGGCGGGGTGGCCACCCTCGCCGGGCTGCTCACCCTTGGCGGGGTACTCGCCCTTGGCGGAGTACCCGCTCTTGGCGGAGCGCTCTCCCTCGCCGGGGAGTTTGTCCTTGGCGGGGATGGCGGGACCTGCGGCTCCTCGGGAGTAGTCTCCGGGCACTCCTGCGGCTGCGGCTCCGTTTCTGCACAAGACAAGCAAGACAACAAAACGTCAGTACCAAGCTGGAACCTCAAGCGCGCCCGACAAGTAGGAAGTTCAAAACCAGACTTACGCTGGGGGCTGCGCTGGGGGCTGCTCCTCGGAGCAGCGGTTGGGTCCGGCAAGTCCGTCGCCGGCGCGTCCCCTGTCGCCGCGACTGGCTAGTCGTCCTCGACCTCCACCACCGGGACTTTGGCCCTCTTCGCCGTCCGCTGAGCCAGAGTCCTGAAATCAAAACAAGAACAAGATCAGAGTCACGAAGAAGAATCAAGTCAGAATTGAAGAAAATACAAGACACAAGTGCTTACTCCTCTTCCTCCTCGTCGTCGTCGCTCAGGGCGGAGAAGTCGAACTCCACCTGAGTTGCTCCGGCGCGAGGAGCGGGAGGAGAGGGCTCCCTCGGGCGCTTGGCGATCCCCGGGGCTGGGGGCTGCGACGACCCAGCCTCCGCCGACGCCGAGGCCCGAGGAGCAGGCGGAGCGGCCGCTTCGCTCTGAGAAGATCCTCCTCCACTTGGCGCTGGTGCGCGGGTCGCCTCCGCCACGGCTGGTGCGCGGGGCGCCTCCGTCGCGGCTTGGCTCGCTCTGGTGGCGCGCGTCGCCCGGCGAGTAGGCTGTTGTCGGGGCGCCTGCGTCCTTGTCACTGTAGGCGCCTTGCGGAGACGCTTCAGCGGTGTTCGCTGGGGGCTGGCCCGAGGTGGGGAGTTCTCCGAGGACGATGATGCGTCCTCATCGAGTCCCAGAGACCCACCGTTGTCCTCTTCGGCCTCGGTATCCTCCTCCTCCTCCCCGGCGGGCCCGCTTGATCCGGCACCTTGCCCTGCGGTCCCGCTCCCTCCGGTGGCTCTGCTCCCTCCGGCACCTCTGCTTCCTCCGACAACCTCGCCCCTTGCCGCGGCCTCGCTCACAATCCCGGGGATCCCAGCATGCCTCAGAGAGGGGACCCCGGCGAGCTCGTCGGGCGGGAGCTTGAGCAGTTTGCGAATCTCTGCCTCCGCTGCTTGGCACGATGCGTCCTCCGCCTCTGCCTCCTCAACAGTGAATCCGAAGTCTCCTGCTGCTGCGGCTGCGGCGGCCTCTTCCATCCGGGAAGCAATATAGGCCAAATCCCGCTCTGTGGTGTCCCGAGTGAGACCCTTGATCTCCTCGGAGTTCTTCGGCACCTCCACCAAGTTATCAAAGAAGCTCATGATGGCGTCCGGCGTCGGCACTATCCAGGTGGGGTCGACGCCGTGAGAGTCACACGCAGGCATCGTTGCGCGCAATGCATCCCGGGCGGTGCTGTTGCATAGTGGTACTACTCCCCGGGGAGATCTAAACCACTCCGGGTGGGCCGGGTCGTGCTTAAAAAGCTCCCGGAGCATCCCCTTCAGCTCCAGAGCCGTGAAGTTGTAGTTCAGCCCCGGGCGCAACCTCATTATGTCCGCCGCATTGCCAAACTCCCATGCTGGCCTTTTCCTCTCTTGTAGAGGAGCAATGCGGCGGCTGAGGAAATCTGCTCCTACCTCTCCGATGGTCAACTTGGCTACCCGAAGACGAAGAATCCTAACGAGGTCAGCGTTGAGCTTGATGTCATCCGGAGCCAAATCGCTCCAGTCCCTGCCGCGCACTATAGCTGCTGTGCGCGGCGCGGTGAAAGGCTGCGGTTCGTCCTCCACTACCCAGCACCAATCCGCGCGCCACTCTTCCCACTTGCCGCGGAGTTCCCCTTTCAGATAAGATTCCTTCTTGTTCAAGTGGAAGACCCAAGAGATACCTCCGGAGAGGGGGGCGCCAGCCTCTGCTCTAGGCATGAAGAAATGCCGAAAGAGCGCTACGTTTGGATAGATCCCTATGTAGTTTCCGCACAGATGTGCGAAAACCGCCATCGTAAGGATGGCGTTGGGGGCGAAATCTAAGAGATGGAGGCCGTAGGTGTTCATGATATCGCAAAAAAACTCAGAAAATGGAGGACACAGGCCGCAGTGGAAGAAGACAGCAAAGAAGAAATACCCGCTGGGGTACAGATCTCGGGCGGCATCCGGGTAGACTCTGGTGCGGGGATGCGCCTTGGTCTCCTTGGCCCAGAACAGATAGTACTTGTTCCAGAGCTCCCTCGCGCTGAGCCTTGGCGCGAAGACGACGTTCCTCTTCCGCAGGGCGACAAGCTTTGCCGCCTGCTCGGATTTCTCCCTCTTGGTCTTCTCTGCTTTCGCCTTCTCGGCCTTCGGAGCCATGGCGGAGGCGGCGGAGGAAGGGACGAGAAGCTCGACGGCGCCGCGGATGCGGAAGAGGGCGGAGGAGATGAGGAGGCGGAGCGCAGAGGGGGATTTCTGGAGATGGAAAAAGCAATGAAGACGAAGTAAGGTAACGGCCCCTGCTTCCTCTGCTTTTAAGGGGGAAGTGGGGGACACTCCGCATTTCCCATTAAAGAACGTGGCCACGATCTCCCCCACGACGCCGCAATCGACGCGTGCCGTTAGGGGGAGGGGATTCGGCGTGCCGCGGGCTGTGCGTGCCCGTGCACTGTCTTGGGCCTGGCCCAACAGCGCTGGGCACCGTGTGTGGCCCAGGCCCGGGGGCTCCTGTCGGTGTACTAAGGTAGGGGTACCTTAGTACCCCAACTTGTGCACGGGCAGTAGCAGCTTCCCGCGGCAGGGTCTACCACGTGCTTGCCGGAAACCTCTCTGGTCCTTATTAAGCCATTCAAAAACAAAGTATATAAGACAGAAGATCAAGGCCCCGGCAAGTAGAGCTTGCCGGGAAGGCCGTCCCAGGCTCAAGACTATGTCATTAACACAAGGCCCTGGCAAGAGGAGCTTGCCAGGAAGACCAGAAGACTGTATCTAGAAGACAAGCCTCGGCGCACTCTGCGCCCCGGCAAGACCCGGGGAGCGACAAGCTTCTCGGCCCGACAAGATCAAGACCCCGGCAAGGTGCTTGCCGGGGGAAGTTTGCACTATGTGCCCGCGCTCCAGCTCATCGGCCCACGCGTCGCCCTGGGGCCCTTCCAGGGACGCGTGGCGGATGGCTGTGCAGCCTGGGGGACACGGTGGCACTCCACGGTGACGAGGCTACCGCCATGGCGAACGGAGACGCAAGGGCGGGCGCTTTTGGGGTCGACGGCGACGGGCATTTAATGCTCTTGTCCCCCACTGTCAAGTTAGGTGATGACCACTGTTCATCCACTACTCATGTACTGTTCCCGCACTGTTACAACTACCACCAAAGTTACATTTTTGCCCTTCTTCTACGTTGACACCTGTCGGTGACCCCTTGAGCTATAAAAGGAGGCCCATGCACAATGTAGAAAGGGTTCGGGACCTAGATAGCTCTCTGACTCGGGGTAGCTAGTTCTTCAAGCTCCCGAGCTCACAAACTCAATACAAACCAAGGCAGGAGTAGGGTTTTACGCGTCCGCGCGGCCCGAACCTGGGTAAACTGCCCGCGTGCTCTTCCCGATCTGCTCTTTGTGCTCCCTCCGCTCCCTCAGCGCAACGACAAGGGGCTCCGGTCCCATAGGTGTTCGTGGTGGACAGTTTCCCCCGACAACCATTTTAATAGCATGTTGGCACGCAAGGTAAACCATTATAAACTCCTAGCTAATTAAGCATGGCATGAGCAACTATGATCTCTAATTGTCATTGCAAGCATGTTTCATTCATAATACGCTGAATCAAGTTCGATGAACTAATCATATCTACAAAAACAAGATAGGTCGAGTTCATACCAGCTTATCTCATCTCAATCAGTTCATCATGTATCGTCATTATTGCCTTTCACTCGCATGACCAAACGGTGTGGATAATAATAATAGTGTACATGCATTGGACTAAGCTGGAATCTGCAAGCATTTAATACAAGGGAGAAGACAAGGTAATAGGGCTCTTGGTTAAATCAACAATAATGCATATGAGAGCCACTCAACATTTTCATCATGGTCTTCTCCACTTGACCCCCAAAGAAAGGAAAAGAAACTAAAACTATTTACACGGGAAAACTCCCAACAAGCAAAAGAAGAACAAGAAATCTTTTGGGTTTTCTTTTAACACAACTAATATATTTTTCTTAAGGTTTTTCTAACACACAAGAAAAATGCTAAGAAAAGAAAATAGACTAGCATGGATAGTATAATGAAAAAGTATGAGCACCGACTACTGGAATGAGTATGTGAACGTGAATGTAATGTCGGTGAGAAATATGTACTCCCTCAAGCTTAGGCTTTTGGCCTAAGTTGGTTTATTGCCACAGATCAAAGCTACTCTCTCCGGTGCACGGAGGAGTGTCCTCTGGGTGCCACTGCTTGGCAATCTCCTCCGGATCCCACTGGTAAACCGACTGCCGATAGGGGTCAAGTGATGGCTCCGGCTCAGGATCTGAAGCTTGTGCCAGGCTCCAGTACGCATAAACGGCATCTGGCAAGACGAGATACGTGCCTGAAAGTATATCAAACAGAGAAGGTGCAGGCAAGGTAATAATCTCATAGTAATTTTTATCAAATATCAATTTATACTTAAGCTACTTCTTCTTATCATTAACAATAAAATCATGCACTATCATACTCTTATAATTTAGAAAAGCAGGGGCCAGCAACTTCTCCTTCTTCTCATTATGCCTAATAGGTATCCTAAAGTGTTTAGCAAGGCGTGAGGCGAAGATGCCTCCGAAGACAGGGCCCTTTGTATAGTTCAGACTTAATCGTTTAGCAACAACAACGCCTAAGCTAAAAGTGGTATCTCGAAACAAAGCATGCCGCAAAATAACAATATCAGGGGCGCTAATATTTCCACTGTTCCCACGACCAATTAAGCATCTACTAGCAAATATCGCAAAGTAGCGTAGAACAGGAAAATATATTCTAGTGATTCTTGCCTCTGAAACTTTCCTCGTTTCTCCTACAACAATTGTATCAATAAACCCCTCCACATCCTTACGATGTGGTTCCTCTAAGCTACCCGCAAAGGGTATCTTACAAACTTGACAAAATTCATATAGTGACATCTCCCTAACCTCATCATATAAGGGAAACTCCACTGAAGGTGGTGATTTCTTAGTATGGAAATAAAAATTTTGCACGAAAATATTAGTGAGTAAGAGATACTGTTCATGCTGGTCGTGGAGGAAGTCGGTGAGGCCCGCATTCTCAGTCAAGTAATAAAAGTCTTTATAAATCTCGGCGGCTCTCAAGAACTCGTCACAAGGCCATTCAACGGTCAAACTTCCACAGTGCGAGGAAGATTGTATTTGGGCTTTTTATTCTCCTCCTTTTTCTTATCTTTTGAGCTTTGGCTCGAAGAGCCTCTCAATAATCTCCTCATCATTTTCTTGCTCTGAAAAATTTCTGAAATTTTTAGTGACTCAAAATAAAAGTGATCCAAACTCAACAAGATTGATAGCAACTACTCCCACAAGTGCCTAGAGGCTATATCATGCCTTAGAACTACTTGGGACCACATAAATTTGACATGCAAGCTCAAGAACAGGGTCACCTAGGCAGCAAAAAATTGCAATAAATAAAGCACTAGAACAAAAACTAATTGGACCATTGGAGGAGTCACATACCGAAGAACAATCTCCCGAAACAGTTTTGTGAATGGAGCTTTGAGCAAGGAGCTCGAAAATGGCAGCAAGATGAGTTAGAACCGAGTTTGATCTGTGGGAGGATTTTTTCTGGAGGAGGATGAAGTGTGTGGGTGCTGGAGTAGGTGGAGGGGGGACACGTGGGGCCCACGAGGCAGGGAGGCGCGTCCTGTACCCTCGTGGCCAGGTGCTATGGCCCCCTGACGTGTTCTCAGTGCCAAATATTCTTAAATATTCTAGAAAAAAAATCAAATTTCATTTTCGAGGCATTTGGGGAACCTTTATTTTTGGGGTATTTTTTATTGCAAGGATAACTTTGAAAACAGATAGAAAATACTATGTTTGCTTTATTTAATCTAAATAACAGAAAGTAAAATGAGGGTACAGAGAGTTGTGCTTTCTAACTTCATCCATCTCATGCTCATCAAAAGGAATCCATTAACAAGGTTGATCAAGTCTTGTTAACAAACTCTTTCCGAATAACATGAACCGGAGAATTTTCGAATAACACTAGGTTACCTTAATGGGGATATGCATGTCCCCAACAATAAGAATATCATATTTCTTCTTGACACTAGGAAGAGGAAATTCAAAACCTCCAATAATAATCATTGAAATTTTTCCAATTGAATTGATACTTTGGACCTGAGGTTGTTTCCGCGGAAAGTGTACCATATGCTCATTGCCATTAACATGAAAAGTGACATTGCCTTTTTTGCAATCAATAACAGCCCTTGTAATAATCCAAAAGGGTCTACCAAGGATAATAGACATACTATCGTCCTCGGGAATATCAAGAATAACAAAGTCCATTAAAATTGTAACGTTTGCAACCACAACAGGCACATCCTCACAAATACCGACAGGTATAGCAGTTGATTTATCGGCCATTTGCAAAGATATTTCAGTAGGTGTCAACTTATTCAAATCAAGTCTACGATATAAAGAGAGAGGCATAACACTAACACCGGCTCCAAGATCACATAAAGCAGTTTTAACATAGTTTCTTTTAATGGAGCATAGTATAGTTGGTACTCCTCGATCTCGTAGTTTCTTTGGTATTCCACCTTTAGAAGTGTAATTGGCAAGCATGGTGGAAATCTCAACTTCCGGTATCTTTATTTTATTTGTGATAATATCTTTCATATACTTAGCATAAGGATTTGTTTTAAGCACATCAGTCAAATGCATACACAAAAAAATATGTCTAATTATTTCAGCAAAGCGCTCAAAATCCTCACCATCCTTTTTCTTGGATGGTTTAGGAGGAAAAGGCATGGGTTTCTAAACCCATGGTTCTCTTTCTTTACCATGCTTCCTAGCCACAAAGTCTCTCTTATCATAACGTTGATTCTTTGATTGTGGGTTATCAAGATCAACAACAGGTTCAATCTCTACATCATCATTATTGCTAGGTTGAGCATCATCATGAACATCATCATTAACATTATCACTAGGTTCATGTTCATTACCATATTGTGTTTCAGCAACGGAGATAGAAATATAATTGGGATCCTTAGGTGTGTCAACAACAGGTTCACTAGAAGCATGCAAAGTCCTATCATTTTTCTTTTTCTTCTTCTTAGAAGAACTAGGTGCATCTACATTAGTTCTCTAAGAATCTTGCTCAATTCTCTTAGGGTGGCCCTCAGGATACAGAGGTTCCTGAGTCATTCTACCCACTCTAGTCACAACTCTAACATCATTATCATTTTTACTGTTTAACTCATTGAGCAAAATCATTTTGTGCTTTAAGTACTTGTTCTACATGAGTGGTAACCATAGAAGCATGTTTACTAATGAGTTTATGTTCACCATTAACTCTAGACATATAATCACTCAAGTGTTCAATCATATAAGCATTACGTTGCAATTGTCTACCAACATAAGATTTGAAGTTTTCTTGTTTGATAATAAAATTTTCAAACTCATCTAAGCATTGGCTAGCAGACTTATTATAAGGAATATCACCTTCATCAAATCTATAGAGAGAATTTACCCTTACTATATGTGTCGGGTTATCAAGACCATGTATTTCTTCAATAGGTGGTAAATTCTTAACATCTTCAGCTTTAATACCTTTTTCTTTCATGGATTTCTTTGCCTCTTGCATATCTTCAGGACTGAGAAATAGAATACCCCTTTTCTCCGGAGTTGGCATAGGAGTTGGTTCAGGAAGTGACCAATTGTTCTCATTAATCAAAATATTATTTAATAGCAATTCAGCTTGATCGATAGTTCTTTCCCTGAAAACACAACCAGCACAACTATCCAGGTGGTCTCTGGAACCATCAGTTAGTCCATTATAAAAGATGTCAAGTATTTATTTTTCTTAAGAGGATGATAAGGCAAAGCATAAAGTAATTGGAGAAACCTCCCCCAAGCTTGTGGGAGACTCCCTTCTTCAATTTGCACAAAATTATATATTTCCCTTAAGGCAGCTTGTTTCTTATGAGCGGGAAAATATTTAGCAGAGAAATAATAAATCATATCCTAGGGACTACGCACACAACCAGGATCAAGAGAATTAAACCATGTTTTAGCATCACCCTTTAATGAGAACGGAAATAACTTAAGGATATAGTAGTAACTAATTTTTTCCTCATTGGTGAATAGTGGCTATATCATTTAATTTAGTAAGATGTGCCACAACAGTTTCAGATTCATAGCCATGGAAAGGATCAGATTTAACCAAAGTAATTAACTCAGGATCAATAGAGAAATCATAATCCTTATCGGAGATACAGATAGGTGAGGTAGCAAAAGCAGGGTTATATTTCATTCTAGCATTCAAGGACTTTTCTTCCAGCTTAGCTAACAATTTCTTAAGATCTTATCTATCATTGCAAGCTAAAAGATCTCTAGCAGTTTCTTCATCCATAACATAACCCTCAGGCACAACATGCAATTCATATCTAGGGGGGAATCTTCATCATCACTTTCATCAATATCATTAGTTTCAATAATTTCATTCTCTCTAGCCCTAGAAATTTGTTCATCAAGAAATTCACCTAGTGGCACAGTATTATCAAGCATTGAAGTAGTTTCATCATAAGTATCATGAATAGCAGAAGTGGCATCATCAAGAACATGCGACATATCAGATTTGATAGCACATCTAGGTGTCATAAATTTACTCATAACAGAGGGTGAATCAAGTGCAGAGCTAGATGGCAGTTCCTTACCTCCCCTCGTAGTTGAGGGAAAGATCTTGGTTTTTTCATCTCTCATGTTCTTCATAGTGATCAACAGATATAAATCCCAAGTGACTCAAAGAATATAGCTATGCTCCGCGGCAACAGCGCCAGAAATTAGTCTTGATAACCCACAAGTATAGGGGATCTCAACAGTTTTCAAGGGTAGAGTATTCAACCCAAATTTATTGATTCGACACAAGGGGAGCCAAGGAATATTCTCAAGTATTAACAGTTGAGTTGTCAATTCAACCACACCTGAAAGACTTAATATATGCAGCAAAGTATTTAGTAGCAAAGTAGTATGGAAGTAACGGTACCGGTGACAAAAGTAATAGTAGTAGTTTTGTAGTGATTGTAACAGTGGCAGCAGAAAAGTAACTAAGCAAAGATCAATATGTGAAAATCTCGTAGGCATTGGATCAGTGATGGATAATTATGTCCGATGCGATTCCTCATTTAATAGTTATAACATAGGGTGACACAGAACTAGCTCTAGTTCATCAATGTAATGTAGGCATGTATTCCGAATATAGTCATATGTGCTTACGGAAAAGAACTTGCATGACATCTTTTGTCCTACCCTCCCGTGGCAGCAGGGTCCTATTGGAAACTAAGGGATATTAAGGCCTCATTTTAATAGAGTACCGGACCAAAGCATTGACACTTAGTGAAAACATGAACTCCTCAAACTACGGTCATCACCGAGAGTGGTCCCGATTGTTGTCACTTCGGGGTTGCCGGATCATAACACATAGTAGGTGACTATTGACTTGCAAGATAGGATCAAGAACTCACATATATTCATGAAAACAAAATAGGTTCAGATCTGAAATCATGGCACTCGGGCCCTAGTGACAAGCATTAAGCATGGCAAAGTCATAGCAATATCAATCTTTGAACATAATGGATACTAGGGATCAAACCCTAACAAAACTAACTCGATTACATCTTAAATCTCATCCAACCCATCATCGTCTAGCAAGCCTACAATGGAATTACTCACACACGCCGGTGAGCATCATGGAATTGGTGATGGAGGAAGCTTGATGATGACGATGACGACGATCTCCACTCTCTGGAGCCCCGAACGGACTCCAGATCAGCCATCCTGAGAGAGATTAGGGCTTGGCGGCGGCTCCGTATCATAAAACGCGATGAATCCTTCTCTCTGATTTTTTTTTCTCCCCGAACGTGAATATATGGAGTTGGGGTTGAGGTCGGTGGAGCCTCAGGGGGCCCACGAGACTAGGGGGCGCGCCCCCACCCTCGTGGACAGGGTGTGGCCCCCCTGGTCTTGATTCTTTCGCCAGTATTTTTTATATATTCCAAAAATATTCTCCGTTGATTTTCAGGTCATTCTGAAAACTTTTATTTAAGCACAAAAATAACAGCATGGCAATTCTGCTGAAAACAACATCCGTCCAGGTTAGTTCCATTCAAATCAAGCAAGTTAGAGTCCAAAACAAGGGCAAAAGTGTTTGGAAAAGTAGATACACTGGAGACGTATCTGTCTAGCCTCTGTGAGTCCCGGCAGGCTCTGTCGGGACGCCTTGGTTGTGTTCTTCTGGGGGTGGCCTCGCCCCTGCCGAGCTTGCCTGCCCGGCAAGGGAGGCCTTTCTCTTGGCGGTATCTTGCTTCTCTTGCTTGGTCTTGATCCCTCTGATCAGCTTGTTGGTCCCTTGAATCTCTTGGTTTCTTGTACTCTGACTTAGGCTGGTGCTTCAACCATGCTCTCGTGCCTGTGCATAGTCAGGGCAATAGACCCAAGGTTTGTTGCACTGACAGAAGCCACAGGGCCTGCCCCGAATGCATTGCCGAGCATCGTCGGGGTAGGGCCTAATAAGTGCATAGTCGGGGTTGCTAAAGAGGCTGGTCTCTTGAGGTCTTCTTTGCTTCTTCATTAGTCTTGAATTTGGGCCAGTTTCCGGTTTCCGTGCGCGTCGTGTAAAGCCAATAGTGGCGGGGCCACTGCAGCAATGGCCCATGAATGACTATACCGCATGGGGTAGAAACTGCCAATTCACTCTTCCCACAACACCCTTATACTTAGCCACGTATGCTGCATGCATCGAGCGGGGAGGTAACGGACGCGCGTGGCGTGGGAGAGCATCAAGGCAAGGGCCCGGTCGTCTTGAATTCGAAGAGGAGGACGTCGATCACCCATTGGGGGAGCGGCTCCCCTCCTTGGCCTGCTTATAAAATGAGGGGTGGACGAGGACGGAGTCACCCATCCCCGCATTCCTCCTCTTTCGTCTTCTACTTCTGCTGATTATGTCAAAGAGAAGAGCCTGGGGCCAGCCCCCGGGCTCTTGGTAGGGGCTAATGTTGCCACACGCTGGTGCTGGCACTCGGGGAGTAAACCTGGTCCTTATTGTGTCGAATCTCTTGGCTCCTTCGAAGCTCGGCCGGTAGGCAGCGCTAGAGATTGTCGGTAATCCTAGCACTGCCCCTCCCGGAAGCCTTGGGGCTAATGTCGACGAGAGGTGCACCTTCCTACCCGCCAAGGTGGGGAGCAGCGCACCCCGAGCCCCCTGGCCGGTTTGGTCGCTTGCCGTCCCTCTGAGGAAGGCACCGGGCTAGAGTCCCGGCTTTCCCTCAAAACGGTGATGATGAAGAGAGAGCGAGGGAGGACGAAGAAGGCCGATGGCTCGGGGTAGGGTCGGAGTATGGTGACCTCGACGCGTTCGTATCCTTCTGGGGACCTGCCGCCTCGTCTTTCCGCTACTCCCCTCCCTCCCCGGCGCCATCGTCACCAGCCTCTCTGGGTGGTGGCCGAGGAGGGATGTCCTCTTGGTGCCTTTGGCTCCCCTCCAGCAGTCATCGAGCCGTGCTTTGGCGAGTGGCCCTGCCGCTGCTCAAGTTGGGGCTTCTGGCCAGTCCTGGAGGTGGTGACCAGGGCACAGCCGAGCTGCTCCGTGCAGTCCTCCTTTACAGCCTCGCCACTCCCGATCTTGTCAGGCTGCGCCCGACAGGCCTTGATGAGACTGGGATGGGCTCCTGCTTGAGTGCTCCTTTTCTCGTCTTTTCTTCCTTCCGCCGTAGTGCCAGAAGGAGGTGAAATGAAAATAGGGGATTACAGGGCAATTATCTTTTTTCAATCTTAAATCTGTGAGCACTTGCCAAATTTTAATTCAAATAATGTAATCCTCGAGTCCATGTTTATGTTCTGTAATGCTTGTACTTGTATCAGCATGTTAATGAAAACTATGAACCTTGCCGGGAACCCGTGCATGTGTATGTTCATGCGGAGGTGAGATACCTCTTTAAAATAAATGATTTTTCCCGGCAAGCTATCCTGCCGGCACCCTTTTGTCTGTCGGAGAATCATATCTGCTGGGGAACATATGAAGGGGCCAGCCCCCTGCCAACTCCTTTTTACCAAAGGCCACTACAACCATCCCGTCCAAAGCATCATTCGAGTTAGGGATGGGAGCACCTAAGTCTCAAAAAGAGTGGCGAGGATTTCTTATGCACAAGTTATAGCTTACAGAACACTAACAGACATGAGGTAGAACTGATCTGTTTGGCTTGCCGGGGATTGCAGCGCTGGGCAATCTTCTCAACTCCTTGTCGAAGCCAAATTCAGGGCAGGAACCTGCAGCTTCATGCAGATGAGAATGAATGCATGATGCGAACCTATCTATATGCATATGCAAATGCTCATGAAATGCTTATGCAGTGATCTTGGAATGCTTATGCATGCATGCAATCCTGGTCGGGGGCCCCCTACAGGGCTTCTTTATTTTTATCTTGCACGGGGTCATCGCCCTGGCTTTGTACAAGGGGTTACATGCAGCTGAGGTAAGGCCTGTACAAATGGGTGGCTGCCGGGCAGGGCCCGACAGTTGTGCCTTACGGGTAGAACTTACGGAGATGCTCAATATTCCATGGGTTTTCCAATCAAATGCCATCTCCGGTCTCCAGATGAACCGCGCCAGGCCTGGTGACTCGTACCACTCGGTAAGGGCCTTCCCACTTTGGTGATAACTTGTGTGTACCCTTGGCGGACTGAACGCGCCTAAGGACAAGGTCACCTTCCTCAAAACACTGGGCATGAACCCTACGGCTAGGATAGTGACACAGGGCTTGCTGATAGCGTGCAACATGCATAGCACCCTGAAGACAGTTCTCCTCGAGTAGCACATCATCATCACGCCGGTGCTGAACTTGCGCTACTTCATCATAGGCAAGCACTAGAGGTGACCCGTAAATAAGTTCCATGGGGATAACTGCTTATACCCCGTAGACCAGGGAGAAGGGAGTCTACCCGGTAGCTCAGTTTGGTGTCATTCTGAGGGACCAGAAAATTATCAGCAGCTCCTCAACCGCTGCCTCCCGTGCTTCTGCAGCGTATCAAAAGTTCTTGTCTTGAGCCCACGCAACACTTCTGCTTTCGCCCTCTCAGCTTGTCCATTGCTCTGGGGGTGTGCCACAGAGGCAAATGAGATCTTGCATCCGAGGGCATGAACATTTTGCATGAATGTGCAGCTCGTGAATTGGGTGCCATTGTCGGTAATGATCCTTGCCGGAACTCCAAAACGACACACCAGATCTTTCAAGAACTTGATAGCTGACTGATCAGTCACTTCCGTCCACTTTGTAAACTTGTCGATAGCAACGAACAAGAATTCAAATCCCCCCATTGCTCAGGGGAAGGGGCCGAGGATATCGAGCCCCCAGATCGAAAATGGCCATGATAAAGGGATTGTCTGAAGAGCTTGGGCAGGCAGGTGGGTTTCCCTGGAATGGAACTGGTAGGCAACACATTTCGTGACTAGCTCGACTGCATCTTGGAGGGCTGTGGGCCAATAGAATCCTTGCCGGAATGCTTTCCAAACTAATTCCCTTTATCCAATGTGGTAGCCGCACATGCCTTTGTGTATGGAGGAAGTGGACAATGTGCCTTACCCAAGTTGGAGCCTGTGGCTTGGCAACGAGGACTAGCGACACCTCCTCTGCTGCGGGAGCACATGCCTCGTTCCCGGGTCCATAGACCCGACTAGAGGGGGTGGTCCGGCAGGCTTTGAGGAGTTGTTTCCGGCAGGGTCTCTGCTGGCAGCGGATGGCTCTACCGGGAGAGGCTTACCGGTGTCCAACTTTCTCCTTTTCCGGGCCATTGTTGCTGGGGATAAGGAGGGCTGAGTGAGATGGAGAACAAAGGTTCCTGGTTCCACAGGAAGATTCTACGCAGCACACTTTGACAGATGATCAGCTATGCTGTTTTCTGCATGGGGTACGTTCTCTGGCTACAATCAGTCAAAGCGCTCCTCCAATCTCCTCACTTGCTCGACGCATGCCTCCATCAATGGACTTTGGTAATCCTTGTTGATTGTGTCACCACAAGCTGTCAATCTGCTCGAATGATCAGTTTTTTAATTCCCAATTCCACTGCAATCCTCGGCCCGGCAAGGAGCCCTTCATACTCAGCTGTATTGTTGGTTGCTTTTTCCTAAGCAAAATGCATTTGGACGACGTACTTCAAGTGCGTCCCGGAGGGGGCGACGAGAAGCACACTAGCTCCTGCACCTTGCAGGGAAAAAGCACCATTAAAATACATAATCCAATCCTAGGGTGATTCCTTGCCGGGGATAGCTTTCTCTGTTATTTCTTCATTAGGTGTTGGCGTCCATTCTTCAATAAACTCTGCCAATGCCGTGCTTTGAATAGTTGATGTGCTATCAAATTTCAAAACAAATCTGGATAACTCCAAAGCCCACTCCACTATTCTGCTGGTTGCCTCAGGGTTTCGGAGTATCCTTTGCAATGGGAAGCGAGTGACAATCGTGATCTCATGGGCTTGGAAGTAGTGGCAAAGTTTCCTTGAGGACATGATGAGACCAAAGATCAACTTTTGCATGGCAGAGTACTTCGATCTAGCCCCTGTAACAGGTAACTAACAAAATACACTGGGCGTTGCACCACTTACTTCCTTGCCGCGTCCTTGGAGTTGCTCTTGATGCTGTGCTCACTTCTGTCCTGATCCTTCTCTGACTCAACCGGCCTCTGCTCACTCTCTGCCTCATCCTCTTCTCACTGTGCTACCAAGGCTGCACTGACCACTTGGTTGGTTGTCGCTAAGTACAACAACAACGACTCCTGGGGTTTGGGAGCGACCAAGGGAGGCACAGAGGACAAATAGGCCTTCAACTCTTGTAAAGCTGCATCTACTTCCGGGGTCCACTTCATGGGCCTTGACTTCTTCAAAATTTTGAGGAACGGTTGGGAGCGCTCAGTAGACTTGGAGATGAATCTTCTTAGCACGGCAACGCATCCTGTTAGACGCCTCACATCCTTAACTATCCTCGGTGCTTGGATCTGCTCGATAGCCCTGATCTTGTCGGGGTTGGCTTCGATCCGGCGATGGGATACAAAGAACCCAAGCAGCTTGCCAGAGGGAACACCAAATACACACTTCTATGGGTTGAGCTTTAGATTGATCTTGCGCAGGTTAGCAAATGTCTCCTCCAAATGTTGTATAAGGGTGGCCCTATCCTTGGTCTTGACCACAATATCATCCATATAGACTTCTATGTTTCTGTGCAGCTGTGGCTTAAAACCAATCTGGACTGCCCTTGCAAAAGTGGACCCGGCACTCTTTAATCCGAATGGCATGCGGACAAAGCAGTACGTACCACATGGAGTGATGAATGACATCTTCTCTTCATCTTCCTTGGACATGAAGATTTGGTGATACCTAGAGTATGCATCCAGAAAGGAGAGAAAGTCACAACATGAAGTGGAATCCACAATCTGAACAATACGCGACAAGGGAAACGGGTCCTTCGGGCAAGCCTTGTTGAGATCTGTGCAATCTATGCAAAGCCTCCATTTCTCGTTAGCCTTCTGGACTACCATTGGATTTGCCAACCACGTTGGATGTAGCACTCCTCTGACGAAACTAGTTGCCTCAAGTTTCTTGATCTCTTTTACAATAAACTGCTGCCTCTCCAAGGCCTGCTACTGGACTTTCTGCTTGACAGGTCGGGCATATGGGCAGACAACAAGGTGGTGCTCGATTACCTCCCTGGGAACACCGTGGATATCAGATGGTTGACAGGCAAACACATCGATATTCACCCACAAGAAGGCAACAAGCACGCTTTCCTATTTCTCATCAAGGGTAGCGCTGATAGTGAAAGTACGATCAATGCCAGCCAGCCCTGCCGGGACCTTCTTCACCTGGGGTGCAGCGACCCTGGATCTCTTGCTATTGGAACACTTTGGCACGTCGTCAATAGGTGCCGTGCAGTCGGTGGGGGCACGCTTCCCGGACTCCTTGCCGGAGGTTCTACAATCCCTTTCCTTTCCTTTACTTTCCTTGACGGGATCTCCTGCTACTGCTGCCTCAACCACGACCTCGTCCTGTTACATCTTGTCCACACAAATGATTGCGTTCTTCTCATCTGGTGGGATGGTGATAACTCCCAGTGTCCCAGGCATCTTCAAGGTATTGTAGGCATAGCGGGATGCCGCCATGAATTTAGCTAGGGCCGGGCGTCCAAGAATCCCATTGTACGGCTGGGGAGATCAACCACATCAAACACAATCTTCTCAGTCTGATAGTTCAGTTCTCCCCCAAACGTTACCGGCAATGTGATCTTTACCTTAGGATTACTCCTGCTAGGATTAACTCCTTGAAACTTGCCGGTAACCTCTATCTCTTCCTCTGCTATCTGAAGCTTGCTGATAAGTGTTGGGGAAATCAGATTCAATCCGGCCCCGCCGTCCACCAACATCTTTGTGACCTTGAGGTTGCGAATTGTTGGGGAAACCAACAACGACAAGCATCCTACCGCAATGGTATGGCGAGGATGATCCTCCTCATCAAAGATGATGGGCGTACATGACCATTTGAGCTGCTTCTGGGCCTCTGGCGCTGGCTCCATGACATTGGCTTTTCGCGCCCACAGCTTGAGTTGGCGGTGAGAGGCGTGCAGAGATGCACCTCCGTCAATGCATAGGGCGTCAGTGGCCTTCTGAAAACTCTTGCTCACTGCTTTCCTCTTCATCCCCTCCATCACTCTCATCATCACAGGCTCCCTTTTCTCGACCTCTGGTGGGCTTTCCTTGGTTCCGAAGGGGTTTGCTGGGGTGACTTACTTAAACACCTCGGCCCTTACCGCCAGTAGCATTCTGACCCTTTTCCTCATCATGCTTCTCGTACTCTGCTCTCTGTGTCTTGACAAGCTGCTCAACCTGATGGCACTCTTGAAGGTCGTGGCCCTTGGTCCGATGAATCATACAATACGACCCATCACCTTTCTCGGCTTTCTCGGCAGCAGCGGCTTCCCGGCAGTCAGTGCACATGGCGGCTTCCCTGCCGGGGCCCTCAGCTTTGGCCTTCATGCCGGTACTAGGCGTACCTGATCCTTCGACAGTCATTACTGCCTTAGCTCTCCGCTTCTTACTGTGCTTCTTGATCTTCTTCTGACTTGTTGATTCATCATCATCCTCTGAATCAACATTGATGCAATCTTCCTCTCAGGGCAACTTCCTTCCCTCCTCCATCTGAGCACATGTATCCATCAGCGTGCAGATCTCCTTCACAGTCTTGGGCAACCGCACATTCATCTTAGAACGAATCCAGCGGTTGCGCACATTGGACTAGAAGGCGGCTATTACGGCTACCGGATGGATATTTGGTATATTTCTATGAACTTTGCTGAATCTTTGTAAAAACTTACGGAGGATTTCTCCTTCCTTCTGTTGGAGAAGCTGCAAGTCGCTGGGTCCGTCGGGTTCTTGGTGACCACCCGTGAAGGCTCCAATGAATTCATGGAACAGGTCCGCCCATGATGAGATGGAGTTCTCTGGCACGTGCATCAGCCAAGACCTCACATTGGACTTGAGGGCCAAAGGGAAGTAGTTGGCAAACACCGTCTCATCTCTCCACCCGGCAGCCTGAACATCGATGGTGTAGATGCTCAGGAACTTTGCCGGGTTCAATCTCCAGTCGTACTTCTTAGGTATCTCTGGCTTGAACGTGTGAACGGAAGACCAATAGACTTGCTGTAGCTCACGAGTATAGGTAGGGCAGCCAACCTCGAAAGGTAGGCACCCGCCAATACTGAGCGCGGGATCATCGACGTCGGGGCCGCCGCACCCGTCGGTCCGGCGGAGGTCGCCGCGATGGTGCTCGACAACAACATACACATCTCCTCTCCGCCTATGCTCTGGGGCTCATCGTTGGCCTGGACATGCTCGAGGGTCAGAAGAGGCCATCAAGACGTCATGGGATCTTGATTCTGTTGCACTCGTGTTGGCTGCCGCGGTGGGGACTGCACCATGGAGGAGGCTCCCTCCGTACGGTCAGCAGCACGAGGCGTTGCTGTCGCATGGGGAGGCCGCGATGGGCCAGCCCGCCGTGAGCGCCCATCTTCGGCAAAAACCGAGCAACCTTTCGACGGTGGCACACCATTTGTCCATCTGCTCGACCGCTGGCGGAAACCTCAGCAGCAGCTGAACCCGCGCCATGACCTCTGAAGCTATACTTGGCATGGGTGATGATGAAGTTGATCGTACCAACGCCCAGCTCCTGACGGTGCCAGTGGCGGCAGCATTGCGCCCCCGCTGCTGTTGTGTGGAGGCACACGAGTGCCTGTGGCTCCACCAAGCGCAGTGGCTTGGTCTACCCGTCCCGAGGGAGACGCACATGCTATGACTGCACCTAAGGTGGGAACGGTCAAAGGACGTTGATTCACCCTGGTCCGAGCGTCGTTGCTACGGTTGTGCTCGTCGTCGGGTGAAAGGGGCACAGATGGAGTAACCCCTTTCGCCCGGGCCTTGGGGAGCATGGCCGTCGGGGTGTTGTGGACGCTGCTCCCCTCCGGTGCCTCCTACTCCCGTGTCGGTCGCGGGGGGAAGTGGTGACGGTGCCACCTGCTCCGACCACATCCCCAGCAGCGTTCGCATCATCGCGTGTCTCTGCACCTCCCGCAGCGTTAGAGGCCGCGAGCGGCGGAGCCTTTGAGGTGGATGGACGCGCCAAAGAAGCGGGTTTCTTCTCGGGTTCCATGGTCGATGGCTTCGTCGAAGATGAAGATGGCGATGAAGACGACGCACTGCACACGCCTTCACGTTCGCGCAAGCAAGCCTCCTACCTGGTGCGCCAAAGATGTCGCGGGAAACCACGGCCACCTATGGGACCAGGAGGCCCCTTGCTGGTTCGACAGGGGGACGTCACATTGCACAAAGAGCATACAAGTGTGGGACAACACGACAGAGATCACACGAGCAGATTTACCTAGGTTCGGGCCGCCATGGTGGCTTAAGACCCTACTCCTGCTTTGGTGGATTGGTGGTGAAAATGATGTGGTGGAGCGTAGTACACTTGCCCGGCAAGGGTTGCCTCAGGGCGGTAGTGACTACGCGCGTATGGGGGTGTGAGTTATCCAATCTTCTATCCCTGTCTACGGTTGCCATGGGCCTCCTTTTATAGATCAAGGGTTTACCACAATGGCAACAATACTATCATACCTAACTCTGCGGGCTGACATGCGCATTAAATGTACCGCCTAACGTCACATCACTGGTTGCTCGGCAAGGCTTGCCGGGCTATCTTGCCATCTCCGCGCCTACTCGCTTAACACGTTGCATGACAGGTGTAATATGTGGGGTTTTCCTGTAAGGCTGCCATGTGGCGAATAGCTGCCACTTAATCACTCTGCGGCTTGACACCGCACTGATCGACGACGTGAGTTGTGGTGGAGTGGTTGGTGAGGTGGTCTAGCCTCCGCGAGGTCCGACATGCTCTGCAGGGACGCCTTGGTTGTCTTCTTCTGGGTGTGGCCTCGCCCCTTGCCAGGCTCGCCTGCCCGACAAGGGAGGCCTTTATCTTGGCGATATCTTGCTTCTCTTGCTTGGTCTTGGTCCCTCTGATCTTCCTGCTGGTCCCTTGAATCTCTTGGTTTCTTGTACTCTGACTTGGGCTGGTGCTTCAATCTTGCTCCCGTGCCTGTGCACAGTCAGGGCAACAGACCCAGGGTTTGTTGCATCGACACTCTATTGTTGTATCAAGAAGGAGTATACATCATCGAGCCACACATGTGCTGAACGCGGCGGTGCCTTCCATTCGACACTAGATCAGATTAGATAACGATTGGCTCGTGAAGAGTACATTTACATCAACCACGTGATATACGCTTCCGCTTAGTGATCTACAAGGGTTTGTTGATCCAATCTCTCCTCTCGTAGATGATCATCTCCTAGATTGATCTTGGTGAGCGTAGGTTTTTTTTTATTTCCCATGCGACGTTCCCCAAGAGATGCCCCGGAAGGCATCATGCATTTCTTCAATAATTATAGATATGTTTCAGTTTTTGTTTCGTTCGCATGACATGCGTAAATTCTTGGAGTGTCGTGTGATTTTATTTTTATTTTTTGTAATTTACCATGTTGGTATGAGAAAGTTCTTGGTTTATTTATAGAATGCTCTTTGCACTTCACTTATATCTTTTAAGTATGGCTTTATCGAATGCATCATGTGCTTCGCTTATATCATTTGAAGTTTGGATGCATGTTTCCCCACATATATAAAACAGTTATTTGTAGAATGCTCTTTTGGTTCACTTATATATATTAAAGTGTGGTCTTTTGTAGAAACAATTAAACTCTCTTGCTTCCCTTATATCTATTTAGATAGTCTGCACTAATTGGTCATTCACATGGTTAGTCATAAAATCCTACATGAAACTCGTAGATCACTAAATATGATAAGTTTGATTCCTTCCAATAGTTTTACGATATAGAGATGTTAATATGTTGGAGGTACGAGTCAATGACCGTGGTTTAGTAAGAATATTGGTGTTAAGGTTTTTGATTCCCGAAGCATGCATGTATAGTCTCTTGTTATGCTAAGAAGATGGAGCATGATTTGTTGTTTAGTGTCTTCCTTTGCATGAAGGTCGGGTGTGCATGATAGTTAACTCCTACCAAGACCCCCCCTAGGGGCATGCGTAGTAGTACTTTGCTTAGAGTACTAATAGACTTTCGCAATAAGTATGTGAGTTCTTTATGACTAGTGTCAGTCCATGGATTATACACATTCTCACCTATCTGCAATTTGTTAGCCTCTTCGGTACCATGCATTGATCTTTCTCACCTCGAGAGTCGGTGGAAACTTTGTCGGTGGATCCAAACCCTGCGATATGATACACTATATCACACATGAGCCTCCTTATATCTTCCTCGAAACAGCCACCATACCTACCTATCATGGCATTTCCATAGCCACTCCGAGATATATTGCCATGCAACTTCCATCATCATCATATACATGACTTGAGAATTCATTGTCATATTGCTTTGCATGATCACATATCTGACATAATATTTGTGGCTCAACCACCGTTCATCACTTTTTATACATGTTACACTTGATCAATTCACATCCTGGTACACTGCAAGAGGCATTCGCGTGCAGTCATATTTTGTTCTAGCATCGGGTTGTAATTCCGAGCTATAAGTAAATAGAAGTGTGATGATTATCATTATGCATTATTAGAGAATGCCCCAAGTGAGGAAATAAAAGAAGGCCAAAAAGAGCATGTCGGAATCAGGGCTTCACGGAACCAAAGAGGTTCGAACTCTAGGAAGTGTACGAAGGATTCCGCTTCACCGAAATGCTCCGCTCGCTATACTCAAAGCCCAACCTCGCCGTGTAGGATGATCGAATTGGAAGAAAGAACACACAGATTTACCCAGGTTTAGGCCACCTTGCGGTGTAAAACCCTACTCCTGCCTTTGGTGAATTGGCTTCATGAGAGGTTGAGGATGAACTAGTACAGTGGATGAGCGGCCTCGCGAGGGCTCTATTTGGGAGGATCAATCGATCTGAGTTGTCCCTTATATGGTGGAGGCTTGCCTATATTTATAGTGGCCTTGGTCCTCTTCCCTCGTCGTTTTTGCGGGAAGGGATCCCACAACGGCCAATTTTTAAGGGGGACAAGAGGTTCATCGTATCCTGATTAAAGGTGGTCTTCGCCTGCAAAGCTTCTGTCCGTGACGCAGCGGTGGGCTCAGCGATGACATCCGCCCTACCGAGTGATACATCTCCGTCGTATCTACCTTTCCTAACACTTTTCCTCTTGTTTTGGACTATAATTTGCATGATTTGAATGAAACTAACGCGGACTGACGCTACAGAGAGGGGAATCTTCGGTCTTCGTCATCACCAACCCTTCTTCATCACCAATTTCATGATGCTCTCAACCGGGACTGAGTAATTCCTTCGTAGGCTCGCTGGTCGGTGAGGAGTTGGATGAGATTCATCATGTAATAGAGTTAGTTTTGTTAGGGCTTGATTCCTAGTATCCATTATGTTTGGAGATTGATGTTTTTATGAGTTTGCCTTGCTTAATGATTGATCCTTTGGGCCCGGGAGCCGTGAATTCAGATATGAACCGTTTATGTTTCACCATTATATCTATGATCCAGATCCAATCTTGCAAGTCATATTCACCTACTATGTGTAATGATCTGTAAACCCCGGAGTGACAATATTCAGGATACTTTCCGGTGATGACCTTAGTTTGCGGAGTTCATGTATTCACTATGTGCTAATGCTTTGTTCCGGTACTCTATTAAAAATAGGCCTTTATATCCCTTAGTTTCCTTGTGGACCCTGCTGCCACGAGAGGGTAGGACAAAAGATGTCACACAAGTTCTTCCCATAAGCACGTATGACTATTTACGAAATACATGCCTACACTATATTTATGAACTGGAGCTAGTTTTGTATCACCCTAGGTTATGACTGTTACATGATGAATATCATCCAACAAATTGCTGATCCGATGCCTACGAATTTCCTACATATTGATCTTGCTAAGTTACTACTGCTGCCGATACTGTTACAACTGCTTCAAAATCATTGCTATCACTGTTACCATTACTATTGTTGTTACCACTACTATCAAAACTATCATATTACTGTGCTACTAAACACTTTGCTGCAGATAATTAATCTGCAGGTGTGGCTGAATTGACAACTCATTTGCTAATACTTGCAAATATTTTTTGGCTCCCCTTGTATCAAATCTATAAATTTGGGTTGAATACTCTACCCTCGAAAACTATTGCAATTCCCTATACTTGTGCGTTATCAAGACCTTTTTGTGGCGCTGTTGCCCGGGAGCATAACTTTATTTGTTGAGTCACTTGGAATTTTTATCTATTTATCACTATGAAGAATCTAAAGGATGATACAACTAAGATCTTTCCCTCAACTACGAGGGGAGGTAAGGAATTGCCATCAGACTCTGCACTTGATTCTCCTTCAGTTATAAGTAAGCTTGCAACACCACAATCTGCTATTAATCCTGATATGTTGCAAGTTATAAATGATGCTACTTCTGCTATGAATGATGCTAGTACCTTGCTTGATAAGACCGTGCCATTGGGTGAATTTCTTGATAAACAACTTGCTAGAGATAAAGATACTGAGAATGCTGAAATTGATGAAGTACTTGAAACTGAAATCTTGAAACACTTATTAGATCTAGCCATCCTAGATCTGAATTTGCAAAAGTATAAGAAGGTTATGTCATGAATGAGGAGACAACTAGAGATTTTCTTACTTGCAATGATAGAGATGATCTTAACAAATTATTATGCAAACTGAAAGAAAAATCTTTGAATAATAGAATGAAATGTGATCATAAGTTTGCAACTTCACCTATTTGTCTTGCTGAAAAGGATTATGAATTCCCCGTCGACCCAGAGTTAATCACTTTGATAGAATCTGATCCTTTCCATGGCTATGAAACTGAGACCGTAGTGGCATATCTTACTAAACTGAACGATATAGCCACCCTATTTGCTCATGATGAGAAAACTCGCTTTTATTATATCCTCAAATTGTTTCCGTTTTAATTAACGGGTGATGCTAAAGCTTGGTACAATACTCTTACTCCTGGTTATGTGCCTAGTCCCAGGATATGATTTATTACTTCTCTAAAAAATATTTCCCTGCTCACAAGAAACAAGCTGCCTTGCAAGAAATATTTAACTTTGTGCAAATTGAAGAAGAGAGTCTCCCACAAGCTTGGGGGATGCTTCTCCAATTGCTTAATGCTTTGCCTAATCATCCACTTAAGAAAAATGAAATACTTGATATCTTCTATAATGGACTAACCGATGCTTCGAGGGATTTCCTAGATAGTTATGCTGGTTGTGTTTTCAAGGAAAGAACTGTTGAACAAGTTGAGGAATTATTGAATAATATATTGAAGAATTATGATGATTAGACACTTCCTGGACCACCGCCTAAACCCACTCCAAAAAGAGGGGTATCTTATATCTTAGTCCCGAATATATGCAAGAGGCAAGGAAAAGTATTAAGGAAAAGGGTATTAAAGCAGATGATGTTAAGAATTTATTAAAGCAGAGGATGTCAAGAATTTACCACCTATTGAAAAGATACATGGACTTGACATACCACCACGAAAGGCGGTATAGGTAAATTCTTTGATGAAATTTTATGAAAGTGATATCCCTTACATTAAAAATCCTATTCAATGTCTTTATGAGTTTGATAAATATATTAGAAAAGAAGATCACTTCAATGCCAATGTCATGAAACAATTGAAATACAACTCTGATATAATTCCTTGCTTGAGCGAATTGTTATTTAGAATCTCTAATGATGTTAGGGGTGTGGGAAAACATGCCTCTATGGTTCAAGCTCAATTAGAACAAGTTGCTCAATCTCAGAAAGAATTGCTAACTGAAATGAATAATAATATAAATTATTTTGCTATTAGAGTAGCAACTAGAGGAGGTAAAATGACTCAGGAACCACTTTATGCTGAGGGGCACTGTAAGAGAATTGAACAAGATTCACAAAGACTTAACACTAGTGCACCTAGTCCTTCTAGAAAGAAAAATAAAAATAAAAAATGATAGGACTGTGCACACCTCCAGTGAACCTGAAAAACCTCCTGAAAACAGTAATGACGTATCTATCTCTGATGCTAAAACTCAATCTGGTAATGAATATTCACCAAATAATAAGGAAAAAGACAATGACAATGTTCATAAAGACGCTCAATCGGACAATGATAAACAACCAGATAATGATGTTGAGATAGAACCTACTATTGATCATGATAACCCACAACCCAAAAATAAAAGATATGATAAAAGATACTTTATTCCTAGAAAACATGAAAAGGAAACAGAACCATGGGTACAAAAACCCGGGCCCTTTCCACCTAAATCAACTAAGAAGAAAGATGATGAAGAATTTGAACGCTTTGCTGAAATTCTTAGGCCAGTCTTTTTGCGCACCCGCTTGACTGATATTTTAAAGATGGCCCTTATGCAAAATACATGAAAGACATCATCACTAATAAAAGAAAAATACCGGAAGCTGAAATCTCCACCATACTTGCTAACTATTCTTTTAAGGATGGAGTTCCTAAAAAACTTGGAGATCCGGGAATACCAACTATACCTTGCTCCATCAAAAGAAATTATGTGAAAACTACTTTGTGTAATTTAGGAGCTGGTGTTTGTGTTATGCCTTTCTCTTTATATAAAAGACTTGATTTGAAGAATCTCACACCTACTGAAATATCTTTGCAAATGGCTGACAAATCAACTGCTATACCTATCGGTATTTGTGAGGATGTGCCCGTTGTTGTTGCCAATGTTACTATTTTAACTGACTTTGTTATATTTGAGATGACCAAGGACGACACATGTCGATTATCCTTGGTAGACCCATTTTGAATACTGCAGGAGCTGTTATTTATTGTAATAAAAGCAAGCTCACTTTTCATATCAATGGTAATGAGCACACGGTGCATTTTCCTAAGAAACAATTCCAAGTGAATGGTATTAATAATATTGAAATTTCTCCTACGCTCACTATTGGAAGTTTTCAACTACCTCTACCTACTGTCAAAAAGAGATATGATATACTTATTGTTGGGGATATACATATCCCCGTTGAGATAACTTAGTGTTTTACAAAAGTTCTTTGGTTTCATGCTAATTGAAAGTGGTTGTTAATAAGACTTGATCAACCTTATTAATGGAATAGTCTTGAGAGGTATGAAGTTGGTGAATTTAGTAGGCACTACCTTTTGCCCCTACCTTTTATTTTCTATTTTTCTTAGTTCAATAAAAATAAAATGCCATGTTTTGCGTGTTTACTGTTTTCCCGTGCAATAAAAAATTACCGAAAATAAAAGTGCTCTGAATGCCTTGAAAATTTAACCCGATTTTTTTTATATTTCTGAATTTTTAGTCCAAATAACATCAAGGCGGAGGGGTTCACCAGGTTGGCACAACCCACATGGGCGTGCCAGCAGCCTAGGCAAGCCCTGATGGGTTGTGGTCCCCATGTGCCCCCTGACTTATCTCTTCAGTCCACTTCATCCCCTTCCTCCATAAAAAAATCACCAATGCACTCTCCGTCGTGTTGTTGCTCTGAAACCCATGGATTTCGATCTCTTTGCTCGAAGCTCCATTTCCGAAAATGTTTTGGGGGATTGCTACTTGGTATGTGACTCCCCCATTGCTCGAACTGGTTTTTGCTTTAGTGGTTTATATTTTGAATAATTAGCTACTCTTGGTGCTGCAGTAGATGAGATTGTTATGACCCACACGTATAGGGGATCAATTGTAGCTCTTTTTGTTAAGTAAGAGTGTCGAATCCAATGAGGAGCAGAAGGAAAAGATAAGTGTTTTTCAGTAAGGTAGTATCTGCAAGTGCTGAAATTGTAAGTAGGAGAGTAGCTTGATAGCAAGATAATTTTGTAATGAGAAAGTAACGATAGTAGTAGCAAAAGTGCAGCAAGATAGCCCATTCATTTTGAGGCAATGGATAGGCCAAGACAGTCTCTTATAATAAGGAAAGCATTCTTGAGGGTACACGGGAGTTTCATCTAGTCACTTTCATCATGTTGGTTCAATTCGTGTTCGCTACTTTGATAATTTGATATGTGCGTGGATTGGTGATTAGGTGCTGTTCTTACTTGAACAAACCCCTACTTATGATTAACCCTCCCGCAAGCATCCGCAACTACGAGAAAAGTATTAAGAATAAATTCTAACCATAGCATTAAACTTTTGGATCCAATCTATCCCTTATGAAATAGCGCACAAACTGGGGTTTAAGTTTCTGTCACTCTCGCAACCCACCATCTAATTAATACTCCACAGTGCATTCACTTAGGCCCAAATATGGTGAAGTGTCATGTAGTCGACGTTCACATGACACCACTAAGGGAATCGCAACATACATATGATACGTCTCAAACGTATCTACTTTTCCAAACACTTTTGCTATTGTTTTGCCCTCATTCTTGCATGATTTGAACTAAACTAACCCGGACTAACGCTGTTTTCAGCAGAGCTGCCTGTATGGTTTTATTGTGTGCAGGAAAATGGATTTTTAGGTGTCTCAGAAAATTCCAAGAAAAATCATAGAAAATCCATGCACCCGAAGGGCCATTGTGCCAGAAGTGGGGCCAGAGGGCAGCCAGGGGGGCCCCAGGCGCCCTGCTGGCGCGGCCCCACCCCTGGCCGCGCCAGGAGGCCACCTGGGAGGGTCCTCCCCCCTCTGGTGCCCTACCTTGGCTCCTATTTATTCCCATGGCGAGGAAACCCCAGAACAGAAGTCGTTTTTCCAGTTTCCGTCGCGAAGCCGCCGCCACCCTCTGTTCTTCTTCGGGAGGGCCAATCTGGAGGCTGATTTGGCCTCCGGAGAGGGGAGATCGTCGCCATCGTCATCATCATCACCACTCCATCCTCCCTCCATGACTTCTCCTTCCATGTGTGAGTAATTCCCTGTTGTAGGCAAAGGGGATGGTAGGGATTGGATGAGCTAGATCATGTAATAGTTTATCAGATTGTTGGGGGCATGTTGCCTATCATCTACTTTGGTGTTTATCATCTTTGCTTCAACTTGTTGCTCTTAATGCTTGTCACTTTGGGCCCGAGTGCCATGTTTTCAGATCTGAACCCTATGTGTTTGCATGAATATATTTGTGTTCTTTATCCTATCTATGAGTTGTTTGCACCTATTATGGTCCAAACCGGCGATCCCAAAGGTGACAGCTTGGGACACCAAAGGGGATGGTCCATAATTTGAGGATTCCATGTATCCATTGAGTTTATTGCTTTGTTCCGGTGCTCTTTGACAGGAGTACCTTAATCTCCATAAGTTCCTTTTGGCCCCGTTCGTAGCGGGATGGTAGGACAAAAGATGTTGTGCAAGTTCTTATTGCAAGCACGTACAACTACCTGTGGGATACATGCCTAATGTTTGATATTTGCCTAGATGATCATTACTTTTCTGTGTGCCTTGCCCCAAGTTAGATTCATGATGTATCTCATCCATGCAGCGCCCAACCATCCATCTCCCTAGCCTACAGTGTTTCAATCCTGCTGGTTATTAGTTGTTACTTTTGCTGTTCACTTTTGCTGTCACCACCATCACTTTCATATCACCGTTACCGCTTATCTTTTGTTGCAAGTAAGTATATTTCAGGTGCGGTTGAATTGACAACTCAACTGTCAAAGCTTATAAATACTCTTTGGCTCCCCGTGTGTCGAATCTACAAATTGGGTTATTCTTACCCGCGAAGACTATCTCGATCCCTTACGGTTGAGGGTTATCAAGTACCGTTTTTTGGCGCCGTTGCCGGGGAGCATAGCAATATTTACAAGTCTACTTGAAGTATCCTACCTGCTGCACTTCATCCGTTATGGGTAAGAAAGGAGACCCCAAGGTTCCGATCTTACTATCCACTACAAGAAGAGGTACTGTTCTGAACACTAGTGCTACACTTGATTCACCTTCTGTTATGAGTAAGTTTGCCTCACCACCACCACATGATGCTTCTACTGAATCTGTTACTATGTTCAATACTTTTAATGATGCTTCTACTACTCTTGATGATATTGGTTCACTTGGTTATGCTCTTGAGAAACAGATCGCTGTTGCTGCAAAAAAATCTGGAATTGAAATTCCTGTTACTCGCTACCCTATTGGTGGAACTTATGATTATCCTGATTTGAGTAAACTCAAGGAGAGACTCCTTGATGATGATTACATTATGCTTGATGATGATTTATGCAGGGAACTGACAGAGTTTGCCAACTCTGACCCTGAAGCTATTAAGAAGCTGCTTGAAAAACACTCCTTGAAGAACAAGACTGTTGCTGATCCTGAATTTGCTACATCTCCTATATGCATCAATGATCCTGATTATGATTTCTCTGTTGATCTTTCACTTATATCTATGGTTGAAGCTGACCCCTTTTATGGCGGAGAAAATGATGATGCGATTGCACACCTGACCAAACTCACTAAGTTGGGTGGCTTGTTTACCACGAATGAAAAGATACGAAACTTTTATGTGACTAAGCTTCTTCCTTTCTCTTTGAAGGAAGGTGCTAAAACATGGTATGATGCACTACCATGTGGTTCCATTAAGAGTCCTCAAGACTCAGCTCACTCTTTTGTTGATATGTACTTTCCTGCTCATATGCAACATGCTGCTTTACAAAGAATTTATAACTTTAAATAGTTGCAGGATGAGCACCTCCCTAAGCTTGGGGGAGGTACTGTAGTCTGATCTAGGCTAGACCAGGACATGGAGTCCCTAAGAATGAATTAATCGATATATTTTATGCTGGTCTAACTGATGGATCCAGGTCCTATTTGGATAGTTGTGCTGGTTGTGTTTTCAGGAAAAGAACACCGGACGATGCAGAAGAATTGATGGGCAGGATTGCCAAAAACCATGAAGATTGGTCCGTCCCTGAACCACCTCCACCATCAAAGAAGAGGGGCATGTTTGTTCTAAGCCCCGAAGATATGCAAGAAGCAAGGAAGTCTATTAAAGAGAAGGGTATTAAAACTGAAGACGTGAAGAATCTACCCCCTATTGAGAAGTTGTGTGAGCCTACCACTCACCCTCCTATGGTAGAGGTACACTCTCTTTTAGATTTCAACGCAAGTGACATCCCTCATGGTAAGCCTCCTGATCAATGTTTAGATGAGCTTGATAATTTTATTATGAAGCAAAGTCATTTTAATGAGAGGATACAAAGTCAATTGCATGATAATTCCCTTGCTATCAAAAGTTTGCTTGATGTTCTAGGTAGAACAGTTAATGATGTTAAATGTCTTGTGAAGCATTTTCATATGGTTCAAACTCAGCTTGAACAAATTTCTAATGTGCAAAAAGATTTGCTTACTAACAATACCAAACAAGATGATTTACAGGCCTTCGGGATTAAGACCCGAGGAGGAACTAGCACTCAAGATCCTCTCTATCCAGAGGGGCATCCGAGGAGAATCAAGCAAGATTCTCAAATGCAGGAAGAAGAAATTGTTGGCTCTCCAAAGAAGAAGAAGAAGAAACACAAGGAGGCTGACAATTCCAATGATCCAATTACAAGTGAAGAGCCAGCTGTTGATCCCAACAGTATATCTACCTCCGATGCTGAGACTGAAGACGGTGCCGAACCTAAAGATAAGGATAAGGAGAAGAATGATCCGCCTGAAGTTCGAGAAGAAGAAGCACCTAACAAACGCAAGAAGTACACTAGAGAAGACTTCGTCGCAGGAAGACATGGGAAGGAAAGAGAACCATGGATACAGAAACCCATGCCCTTTCCAGGTAAGTCTCTCAAATCTAAAGAAGAAGAGCATTACAATAAGTTTTGTGAGTGGATGAAACCTCTTTTTCTTCAAATCCCTTTGACTGATGCTATTAAGTTACCTCCCTATTCAAAATATATGAAAGATATTGTTACTAATAAAAGAAAAGTTCCTAATGAAGCAATACCTACTATGCTTGCTAACTACTCTTTTAGTGGCAAGATTCCTGAGAAGCTTGGTGATCCAGGTATACCCACCATACCTTGCTCCATAAAGAATAATTATGTCAAAACTGCTTTATGTGATATTGGAGCAGGAGTGAGTGTTATGCCTTTCTCTCTTTACAAGAGGCTTTGTTTAGAGAAACTCATTCCTACAGATATCTCTCTTCAGATGGCTGACAAGTCAACAGCCATCCCGATAGGTATTTGTGAGGATGTTCCCGTAGAAGTTGCTAATTGTTTGATCCTTACTGATTTTGTCGTGCTTGACATGCCCGAGGATGGGAGCATGTCCATTATTCTTGGTAGACATTTTCTTAACACCGCAGGTGCTATTATTGATTGCAATAAAGGAAAGGTTACCTTCAATGTGAATGATAAAGAACACACGGTGTATTTTCCCAAGAAGACCGACAAGAGGCATGGCCTCAACTCTATAGAAAATATCGAGACCGTGAAGATTGGAGAATGGGACTGTCCACTACATGTGCACCACAAATACAAAACTATTATGGTGGGGACAATGTCCATTAAAGTAAAGGTGCAATGATCACTTCGTAAGAGGTGGGACTTTTTGCTCTATATATCGCCGGTTTGTTGGTAAGACTTGATCAACCTTACTAGTGAGCATGTTTTATATAGATAAAAAGTTGAGCTTGTTATGTTTTCATTTGTTTTAGCTTTTGTTCTCCTTGCTGTACCAAGTGTTTGTGTTTTTGAAGCTTCACAATACTAATCACTGCTTTAAATTTTCAGAAAGTTTTGCAGCTTTTTGAACTTCGAAAAAATTTCAACAGTGAAGTTTTCAGAAAAATTCCAGAAAAATAAAATTTAAAATTTCCATGCCGGGAGTGACCCAGAGGCACCTGGGGCTGACCAGGGGGGGGGGGCACCAGTGGCCCAGGTGGCCAGCTGGCGCGGCCTGCCCCCTGGCCGCGCCCATAGGGTGCCTGGGGCCCACAGGTCCCGCCTCCAGGTGAGTCTTCTTCCTCTCTCTCTCTTTCTCTCCGAAAACACGAGTTCTGCACCTGTTCTTGCGTTCTTGCTGTTCTTGGAGGCAATTTTTGATCTCTCTCTACAGCTTATCATTTGAGCTGAGATTTTGAACAAATACTCCTTGGTATGTAACTCCTCCACCCCTCCAATTAGATTTTTGGTTGGTGGCTTCATTTGTGAGTATTTAGTAGTTCTTGGTGCTGTGTAGATGAGCTTGCATGCATGTGTAGAAATTTATTTTCCAAGTTTTGATGCAAGTTTATGCCTTAGGTAAGTGAGTTGAGTAGTTTGCCTTAACCCACTCTGTTTAAATCCTTGTTTTTGTAATTTGCCAAAAAATTCAGAAATGAGTTTGTTAGGAAGGGCAAAGGGGTGGCTTGAGAAGAAGAAGCCCGCGCGCTCTGATCGAGTTACTAGAGCCACAACTTCACCCTCGACTACTAGGGTGAGCTACAATGAAGATCATGTGCGCCTAGAGTTGTTGGAAGACACAAATACAGCACGTGCGATGATGTTCCCATGTGACGAATTCCTTGAAGCTGCAGGAATTAAGGATGAGTTTTATAACCTTTGTGCTAATGCAGGTCTGACACGGCTCGTCACGTGCCGTCTTGCTCAGTATCAAAAACTCACCTCCGGTTTCATTAACAGTTTTAGATATAACCTTGATACTAGTTCTATTGATTTTAAAATTTACAATAATCTTTTGACCATGCCCTTGGAAAAGTTTTGTGAAATAATAGGTGTGCCAAACGTTGGGCGGACGGCGAAGATGACCTCTCAGCCCTCCGAGCTGAGAACCGTCTTCAACTCTCTCTGCAGCATGGATACGAGGGATATTCATTGGTCAAAAATCTTCAGCATCTTATTCCCTCACCTCAGGTATTTTGCGTATTATGTTGCTAGAGGGGTGTTAGCTCGTGACAACACGAGCAGCATTTCTGTGCCGGATACTGCTATCCTGGCAACCGCCCTCTCAGGGAGGTTTGATTATAATGTGGGTGCCTTAATTGCTCGACGCCTCGCTATGAACGGTAACAAGGGAGATTTATTTGGTGGCGTTTATGCCACACTTATCTTAGAGTATCTTAAAGGCACCCCACACCCTGATGATATGCCTTTTACTTATTTAAGTTTTGATCTTGCTGCTATGAAAAGGCATAAGTTGGTTACCATGACTTCTGAGTTTGGTAACCTTGTTTATATCTTGCATTTCAGAACTACCGCGGAACGCAAGATCCGTCTACCTGCACCTCTTTTGTTTGATTTCTCTCACAGGAACGGATGGTCCTTTGATGTTATCCAGTTCGATGAGTTCATGGTCCAGCATCAGTTTCATAACCCCATGGAGGGGGTTGTGCCCGACGAGGAGGAGCACGGTGAGTTACCACCTTTTCTGGGGGAGACCGTCACCCAGATTGGTGAAGGGTCTTCCTCTGCTTGGAGTGCGGACCCTTCTTCATGGGAGGATCCGAGGACTTCGGTGTACGTGCCGGAATCCTTATACGACCCTTGGACTCACCAGTACCACCCCGGAGTAGGAGGCTCCTGGGGGCAGTAGCTACTACCAACTTAGGCCAAAAGCCTAAGCTTGGGGGAGTACGTGCCCTTCTCACTTTTCCATTGTATTATCCGTTTAATTTTTGTTCGCTTTGATCTTTTCGAAGGTTTTGCCCGTTCTTCTTTGTTTCTTTCTTTGCAAAAACAACAAAAAGATTTTCTCTTTCTTTTGCTTTCATTCAACCTTTGAAAAAAACCCAAAAAGATTCCCTTTCTCTCTTTAGTTTGCTTTGTTTTCAGAGTTCAGCTCGAGTCCGTGATGACATTTAATTATATTTCCTACGTTCGATCGTGCAAGTGACAAGGCAGTAATGACGAAGATCGACGGAAGGGAAGCAACAAGGAAAACCGGTATGAACTCTTCTTGTTTCTACTTTTGTACATATGCCTGTACTTATGATCTAGACACCAGCTTGTAACGACATAGTGCTATGTTTACAATGCTTTCCCAGTGGTTCATGCTTTCCTTGTGGCTAATCTCAAATAGGTAGAGTATATAATGTGTTATTGAAATGATTTACATGCATTGCATTGTTCATAGTTTGGTATACTAAGGTGGTATTTCCCTTTGGAGAATTCTTGGATTGACTTGGCACATGTTTACCCATGTTTAAGACTAAAAAGTCTGCTTGCCTTGATGATCTTTGAGTTTCAGAATTGTTATATCACTTTCATGCCCAATTCAATGTTGCTTTGTCGCTCTGCATGATTATGACCGTTATTGCTCTCTAGTTGGTCGCTTCCCAGTCTCTTGCTAGCCTTCGCTCGCACTAAGCGGAATTCTGCTTGTGCATCCAAATCCTTTCAAACAAGTTAATCCATATGAGTCCACCATACCTTCCTATGTGGTATTTACCGGCCATCCTAACGAAGACTTTCTTGTACCATCTCGAAATTATTCAAATTTACTCCTGTTTTGTGCCTCTGTTTTAGCTCATGAGGAAGTAGTAGGTAATTCATGATCTTCTTATGTTGGACATGTTTTATCCCGGGATTGCATGTCTAATCTGCAAACCCCTAATACGAGGAGGGACTGGCATGAGTGCGCCCAGCTCACAAAAGATAATCACAACCAACAAACCCTCCTTCACGCTTTGTTTACGAGAAATCAGAAAACTTTGGTAGTGATAAACAAAGGAGATTAAGGGGATGTGATCGTCCCCATCTCGGGAGCCGTTCCTTGAAACATGTCTAGCATAAGAAGTGATTGGGTTGTCTACTAGCATTCGTTGACAAAATATGCACCTCCCAAAATCATTTTTACCTTTGTTTACAAAACCAAGAGCTCTGGTACATGTTTAGTCTTTGCTTCCAACCATGGGTTTTCAACCTCACCATCAAATTCCACGGTTCGAGAGTCTCCACCTTCTTTCTTAAAAGCACCAACTAGGAGAGCATAATTGTCATTCTAGGTGTAATGTGCATTGTCCCAAAGTATTACATTGTCTTCTGCATGCTTGTGGTATTATTTATTCTAAAATTCTTAGTTCTAGTCTCCTTTAAAACTCTAGAGGAGTTTCTACATTTATGTTTTGCTTCACTCATGGAGGCTAGCGAGATACCACTCTAGTATGTTCAAGCTATGTGCAATGTAATCTTGTCTTGATTTTCAGTAGTATATTATTTACTTTTAGTTATTTGTGATTGGTCACTTGAAAGAAGGATTGCTTCGTGCATTGTCCTCATAGCATTGTTTCAATAATTGCTAGACTCTTTTCGTAGTACATGCTTATATACATCTAATGAAGCAAAAGAGTTTGTCAAAGTTTTCTTTGTCGCGTCCAGTTCGTTGAACTGAATTGCTTGAGGACAAGCAATATGCTAAGCTTGGGGGAGTTGATACGTCTCAAACGTATCTACTTTTCCAAACACTTTTGCTATTGTTTTGCCCTCATTCTTGCATGATTTGAACTAAACTAACCCGGACTGACGCTGTTTTCAGCAAAGCTGCCTGTATGGTTTTATTGTGTGCAGGAAAATGGATTTTTAGGTGTCTCAGAAAATTCCAAGAAAAATCACAGAAAATCCATGCACCCGAAGGGCCATTGTGCCAGAAGTGGGGCCAGAGGGCAGCCAGGGGGGCCCCAGGCGCCCTGCTGGCGCGGCCCCACCCCTAGCCGCACCAGGAGGCCGCCTGGGAGGGTCCTCCCCCCTCTGGTGCCCTACCTTGGCTCCTATTTATTCCCGTGGCGAGGAAACCCCAGAACAGAAGTCGTTTTTCCAGTTTCCGCCGTGGAGCCGCCGCCACCCTCTGTTCTTCTTCGGGAGGGCTAATCTGGAGGCTGATTTGGCCTCCGGAGAGGGGAGATCGTCGCCATCATCATCATCATCACCACTCCATCCTCCCTCCATGACTTCTCCTTCCATGTGTGAGTAATTCCCTGCTGTAGGCAAAGGGGATGGTACGGATTGGATGAGTTAGATCATGTAATAGTTTATCAGATTGTTGGGGGCATGTTGCCTATCATCTACTTTGGTGTTTGTCATCTTTGCTTCAACTTGTTGCTCTTAATGCTTGTCACTTTGGGCCCGAGTGCCATGTTTTCAGATCTGAACCCTATGTGTTTGCATGAATATATTTGTGTTATTGATCCTATCTATGAGTTTTTTGCACCTATTATGGTCCGGAACAGGCGATCCCAAAGGTGACAGCTTGGGACACCAATGGGGATGGTCCATAATTTGAGGATTCGATGTATCCATTGAGTTTATTGCTTTGTTCCGGTGCTCTTTGACAGGAGTACCTTAATCTCCATAAGTTCCTTTTGGCCCCATTCATAGCGGGATGGTAGGACAAAAGATGTTGTGCAAGTTCTTATTGCAAGCACGTACAACTACCTGTGGGATACATGCCTAATGTTTGATATTTGCCTAGATGATCATTACTTTTCTGTGTGCCTTGCCCCAAGTTAGATTCATAATGTATCTCATCCATGCAGCGCCCAACCATCCATCTCCCTAGCCTACAGTGTTTCAATCCTGCTGGTTATTAGTTGTTACTTTTGCTGTTCACTTTTGCTGTCACCACCATCACTATCATATCACCGTTACCACTTATCTTTTGTTGCAAGTAAGTATATTTCAGGTGCGGTTGAATTGACAACTCAACTGTCAAAGCTTATAAATACTCTTTGGCTCCCCGTGTGTCGAATCTATAAATTGGGTTATTCTTACCCGTGAAGACTATCTCGATCCCTTACGGTTGAGGGTTATCAACATACTATCAGAATACCGAACACTTATCAAGTTCACATGATTACTAGCAACATGATTTCTCCCGTGATCTCAAGAACAAAGGTAACTACTCACAAGTGATAAACATGCTCAAGATCATAGGGGTATTAAATAGCATCATGGATCTGAACATATAATCTTCCACCAAATAAACCATATAGCAATCAACTACAAGATGTAATCAACACTACTAGTCACCCACAAGCACCAATATATAGTTCCGGTAACAAGACTGAACACAAGATATGAACTAGGGTTTGAGATGAGATGGTGCGATTGAAGATGTTGATGAAGATAGACCTCCCCAAGATGGGAGAGTTGTTGGTGATGATGACGATGATGTTTTCCACCTCAGGGAGGGAAGTTCCCCCGGCGGAATCGCTCCGCCGGAGGGAAAAAGTGCTTCTTCCCAAGTTCCACCTCGTGACGGCAGCGTTCCATCCCGAAAGTCTTCTTCTTATTTTTTTTCTAGGTCAGAAGGGCTTATATACTAGAAGATGGACACCGGAAGCGGGCCTAGGTGAGCACAACCCACCAGGGCGCGCCTGGGGACCCTGGCGCGCCCAGGTGGTTTGTGCCCACCTGGTGGGCTCCCTCTGGTGGTTATCAGCTCCAGTATTTCCTAAATATTCCATAAAAAATCCTCGTTAATTTTCAGCTTGTTTGGAGTTGTGCAGAATAGGTGGCCTGACATAGCTTTTTCTGGTCCAGATTTCCAGCTACCGGAATTCTCCCTCTTGGTGCATTCCTTGCAAATTATGAGAGAAAAGGCATTATAATTACTCCAAAAAGCATTATTATGCATAATAACAACATAAATGACAACAAGAAAACATGATGCAAAATGGACGTATCAACTCCCCCCCCCCCAAGCTTAGACCTCGCTTGTCCTCAAGCGAAAACTGAAAATGAGAACATGTCCACATGCTTTGAGAGAGATGTGTCGATAAAAATACAATACATACATAGAAGCATCATTTATATTATTATAACAACAACAAACTTAAACAAAAAACTTTTGTCAAACGACCTTTATCATAGACTTCTCATGAATAAGTAACAGTTCATCACATAACCAAAGTATAAAGCATAAATTCTATTTGAAATCAACAAACTATGTTCTTAGTCAACTTGCAACTGCAATTCATCATCTTTTCAGGAAGGGTCACGTATCGGAGCCCTTGGGCAAGTCCACATACTCAACCATCATATAGTCTTCTATGATTGCTAACACTCACCGCATACACATGAGCAAAACGTTTCAACCGGACACATAGAAAGATAGGGGCTTATAGTTTTGCCTCCCAACATACTTACCTCACGGGTGATGTCAACAATAATAACTCATGCCACCCATATTCAACTGGACATATGTGCATGGATCTTTCCTCACCACATGATGCTTGCCAAAGGATAAAATAAAAAGGAATAGAGAGGAAACTTTGACTCTTTGCATAAAAGTAAAAGATAGGCCGTTCGCAGAGGGAAGCAGAGGTTGTCATGCGCTTATTTGTTTGTATGCTCAATCCCTTAGTGCAAAAGAACGCCACGTTGCATTGCCCCTTGTGATAGTAACCTTTATTATGCAGTTTGTCACTTCTATTCTTCAACATCACAAGTTCGTGCAACGCTCAATTTTCTCTTACACTAAATGATCTCACACTTTTAGAAGCAATTTTTATTGCCTTATTGCATCGACGACAACTTACTTGAAGGATCTTACTCAATCCATATGTAGGTATGGTGGACTCTCGAAAAAGGTTTGGGTTTAAGGGTTTTGAGTGCACACGTAGTATCTCTACTTAGTGCGGAATTTTTGGCTAGAAAAGATATAGGGCAAGCACCACACGTTAAAGGATCTATGACAATATGACTTCTATGTGAATATGAACAAACATAAATCATTAAGTTGTCTTCCTTGTCTAATGTCAACAATTTTGGCATATAATATTTTGATGGGGGCTCACAATCACAAAAGATTTTTAGGTTAGTATATTTATATTTGAATCTTCTCTTCCCTTTTTAATTCTTTCATGGGTTGCATCATTGACCAAAGCAATGTTTGTCAACCTCTAATAAAATTTTCTACTTATACTTTTCCTTATGTGGTGCTATCACCTACCATAATCTTAGCATATGATCTTCTTAATTTATTTCCTTTCTTTTATTCATTCAGTTATAACCTATATTTTTATTGCAACAGGAAGATAAAGAAAGCAAAAACTCAAAACTAAACTTTATTGTATATCTCGCACACGATTACAAAGATAGATCACTAAGCAAACTCACGAAAAGAAGGGATTGGGCTAAACTTTCATTTATACTAAAGCAAACAGATCAAACTAAAATAAGTAAATGCAAAAGGATAGTGGGGATGACACAATACTAGGGCACCTACCCCAAGCTTGGCGAAAGCCAAGGGGAGTGCCCATACTAGATACTCAATTTTCTTTTGGTGGTGAAGAAGATGGTGGTGGTGTAGAAGTAGATGCGATCTTGTCCTTCAAGATCAAGAGATTTTCTAATCTGTGCATGACACTCCGAAGGAAGGCGATGTGCTCTTGATGCAATATATTTTCACGCGGGAGGTATTTATTCTGCACATGAACCGTTTTGATGATCTGAAAGGCTGAAATTTCAGTAGGGGTAATAAGAGCATAGTAGGGTTTAAGGATATCTTCTTCTTCCTCCTCTGCCGGCGGTGCATGCTCGACTGCCGGTGCTTGATCACCGACAACCTTCGTTCCTTGGTCACGTTTTGCAGCTTCTACGAGTTCTTCCCACTTTAGCTCGATCTTAATCAGCCAAGCATCTTCTTCCATTGGGTTGGAGGAGGAGGAAGACATGATGCTTGGCTTGGTAGATCTGACCGAAAACAACAAGAAAAGAAATCAGAAGATTTCTCCGTGATACGGTGTTCAACTGGTTCGGGGGGTATATAAAGAATTTTTATCTTGGGAAACAAGCAAGCTATAGAAAAACATAGTCCGGAAGGTACCCGAGGTGGGCACAACCCACCTGGGCGCGCCAAGCAAGCCTGGCGCGCCCTAGTGTATTATGCCCACCAGGGTATGCTTCCCAGTAGTTTCTTATTTTCCTATTTTTGCAAATATTCCAAAACTAATAAAAAAATATTTTTGCGGATTTTTCGGAGTCCGTTTACTTACCGTATCATGTACCTCTTTATTTTCACGACTCATGAGTGTTCGAGAAGGATGCTTTTATGTGTTCTTCCGGTGTCAAAGTTTGGATAATATTGCTTTCAACATTAATGGGCGTACCTGTGATATAATGCTTTATTCGTTTCCCATTGACAACCTTCGGGTTAGTACCCTCGGCATTATTTATTTTGATGGCTCTAAACCGATAAACCTCCTCGATAACATAGGGGCCTTCCCATTTAGAGAGGAGTTTGCCTCTCACGCTTTAGGATTCTTTTATCATGCCATATTTTAAATTTTTTCTTTAAATAAATTGGCATTTTCACAAGCTTGGGTTCTCCATTCATCTAATGAGCTAATGTCAAATAACCTCTTTTCACCCGCAAGTTTGAAATCATAGTTAAGTTCCTTGATTGCCCAAAAAGCTTAATGTTCTAACTCAAGAGGCAAATGACAAGTGTTACCATAAACCATTTTATAAGGAGACATTCCCATAGGATTTTTATAAGATGTTCTATAAGCCCAAAGAGCATCATCTAATTTCTTAGACCAATTCTTCCTGAACCTATTGACAGTCTTTTGCAAAGTTAATTTTATTTCTCTATTACTAAGCTCAACTTGACCACTAGACTGAGGATGACAAGGTGATGCAATTATATTGTTAACATCATATTTAGCAAGCATTTTACGGAAAGCACCATGAATAAAGTGTGAACCACCATCAGTCATTAAATATTTGGGGACTCCAAACCTTGGGAAAATAACTTCCTTAAGCATTTTAATAGAGGTGTTGTGATCAGCACTATTGGTTGGAATAACTTCTACCCATTTAGTAACATAATCATCATGAACCATAATATGTGTACACCCATTAGAGGTAGGAAAAGGTCCCCTGTAATCAAAGCCCCAAAGATCAAATGGTTCAACAACAAGTGAATACTTCATAGGCATTTCTTGACGCTTACCAATATTACCTATCCTTTGACATTCATCATAAGAGGAAACAAAATTACGACCATATTTGAAAAGAGTAGGCCAATAAAATCTAGACTGGAGTACCTTGTGAGCAGTTCTATCTCAAGCATGATGTCCTCCATAAGCTTCAGAGTGACATTTCTGAAGGATTTGTCCCCGTTCATGCTCAGGTACACAACGTCTAATAATACCATCTACCCCATCTTTATAAAGATGTGGGTCATCCCAAAAGAAATGTCTTAAGTCATAAAATAACTTTTTCTTTAGTTGATAAGTAAAGCTAGGTGGTAAATATTTAGCAACAATGTAATTAGCATAGTCAGCATACCAAGGAGTACTATTAGTTATATTTATTGCAGCTAACTGCTCATCAGGAAAACTATCATCAATAGGTAGTGGGTCATCAGGCACATTTTCAACTCTAGACAAGTTATCAGCCACGGGGTTCTCAGCTCCTTTTCTATGAGTGACATGCAAATCAAATTCTTGTAGCAAGAGAACCCCCGAATAAGTCTAGGTTTAGCATCTTTCTTTTCCATAAGATATTTAATAACAGCATGGTCCATGTGAATAGTCACTTTTGAATCAACAATGTAAGACCTAAATTTATCACAAGCAAACACAACTACTAAGAATTCTTTTTTCAGTGGTAGCATAATTCTTTTGATCACAGTCTAGAGTTTTACTAGCATAGTGAATAACATTTAGGTTTTTATCAACTCTTTGTCCAACAATAGCACCAACAACATAATCACTAGCATCACACATAATTTCAAAAGGTAAGTTCCAATCAGGTAGTTGAACTATAGGTGCAGAAATTAAGGTTTTTTTAAGTATTTCAAAGGCTTCAAAGCAATCATCATCGAAAACAAAAGGAACATCCTTTTGTACAAGGTTAGTGAGAGGCCTAGAAATTCTAGAGAAGTCTTTGATAAATCTCTTATAGAAACCAGCATGACCTAAGAAACTACGAATACCTTTGATATCCTTAGGACATGGCATTTTCTCAATTGCATCTACCTTAGCTTTGTCCACTTCCATACCTTTTTCAGAAATCTTATGGCCCAAGACAATACCTTCATTAACCATAAAGAGGCATTTCTCCCAATTCAAGACAAGACTTGTTTGTTCACATCTCTGCAAAACTCGATCAACATTTCTTAAACAATCATCAGAAGACTTCCCAGAGACAGACAAATCATCCATAAAACCTTCCACAATCTTTTCAAAAAAGTCAGAGAATATAGGAGTCATACATCTTTGAAAGGTAGCAGGTGCATTGCATAAACCAAAAGGCATACGTCTATAGGAATAAGTTCCAAAGGGACAAGTAAAAGTAGTCTTTTCTTGATCCGGTTGAGAGAGAGGTATTTGTGATAAACAAGAGTATCCATCAAGGAAGCAAAAGTATGTGTGCTTTGATAATCTTTCTAGCATTTGATCAATAAAAGGTAGAGGGTAATGACCTTTTCTAGTTGCTTTATTTAATTTCCTAAAATCAATTACCATTCTATAGGCAGTAAGAATTCTTTGTGGAATATGTTCATTCTTATCATTAGGAACAACAGTAATACCTCCTTTCTTAGGAACACAATGAATGGGACTTACCCATCTACTATCAGCTATAGGATAGATTATACATGCTTCCAGAAGTTTTAATATTTATATTCTTACCACTTCTTTCATTTTTGGATTTAACCGACGTTGATGATCGACAATGGGTTTATCATCAGGTTCCATATTAATCTTATGCTGACATAGAGTGGGATTGATGCCCTTTAAATCATCAAGAGTATATCCAATAGCATCACGATGCTTCCTTAGAACTTTCAATATTCTTTCTTCTGCATGTTCTGAAAGATTAGCACTGATAATAACATGATATATCTTCTTTTCATCAAGATAAGCATATTTCAAATTGTCAGGCAATTGTTTTAATTCAAACACATGATCACCTTTAGGTGGAGGAGGACCTCCTAGAGTTTCAATAGGTAAATTGTGTTTAAGTAGACGACGTTGTTCAAAGAAAATATCATCTATTTCATTTCTTTCATGCATATGTAAATCGTTTTGATGGTCTAGCAAATATTGTTCTAGAAGATCAGTAGGAGGCACATCAATAGAAGCAAGACCGATGATTTCATCTTTACTAGTCAATTCTTTTTCATGAAGCTTTCTATTAAACTTGGAAACATTAAACTCATGAGATTCATCACCAAAACTAACACCGACAGTTTGTTTCTTACAATCTATCTGAGCATTAACGATGTTCAAGAAAGGTCTACCAAAGATAATGGGACAGAAGTCATCTTGTGGGGAACCAAGAACAAGAAAATCAATAGGGTATTTTATTTTCCCACACAAGACTTCAACATCTCTAACAATCCCAATCGATGAAATAGTGTCTCTATTAGCCAATTTAATGGTGACATTAATGTATTCTATTTCTGTGGGTGCTATATCATTTATAATTTCTTGGTATAAAGAGTAGGAAATAGCACTCACGCTAGCACCTATGTCACATAAACCATGATAGCAATGATCTCCTATTTTGACACAAACAACGGGCATGCGAACAACAGGTCTGTGTTTATCTTTCTATCAGGTTTGGCAATTATAGCAGCTTCTTCATTAAAGCGAATAACATGCCCTTCTACATCTTCTTCCAAGAGATCTTTAACCATAGCAACATTAGGTTCTACTTTAATTTGTTCATCTGGCTTAGGTGTTCTAATATAACTTTTGTTAACCACAGTTGAAACTTTAGCATGTTCGTTTATCCTAATAGGGAAAGGCGGTTTCAATATAAGCAGTAGGAACAACTGGATAAACATTATAAAGTATGGTTTCTTCTTTAAATGGTACTGGTTCTTTAATTTCTTCTTTAATAGGTGGGTGATATTGAAGGAAATATGCCCTAGAGGCAGTAATAAAGTTATTATTTATATTTGCTTATATATCATGATACATGTATTTTATTCATGCTAGAATTGTATTAACCGGAAACTTGATACATGTGTGAATACATACACAAAACATAGTGTCCCTAGTATGCCTCTACTAGACTAGCTCGATAATCAAAGATGGTTGAGTTTCCTAACCATAGACATGTGTTGTCATTTGATGAACGGGATCACATCATTAGGAGAATGATGTGATGGACAAGACCCATCCGTTAGCTTAGCATAATGATCGTTTAGTTTTATTGCTATTGCTTTCTTCATGACTTATACATTTTCCTCTGACTATGAGATTATGCAACTCCCGAATACCAGAAGAACACCTTGTGTGCTATCAAACGTCAGAACGTATCTGGGTGATTATAAATATGCTCTACAGGTGTCTCCGAAGGTATTTGTGGTGTTGGCATAGATCAAGAACATGATTTGTCACTCCGAGTGTCGGAGAGGTATCTCTGGGCCCTCTCGGTAATAATCATCATAATAAGCCTTGCAAGCAAATGACTAGTGAGTTAGTCACGAGATGATGTATTACTGAACGAGTAAAGACAGATGCCGGTAACAAGATTGAACTAGGTATGATGATACCGACGATTGAATCTCGAACAAGTAACATACCGATGACAAAGGAACAACGTATGTTATTATGCGATTTGACCGATAAACATCTTCATAGAATAAGTAGGAGCCAATATGAGCATCCAGGTTCCGCTATTAGTAATTGATTGGAGATGTGTCTCGGTCATGTCTACATAGTTCTCGAATCCGTAGGGTCCGCACGCTTAACGTTCGATGACGATTAATATTATGAGTTTTGTGATTTTGATGATCGATGATTGTTTGGAGTTCCGGATGAGATCACGGACATGACGAGGAGTCGCGAAATGGTCGAGAGATAAATATTGATATATTGGAAGGCTATATTCGGACATCAGAATGCTTCCGAGTGATTCGAGTATTTTTCGGAGTACCGGATAATTACGGGAATACGCTGGGGGAAGTTAATGGGACTTATTGGGCTTTAGTGGAGAGAAGGAAGAAGGGCCAGGAGGTGGCGCGCGCACCCCCCCCTACCCAAACCCAATTGGACAAGGAGTGGGGGCGCGTCCCCTTTCTTTCCTTCTCCTTCTCCTACCGTTTCCCTCTCTCCCTCTCTTGGAAAGGAAGGGGAGTCCAACTAGGATTGGGAACCCTAGTTGGACTCCCCTTAGGGCGCACCCAACCTGGCCGCCGGCCTCCTCCTCTCCCTCCTTTATACACGTGGCCAGGGGCACCCCAAAGCACAACAGACAATCTCTTACCCGTGGGCGGTGCCCCCCTCCACAGTTACACACCTCGGTCATATCATTGCAGTCCTTAGGCGAAGCACTGTACTAGTAACTTCATCATCACCGTCACCATGCCGTCGTGCTAACGAAACACTCCATCGTCGTGTGACACCCCGAGACCGATGCGCCAGGTGTCAGCCAGTTATTCGTCGTTGTTGCCTTGTCATCAGCTTGCGTGTTGCATCTTGCCATGTCATCATGTGTGTTGCATCAGCATGTATTCAAAACTTGCATCCGTCCGAGTCCGCCCGTCCTCTCCGTTGTCCGTTCTGAGCCCAAACACACTTGCACGCGCTCGCGGCGCCTCCGAATATTTATTTTACGAGTGGCCAGAAAACGTTCTCGGAATGGGTTGATACATGGCGTGTGGTCTTATTATAGTATAGACAGGCCGCCTGCCAAATTTTATCGCATTCGGAGCTCGTTTGATAGCCCAACGGATATATATATATAGCGGCACTAGTCGCCGCTTATTGCGTCGGGCGTTTCGGTCTCCGAAAACCTCCGCGGGCCTCTTCCCTACTCTCCGCAC
>LR738716.1:122664024-122679152 GCA_902687465.1 Secale cereale | reverse complement strand
CTATAAATGGACACTCCCATGTCTAAAAATGGCACCTCCTAGCCTCCCCTAACCTCCCATCCTCTCCCTCCTCGAAAACCGCGCAGCCAATCCTCTCCTCCTCCAAATTCCGGCGAGATCCACCTCATCCTCGCCAATTGGCGGCCTCTGGTTGGCCAGTCGCCGCTTCCCGGCCACCCACCGCACGCCACGTGGCGCCCTCCACGTCGCCCTAGCCGCCTCCCAGCCGCCAGGCCCGTTAGGGACCGGATCCGACCAGCCGTGGGCCGAACCGGGCCCAAGCGCCGCGCCGCGGGCCCGCTCCGCTCCCCGCTCCAACGTCCCCGTCGCTCCTCTCAGCGAGCGCCCGAGCGCGCAGCTCCCTCGCCGGAGCGCTCCGCCGACCCGAGCCCCGCCGCCTGGTGCAGTGCTCCGCCGCCCCGACCCGAGCCTCGCCGCCGGATGCAGCCTCTGCGCCGCCCCGCTCGTCTCCCTGGCCAGGCCGCCGCCGCCCTAGAGCTCGCAGCCGCCGCCGCTTACCTCGCCGGAGTCGCGAGTCCGGCGAGCTGTCGCGCCAGATCCGCGTCCAACGCCGCCTCGTGCCCTTCACCGACCCCCGCCGTCACCGGATCCGGCCAGGAGGGCCCGGATCAACCTGTCCCTCGCCTCTCCGAGCTCAAAGACGGCCGTCCTCACCGGAGAACAGCGTCCAGTCGCCGAACCTCCTCGCCGGGCCGGAGATGTCCGGAGGAGCCGGACATGTCCACCCCCCCTCTGTTGTGACTCTGAACCGTGGGCCCAGCGTGCCACCGATGGACACGTCCGCTCTAGTCCGGACACGTCCGCCCCTTCGAGGTGGGTTTTCCCTCTAAATCCCAGAAGTTTTGCATATTTGTTGCATACTTTGTGAGGCTGTAAATATTTGTGTGTATGTCCAAATGATGCAAATAATATGTCAAAATGATCGTGGTGATATGCTCTACACTTTGTTCCATTGTGCCATGCTTGTTTGAATTCATCTAGATGCCCTAATCTCTATTGCAAGAGTGCTACTTGTTATAAACTGTTGTTACTTGTTAATCTGATGCCATGTTTGAGATATGATAATTCGGTGCATGTTTATCCAAATGGAGCACATGATATGTCAAAATGTTCATTGTGAAGTGTACTACATGATGGTTGCTGTAGCATGCTTGTTTGAGTTCATATGGCCATGTTAATCTCTGTTGCAAAAGTGCACTTGGCTGTTAAGTTCTGAAACTTGTTATGAGATGCTGATTTCAATTGCTCTTTGCTATTGATGTGTTTGTCCTCATGCCACATGTCTATATGTTTTAGAAGCACAATAATATGGTATTTGCTTTGGTGCAAGCCTCTTTACATGATATGCCTTGTGTTGACTTAAACATGCTTGTAAACATGCCATGTTGTTGTTACTGTTTTATACTTAGTGATGCCCTAGTCTGGAATCTGTTATAACCTGATGCTATGTTTGCTTGATGCCCTAGTCAAATCCATGCTTGTTTTGGAGTGGCCAATGATCATGTCTTGTTGTCCATGTTATTTTCTATCCATGCATGCCCTTACTTGCTCATATGGCTTGTTGTAGCTTATTTATTCCTTGCTCCCAAGTTGCTATAAATTATACCTGTCAGGATTTTATCAGCATGTTCAATTTGGTGGAGCTTGTTGCTATTGATCCATGCCTCCTATGGAGTTGTTCTAATGGAGTTGTTTGCTGTAGGATATGTCTACTACATGTCCATCCTCTCTATGTTCTTATTAGAGTTGATATGCTTGTTGTTTTGTGCCTCCGAAGGCAGCATCGTGATGATGTTTTTGCCTTCCCAGATTTTGTCTAAGTCTGGATAATTTTATTGCAACTTGCCATGCTTGTTTAAATGTGTTCCAGCAAGCTTTTGGGTGTGTTCTAAGTTCATGCTTGTTAAGTAACATGTCTACTTCACATCCATGCTTCTTGTTATCATGTTTGAGTGATGTAGCATTTATTTACCTTGCTCCAAAGTTGCTATGTGTCTGTTAACTTCAGCTTGTTGTTATATCTTGTTTCATGTGTATCTTTTAGATCGTTGCTCCGTTTTGAGTGTGCCCTATATGAAACTTGTGTGATTTTGCATGTAGAATCATAATATCATGTTGTTTTCATGTTTGGAGTGTGTTTGCTTAATGTTTGGGTGCATCTTGCACCGTTGCCATGCTTGTCTTGTTTTGCTCATATCTTCTAGGCCGTACCTCCGAATTAAACAAACTTCATATGAAACTTGACTAGAATTTCGTGTAGATCATCAAGGTGCAGGTTAACTTGCTGTTAAACAACTTTAACTTAAGGTTTGTTCAGATCTGGACTAATTTCAAATTATGCATATGAGGACTTACCAGATTTGTTATATGTTGATTCCGACCTCATTTAAACTTGTTGACTTGTCTTGTTCTTGTGTGCTTCCTACCTTGCCATGTATTGCATCATATATAGACTTGTCTTGCATCATACTTGGTTGAGCATATTGTCATGTTCTTGTGTTGTGTGTTTACCGTATTGCTTGCTTCTTCCCGTTAGTGCTTGTTCCGTTGTGATCATGAGGATTCGTTCGACTTCACGTGGTTCGTCTTCGAGGCTTCTTCTTCGTCTTTTTCATGGATGCGTTCTTCTTCCTTGCGGGATCTCAGGCAAGATGATCATACCCTTGGATACCGTTACTACCATTGCCATGCTTAGTTGTCTCGATGCTATCGTTATATGTCGCGCTACCCATCATTATTGTCAGCCCCTCTCCTTGTTGCCATGAAACCTCTAACCTTTGACACCTTCCTAGAAAACCATTGTTTGTCTATGTTACCCGCTTGCTCAGCCCCTCTTATAGCGTTGTTAGTTGCAGGTGAAGATGAAGATCGTTCCATGTTGGAACTTGTTGTTGGGATATCACAATATGTCTTATATATATTAACACACCTATATACTGGGCATGGGTGGAAGGCTTGGCCTTTTGCTCAGTGTTTTGTTCCACTCATGCCACTTTAGGAGCCGATAAACTGGCATTATGTTCTTTGATTTTGCGTTCCTTACACAGTTGGGTATATGGGGACCCCTTGACACTTCGTCTTTGAATAAAACTCCTCCAGCAAGGCCCAACATTGGTTTTAAATTTGCTCATAATAACAAATTAATTAATTAATTAATTGCATAGGGAGTTAGCGCTACCCGTGGATTCTTCTACATAGCAGGGGGGCCAGTGCTGATGGTGTTGGTCCCAAATAGAGCACTGTGCGGGACCGCCCCTTGGCAACTTGGGGTATCTGGCTCCTGTACGCTTCGCTCATCCGGTCATGGCCTGAGATGGGATATGCGCGGCTACTATCAAGGTGTCAGCACGCCGGGAGGTCTTGCTGGACTTATTTTACCATTGTCGAAATGTCTTGTGCACCGGGATACTGAGCTTGATCGGATTTCCCTAAGATAAGGGGTAATAATTAATATTACTTCAGCTGATTGTGAGAGCTTGTGATGGGCTAAGTTGGGACACCCCTGCAGGGTTATGATCTTTCGAAAGCCGTGCCGGCGGTTATGTGGCAGACTAGAATTTGTTAATGTCCGGTTGTAGAAAACTTGACAGAGGATCTGAAGTAAAACACAAAACTGTGTGAGTAACCGTGACTGTCTCTTTTCAGCTTGAGAAGAGAACACGGTGGGGTTATGTTTGACTCGTAGGTAGTTCAGGATCTTTAGCGATCAATAGTAGTTTGCGACCGTTTGCGTAGATGCTCATCTTATTCTTGTACTCGTAAGTTAGCCACCATACATATTGCTTAGCCGCTGCTGCAACCTCACCACTTTACCTCTCCTTACCCATTAAGCTTTTCTAGTCTTGTTACCCATGGTTATGGGATTGCTGAGTCCTCGTGGCTCACAGATACTTCAACAACAGTTGCAGGTGCAGGTTTCCGATGTCTTGACGTGAGAGCGATGATCGTTGTGTTGGAGTTCTTTCTTCTTCTTCTTCTTCAGTCTTGGGTTAGGTTCCGGGTCGGCAGCCTGGGATAGTAGATGTATGTCGCTGTGCTTTTCAAGTTTGCATCCGTAGTCGGATGCCTTGTATTGATATTGTTGTATTCATGTGACTTGTATGTATTGTTGTGTCCCCCATGTATGTATGTAATGGTACGATGTAATGATATCCATCTTGCTAAGCGCCCGAAATGCTGTTGTGCCCCAATCACGTAAGTGTCACGTGATCGGGATAGAATCGCATCTTGGTCCTGGCACATCCTCAACTGGATCAAGAGCTCGAGGGACGTCATCGTGCTGAACATGTGCTGAACACGGAGGTGCCGTACGTTCGGTACTTGGATCATTGGATCATGAAGACGTTCGACTACATCAACCGTGTTACTAAAAGCTTCCGCTTCTAGTCTATGAGGGTACGATGACACAATCTCCCCGCTTGTTACTATGCTTCTCCTAGATAGATCTTGCATGATCATAGATTTTCTTTGAAATACTACGTTCCCCAATAGTGGCATCAGCGCCGGGTTTATGCGTAGATGTTATATGCACGAGTAGAACACAAAGAGTTGTGGGCGATAATAGTCATACTGCCTGCTAGCATGTCATACTTTGATTTGGCGGTATTGTTGGATGAAGTGGCCCAGACCGACATTACATGACCGTGTTCATGAGATTGGTTCTACCACCGTGCTTGGCACGCAGGTGGCTAGTGGGAGTCTCTTTCTCCAACTTTAGTTGAATCGAGTGTGACTATGACCAGTCCTTGTTGAAGGTTAAAACAGCACACTTGACAAAATATCGTTGTGGTTTTGACGCGTAGGTAAGAACTGTTCTTGCTATGCCCGTAGTAGCCACGTAAAACTTGCAACAACAAAGTAGAGGATGCCTAACTTGTTTTTGCAGGACGTCTTGTGATGTGATATGGTCAAGGCTCCCCTGACGTGGTTCTCAAGTCCCCTGTGCATGATTTTCTCCAAAAATATCTCCCACGAAGGTTTCATTCCGTTAGGACTCCATTTGATATTCTTTTTCTGCAAAACCCAGAAACAAGAAAAAACGGCAATCTAGACTGGGCCTTTGGCTTAGTAGGTTAGTCCCAAAAATGATATAAAAGTGTATGATAAAGCCCATTAAACATCCAAGACTTCATAAATAATAGCATGGAACAAACAAAAATTATAGATACGTTGGAGACGTATCAAGCATCCCCAAGCTTAATTCCTGCTCGTCCTCGAGTAGGTAAATGATAAAGAAAGAATTTTTGATGTGGAATGCTAACCAATATAGTTTCTCAATTTTATTCTCTTAATTGTGACATGAATGTTCAGATCTGGAAGATTCAACATAAAAGTCTATATTGACATAAGAAATAATAATACTTCAAGCATTCTAACAAAGCAATCATGTCTTCTCAAAATACTATGGCTAAAGAAAGTTATCCCTTCAAAATCATATAGTCTGGCTATGCTCCCTCTTCATCACACAAAAAATCATATCATGCACAACCCCGATTTCTTCCAAGCACTTGTTTTCATACTCTATTCTTTCAAACCTTTCAACTTTCACGCAATACATGAGCGTGAGCCATGGGCATATCACTATGGGTGGAATAGAGGTGGTTGTGGAGAAAACAAAAAGGAGGGAGATAGTCTCACATCAACTAGGCGTATCAACGAGCTATGGAGATGCCCATCAATAGATATCAATGTGAGTGAGTAGGGATTGCCATGCAACGGATGCACTAGAGCTAAGTATGAATGAATGCTCAACAAAAGAAACTAGTTGGTGTGCACCCAACTTTCTTGCTCACGAAGACCTAGGGAATTTGAGGAAGCCCATCGTTCGAATATACAAGCCAAGTTCTATAACAAAAATTCTCACTAATATATGAAACTGACTAAACATGAGACTCTCTATCATGAAGAACATTGTGCTACTTTGAAGCACAAGTGTGGAAAAAGATAGTAGCAATTGTCCCTTCTCTCTTTTCTCTCATTTTTTGGAGGGTCTTTTTATTATTATCCCTTCTCTATTTTTTTGGGCCATCTCTTTTTTTATTGGCCTTTCCTCACATGGGACAATGCTCTAATAATGATAATCATCACACTTTTATTGATTTACAACTCGATATTACAACTCGATACTACAACAAGTATGACTCTACATGAATGCCTCCGGCGGTGTACCGGGATGTGCAATGAATCAAGAGTGACATATATGAAAAATTATGCATGGTGGATTTGCCACAACTACGATGTCTACTACATGATCATGCATGGAAATATGACAAGATGATGCGTGTCATATGAACGGGACGGTGGAAAGTTGCATGGCAATATATCTTGGAATGGCTATGGAAATGCCATGATAGGTAGGTATGGTGGCTGTTTTGAGGAACAATATGGTGGGTGTTTTGAGGAAGGATATATAGTGGGTGTATGGTACCGGCAAAAGTTGCGCGGTACAAGAGAGGCTAGCAATAGTGGAAGGGTGAGAGTGCGTATAATCCATGGACTCAACATTAGTCATAAAGAACACATAAACTTATTCCAAAAATATACGAGTCATCGAAACAAAGCAATCAACGCATGCTCCTAGGGGGGAGGTTGGTAGGAGTTAACCATCGCGCGCCCCCGACCTCCACACAAAGGTTGACACTTTACAAATACCTCATGCTCTAAAACTTCGTCACATAGCGGTTCACCATACGTGCATGCTACGGGAATCACTAACCTTAACACAAGTATTTCTCAACTTCATAATAACTCTACTATCATGACTCTAATATCACTATCCTCATATCTCAAAACAATTAACAAGATTCCAACATCTCATCATATTCAATGCACTTAGTGTGATTTTTCTACTACATTGACATTGGATGTCTATCATGTGAAGACTAGTTTTTTAGCCTAAACACATTACCAAGCTGTTTTAATATACTCTCAAAAGGATATAAGTGAAGCATGAGAGTTCAAAAATTTCTTCAAAATATTATCACCACCGTGCTCTAAAAGATATAAGTGAAGCACTAGAGAAAAAACTATTCTACTCAAAAGATATAAGTGAAGCACATAGAGTGTTCTAGCAATTCCTAGGACATATTTAACTCTCTCAAATAGGTGTGTATAACATGGATAATTTTGGCAAACTAACAAGCAAAGACTCAAATTATACAAGATGCTCCAAGCAAAACACATATCATGTGATGAATAAAAATATAGCTCCAAGTATAGTTACCGATGGATGAAGACGAAAGAGGGGATGCCTTCCCGGGGCATCCCCAAGCTTAGGATTTTAATTGTCCTCGAATTTCTTGGGGTGCCATGGGCATCCCCAAGCTTAGGACTTTTCTACTCTTTGTTCCATAGTCCATCAAAGCAATACTCAAAACTTGAAAACTTCACAACACAAAACTTAGACAAAAATTCCCGTGAGCTTTGTTAATATAAGAAAGCAAACCACTACTCAAAGGTACTGCAACGAATTCATTCTTTGCTTATATTGGTGTTAAACCTACTGTATTCCAACTTCTGTATGGTTCATACTTTCCAATACTACTCATAGATGCATTGGAATAAGCAAACAACACACGAAAAACAGAATCTATCAAAAAACAGAACAATCTGTAGTAATCTGCAGGTTTCGCCTACTTCTGGAACTCCAAAAAATTCAAACTAAATTGGTAAACGTGAGGAATTTGTCTATTAATTATCTGCAAAAATAATCAAATAAATAGCACGCTCCAGTAAAATCTTATGACCACTTTAGCGAGCCCTAACGATTCTGTTTTTCACAGCAAGGTCATATAAACTTCACACAAGTCTTCCCAAAGGTTCTACTTGGCACAAACACTAAACAAAACATGAAACCACATCTAAAGAGAGGCTCGATGCAATATTTATTCCCTGACAGCAACAAAAACAAAAAAATATAAAATTGGGTTGCCTCCCAACAAGCGCTATAATTTTACGCCCTTAGCTAGGCACAATACAAGATAGATCTTGGGAATGCCATAATGATATGATATGTCGCGAAAGCTCATCTCATATTCCCTACGTTCAGCATCAAGCTTCCTTTGTGGCAAGCAAAAGTAATCGAAAGGGTTAAATTTAATGGGAGAAAAGTCCCCTACATCAATCTCAGGAGGCATAGGTTCCTCTTTTGGCCCTTTGTAGTGGACAACCAATTCATCATTATAGGCATTCTTTTGGCAAAAGGTCATAATCCTTCGCTCAAGGGGGAAGCCTAGCCCATTGTTTTGAAAAGAAAAATCATCATTCAACTCAGAAATTCTATCAATCAATACTTTAGTAGGAACCTTTTTTCTAAGGTTTTCATTAAAAGCAACATGATCAGGAGATCGCAACCGCATTATGTCTTGTTGATTGAACAAGATAGCCTCTATGGGAGGTTGACCGGCATCTACTCTGTAATGAGCAAAGATTTCTTTGGCCTCTTTCATGATAAATCTAAATTCATGAGCCAAAAAGATAGTAGTTGCACGCTTAACAGAAGAATGCTCAATATTGGAAAATTCCAGAAAGATTCTTTGAATACAGGGATGCATATGGATAAATTGCCTTTTGATTTCTACTATAAGCATGGACACAGCATCCGCAAGGCTACTAGTTCTGTGAAGAATAGAGCCACTCATAGTGGGCAAAGCACCGACACAAGTAAATAAGTCTTGAAGAACTCCTTTTCCAATAATATTACCACTACCAACCCAGAACTTCTTAATATGTAAAGTGGTAGCTTCATCCGGGGGGGGTCAACATGGATGTTGCGCTCGACATTTCTACCCTTCTCGATAAAATCGTCCCCCATCTCAGACACGAGGGCAATCAGGCAAGCAACGCACAAGCAAAAAAGAAGCAAGCGAACGATAAACACAGGCAGAAGAAGGGCAAATAAAACGGCAAGGGTGAAGTGGGGGAGAGGAAAACGAGAGGAAAAAATGTAATGCGAAGGATAAGGGTTTGTGATAGGTACTTGGTATATGACTTTTGCGTAAGCCTCCCCGGCAACGGCGCCAGAAATTCTTCTTGCGACTTCTCGAGCTTGTGGTGTATTCCCTCGAAGAGCAAAGGGAGATGCAACACAGTAGCGTAAGTATTTCGCTCAGTTTTTGAGAACCAAGGTATCAATCCAGTAGGAGACCATGCGTGAGTCCCTCACACCTGCACAAACAAATAAGAACTTCGCAGCCAATGCGATAAGGGGTTGTCAATCCCTTTACGGTCACTTATGAAAGTGAGATCTGGTAGAGATGATAGTTTATATTTTTGGTATTTTTGGTTTATAAGAACATAAAGTAAAAGCGGTAAAAGTAAAGTAGATGTAGATTGATATGTTGAGAATAGACCCGGGGGCCATAGTGTTCTCTAGTGGCTTCTCTCATGATAGCGATATTCTACGGCGGGTAAACAAATTACTATCGAGCAATTGATAGAAAAGCGAATAATTATGAGACTATCTAGGCATGATCATTATATATAGGCATCACGTCCGAGACAAGTAGACCGAAACGATTATGCCTCGAAGACCGAGGAGAACTTTGTATTGAGATCCAAAGAGAGAGAAGAAGCCATCTAGATACTAGCTATGGACCCCGAAGGTCTATGGTAAACTACTCACAACTCATGGTGAGGGCGATGATGATGATGTAGAAGCACTTCATGATGGATCCCCCCTCCGGCGGAGCTCCGGAACAGGCTCCAAGATGGGATCTCACGGGAACAGAAGGTTACGGCGGTGGAATTAGGGTGTTCTCTTTGTTATCGATGGTTTCGGGGTACATAGACTTATATAGGAGGAAGGAGGACACCGGGGGGGTGCTCGAGGGGCCCACGAGGCAGGGGGCGTGCCCTGGGAAGGGGGCGCGCTCCCCACCCTTGTGGACACCCCGAGGCTCCCCTGACATGGTTCTAAAGTCCCCTGTGCCTGATTTTCTCCAAAAATATCTCTCGCGAAGGTTTCATTCTGTTTGGACTCCGTTTGATATTCTTTTTCTGCAAAACCCTGAAACAGGCAAAAAACTGCAATCTGGACTGGGCCTTTGGCTTATTAGGTTAGTCCCAAAAATGATAGAAAAGTGCATGATAAAGCCCATTAAACATCCAAGACTTCATAAATAATAGCATGGAACAAACAAAAATTATAGATACGTTGGAGACGTATCAGAGCGCCGCTCGCGCTAGTGTGTGTGGTGACCACGCTGGCGTCATGCACAGTTCAAGCTCTGGATCGATCCAGCCACTGTGCTCGTCTCCTCCCTCGTCGTCTCGACCTCCATTCATGTCCTGGAGCTCCAATATGCTAATCTTCATCACCCTACGTCATTGCTTCGTTGTAGTTCGCCATAAATGCGCCGCTAGAACAGTACCAGTGTCACGCCCAGCCACTGTCCTCCATTAGAGCATGTCATGAGCTTGCCCGTGATGCTCTAGAGCTCTCCTCCGCGCCTATATAAGGACCCCCAAGCTCCTCCCGCAACACACCAGTCCCTCCACAGTCTCATTTGATCATCGGAGTCGCCCAATCTCGTCGTTTCTTCTTCGGCCACCACGGCTATCGCCGGAGTTCGTCTTGTTTCCGACGAGCTCGAGCCCCCTCTCCTCCTCATACCACATCCACCGTGCTCCCAACATCCCCGCGAGTCACCCTGACCCCTTGCCCCTTGCCGGAGTTGCCCGCAGCACTGAGCACCATCACCACCCGACCGCCTCCATCGTTTGGCTACCTCTCCGTCACATCCATCTGGAGCTCCTCCCTCCTTCTCGGTGCCACCGTGAGTTTTCCCATGTCCTCGAGATCCTCCCCAGCACCTGCATTCATACCGGAGTGGCTGTTTCACTGAGAACTTCTACCACCGCCGTCTCTCTGCCTCCTCCGGGCGCCGCGCCTCGCCGCCGTTCCAGGCCTCCCCGGCGCTGGCCGACCGTCGGAACGGGCGCGTCAGGTCCCGCCGCACCCCCGGGTGGCCTCCATCTGGCTGGAGGCGGCCCGAGAAGGCCACACTGTCGGCAGGTAACGCCCCTTCCTTGCTCCTCCTCTGTCCCATGCGGGGACAAGGCAAGGAAGAAGACGACCGAGCGCCTGACCCCCTGATACGTCTCCAACGTATCTATAATTTTTGATTGTTCCATGCTATTATATTATCCTTCTAGGATGTCATATGGGCTTTATTATACACTTTTATATGTTTTTGGGACTAACCTATTAACCCAGAGCCCAGTGCCAGTTTATGTTTTTCTCCTGTTTTAGGGTTTTACAGAAGAATATCAAACGGAGTCCAATTGATGAGCTAATTTTTTATGATTTTTTCTGGACCAAAAGAAGCCCCCGAAGCAAAAGAGTTGGGCCAGGAGAGCCATGGGCTGCTCTCGAGGGTGGAGGGCATGCCCTGGGCAGGGGGGCGCGCCCCCCTATCTCGAGGACAGCCCGTAGCTCCCCTTCACTTGGCCCTGACTCCAAAAATTCCTATAAATACTGAAACCTTCGGAAATTAATTTAAATCGGGAGTTCCGCCGCCGAAAGCCTCTGTAGCCACCGAAAACCAATCTACACTCGTTCTGGCACCCTTCTGGAGGGGGAATCCCTCTCCGGTGGCTATCTTCATCATCCCGGCGCTCTTCATGACGAGGAGGGAGTAGTCCACCCTCGGGGCTGAGGGTATGTATCAGTAGCTATGTGTTTGATCTCTCTCTCTCTCGTGTTCTTGAGATGGCACGATCTTGATGTATTGCGAGCTTTGCTATTCTAGTTGGATCTTATAATGCTTCGCCCCCTCTACTCTCTTGTAATGGATTGAGTTCTCCCTTTGAAGTTATCTTATCGGATTGAGTCTTTAAGGAGTTGAGAACACTTGATGTATGTCTTGCACGTGTTTATTTGTGGTGACAATGGGATATCATGTGATACACTTGATGTATGTTTTGGTGATCAACTTGCGGGTTCCGTGACCTTGGGGATCTATGCATATGGGTTGGCACACGTTTTCGTCTTGACTTTCCGGTAGAAAAACTTTGGGGAACACTTTGAAGTTCTATGTGTTGGTTGAATAGATGTTTCTGAGATCGTGTGATGCATATCGTATAATCATGCCCACGGATACTTGATGTGACAATGGAGTATCTAGGTGACATTAGGGTTTTGATTGATTTGTGTCTTAAGGTGTTATTCTAGTACGAACTCTATGATAGATTGAACGTTACTACAGACTCTTGAATAGATTGATTAGAAAGAATAACTTTGAGGTGGTTTCGTACCCTACCATAATCTCTTCGTTTGTTCTCCGCTATTAGTGACTTTTGAGTGACTCTTTGTTGCATGTTCAGGGTTAGTAATATGATCCAATTATGTTATCCTTGTTGAGAGAACTTCCACTAGTGAAAGTATGAACCCTAGGCCTTCTCTACTATCATTGCAACACCGTTTATGCTCACGTTTACCACTTGCTACCGTGCTGTTTTTATATTTTCAGTTTACAAAAACCTATATCTACCATCCATATTGCACTTGTATCACCATCTCTTCGCCGAACTAGTGGACCTATACAATTTACCATTGTATTGGGTGTGTTGGGGACACAAGAGACTCTTTGTTATTTGGTTGCAGGGTTGCTTGAGAGAGACCAACTTCATCCTACGCCTCCCACGGATTGATAAACCTTAGGTCATCCACTTGAGGGAAGTTTGCTACTGTCCTACAAACCTCTGCACGTGGGGGCCCAACAACCTCTACAAGAAGAAGGGTGCATAGTAGACATCACCCCCTGTTCCCCTGGGCCCTGCCTGTAAGCCTCTGGGCGTTGACCTAACCCCGGGCCCACACATTTTAAGTGGAGGCTTATTTTGGGTAAGTATGTATTCAGTTACGTGAAATCGTATTTTAGTTCCCCTTCAGTTGAAACTACGTTTTCCAGTTCTGAAAGCATATTTTCTTATATGCGCCTCTGCCTTATCCACACACGGACCAGGCTGTGAATATTCTTTTTTTTGGAAAAGTCCCTCACCTTCTTCACCTCATATCTCCACAACCGTAACTCTAAATTAGGTGAAACCAGCACTCACTTCTTCGTCTCGTCGAGATCTTTCTGCTGGTATCATTTTCAATATGGTTTGACATACTGCAAATGACAATTATGCCCTTGCCCTATTCAGCCCCGTCTGAGAGAGAACCGTTCGACGAATCGTTCCGCGGCTTCACCGCACTTCTTCCCGGAGTCTCCATCACCCCAGGCAAGCCACAAAGACCACTTGCATGATGGACATGCAGTAGCCATGGCTTCTACTTGAATTTTTAATAAAAGTTTATCATTATCTGCCTGCTTGTTCGCTACTACTGTCATTGTTTCGGTTATGCTCGTGGTTTCATGGTCACTTTCATGCTATGTTCCGATGCTTCTTGTTATCTTGTATTACTTGCTAGTATCATGTTCATATGTTATGCTTGGTAGTAGAAGTACATGCTGGTAGTAGCGATGTTTATCCTGATGCATGCTTGTCGTCTGTCAAGTACCGTTGATATGCATGTTCCGCTGCAACTAGTTGGTTACATGCTTACTTGGTAGTGTTCTTTCCATGTTCTTGCCTAGTATTTATTTATGATGCTAGTATTCATGTATGCCATGAGTAGTGTTATACTCGTGAAATTTATGCTCATCAGTATGCCATGCTCATTTGGATATATGCTTCATTGCGGTTATGCTCGATGATTATGTTGCACCTCCATGCTTATCTTGATATCATGCTCATGCATTGTAGTTTCCTCATGTTATTTTAATATGGCTCAGCATCATTTGCATTTAAGTTTAACCGGACTTAAAATGAACTTGAACAACTGTTGGCTGAGTCATGGTGCCATCGAACCAAGATGACCAGTGTAGCCATGCTTCCCTTTATGGGAAGGCCCTAACTAGGTCTATTGTCATGCCTCTCGCTGGTGCCTCCAACGAGGGAAGGTTATGGGCGCGCGCTACCCTGATCAGGTAGGCGGAGATAAACCTTGTGTGCCCGTTGTTGTTGTAAGGATCCTTGTCCCCGTTTGGGACCATTTATGTTTTGCCACGACGGTGGTCGTTGGTGCCTTCGGTAGGCACAGAGCCACCCAGGACTTAGTTCAAAGGGGAGTTGCTCGGAGTGGCCGGGAGAGTGTCATGGCAGTAGATAGGTTTTGTCGGAACGTCGTTGGTCCACCCAAATGGGAGTGCGAGGCCATGGGTTTCGTGGTGTGGGTAAAGTCTGCTAACCTCCGCAGAGTGTGTGTTAAATCTATCGATAGTCGTGCCCGCGGATATGGGCCCAGTTCGTGTCGGTCACACTATGCGTTAACAGTAATAATAATAATAATGTGCTTAATAACAACCCTGGTTCGATGATGATATAAGTTGGTCATGTGATCCGTGAATGATCACCGTTTGGTTATGAGGTAACCCGTTGAGCCAATAGTGGTTCTGTTTCTGATCGTGAGAGGATCACTGTGGTATCACGGGTAAAGATCAAGCTCCTTGTGCTCATGTTATGATTACTATGGTATTGGTAATACCAAGCTTGATTTGATCCTGAGATGATCGTGTGATGTCCGTGGTGGTAAGTTTGTGCATATGATGGTTACGAGGTAACCCGAGCAGAGTAAGTTGGTGCATGATAGCGTCATCATCACTACTAGGAAAAGGGCTATAGATAGGATTGTTACTAATGGCGCACCAGACATGCGGTGCGCCATTAGTATATACTAATGGCGCACCATGTGTCGGTGCGCCATTAGTAACATTTTTTTCATTTTTTTTTTCAAAACTACTAATGGCGCACCAGTGGATAGTGCGCCATTAGTAGTTAAACTACTAATGGCGCACCACATCCACGGTGCGCCATTAGTAATTTTTTTTCAAATTTTGTTTTTTAATTTTATTTTCAAAACTAGTAATGGCGCACCGTGGGAGTGGTGCGCCATTAGTAGTTAAACTTACTAATGGTGCACCACTCCCACGGTGCGCCATTAGTATTTTTTTCATATTTTGTTTTCTTTTTATTTTTTTTATTTTTTTCAAAACTAGTAATGGCGCACCGTAGGAGTGGTGCGCCATTACTAGTTGAACTACTAATGGCGCACCGCTACT
>LR738716.1:122568544-122656155 GCA_902687465.1 Secale cereale | reverse complement strand
CCATTTTCTTTTTCTGATGATTTTCTTGGATTTATTGATTTTATTTGATTTTCTATGGCTATGTGGTTCTGAAACTTGGGAAGATCCTGTCTTCCTTGGTTTCATAGTGGCTTGTCATCCTCATCACCATCCCAAAACCCTGTCATTTTCATCCTTGACCCAATCCAATATTCTTTTGCTAAGGAATATTCTTGTTCTATTAAAGGAATAATTCGGTTTGCCCTAGGTTGTGAAGCAACCTATATCTCTGTCATTCAAAAAATTCCCATATAATTCTAAAAATTTATTTGGGTCATATCTTGCTCAAATATGGCAAAACTTTTCATTGCCATATTCAAAAATAATCCTCCAATAATCATTTTCCTATTCTGCCCTAAATGACACTTTGTGAAGCAAGTGCTATTTATCATTGCCCAATTACCTCCAAACTTCTTGGACATCTTTTCCTGTCCAGATCATTGCCTTGTGCCAAATTTCAACCTCATTTGCCTAGTAATTATTTTTCAGTGATTTTCCAAAGTTTCTATCCAAAAATGAACTTTGTGAAGGAAGTATATTATAGGCAAGTCCAAATGAGTTGAAAATTTTTCACATCCTTAATTTGACCAAATCTTGACACTCTACCAAGTTTGAGCTTATGGAGATCATCTATGTGAGCTCAGCTCCAATCTTAGTTTCTGGTTAGATTTTCACTTTGTGAAGCAACTATATTTTATATTGATCCATTTGAGCTGACAATTTACCAGGACATTCTTACATCTATATCTACTCACTTTACCAAGTTTTGGCTCAATCCACTTAGCCATTTACCCTCAGTAATTTTTCCTAGTTTCTGGTCAGAATGGAGCTTTGTGAAGCAAGTGCCACTTTGGTAATTCCAACTGGCAAGAATTTTTTACAGCAGCTCCATATGGTAAAATAACCCCACTCCACAAAATTTCAGCTCATGACACTTAAGTATGTGAGTGCAACATCATAGTGCGCTAATCTAGCCAGTTTTGCACTTTCTACAGCAAGTATCTTCTAAACTCCTCCTCTTAGTCTGACTTTTGGTGATCAACATCACCTTAGTGTGAGATCATCACCAGACAAATTATTTACTGTGTTATCAAGCTAGTGTCCCTACTGCACAGCACAAACACTTGGCTGTTGGTCTATTTTGTGGCCATCTGCAAATCACTTCTTTACCCCTGGACAAAATTATTTCTTCAGTTAGACTAAGGGCACTAAGGAATATCTCTAGGACATGGTTGGCCACGCCAAAGAACGCCGCTCGCACTAGTGTCCGTGGTGACCACAGTGGTGTCATGCACAGTGCAAGCTCTGGATCGATACGGCCACTGTGATAGTCTCCTCCATCGTCGTCTCGACCTACATTCATGTCCTGGAGCTCCCCCATGCTCGTCTTCATCGCCCTACATCACAGCTTCGTCGTAGTTTGCCATAAATGCACCGCTAGAACAGTGCCCGTGCCGCGCCCAGCCACTGTCCTCCATTAAAGCTTGTCATGAGCTTTCCCGTGATGGTATAGAGCTCTCCTCCATGCCTATATAAGGACCCCCAAGCTCCTCCCGCAGCTCACCAGTCCCTCCCCAGTATCATTTGATCATCGGAGTCGCCCAATCTCACTGTTTCTTCTTCGGCCACCATGACCATCGCGGGAGTTCGTCTTGTTTTAGACGACCTCGAGCCCCCTCTCCTCCTCATACCACCTCCACCGTGCTTCCCACATCCCCACGAGTCACCCTGACCCCTGGCCCCTCGCCGGAGTTGCCCGCAGCGCCGAGCACCATCGCCACTCAACCGCCTCCACCGTTCGGCTACCTCTCCATCACATCCATTCGGAGCTCCTCCCTTCTCATTGCCACCGTGAGTTTTTCCATGTCCTGGAGATCCTCCCTAGCCCCTCCATTCATCGCCGGAGTGGCTATTTCACTAAGAACTTCCACCACCGCCGTCTCTCTGCCTCCTCCGAGCGCTGTGCCTCGCCACCGTTCTAGGCCTTCCCGGTGCTGGCCGACCGTGTGAACGGGCGCGCCAGGTCCCGCCGCACCCCCTGATAGCCTCCGTTTGGTCGGAGGCGGTCTGAGCAGGCCACACCATCGGCAGGCGTGTACCATGAGGGGACAAGGCGAGGAAGAAGACGACCGAGCGCCTGACCCCCTGTTCCCCTGGGCCTCGCCTGTAAGCCTCTAGGCGTTAACCTCACCCCGGGCCCGCGCATTTTTAAGTGGAGGCGCATTTTGGGTACGTACGTATTCAGTTCTGTGAAAGTGTATTCTAGTTCCTCTTCAGTTGAAACTACGTTTTCCAGTTCTGAAAGCGTATTTTCTTACATGCGTCACTGCCTTATCCACTCACGGACCCGGTTGTGAATATTCTTTTTATAGAAAAGTCCCTAATCTTCTTCACCTTATATCTCCGCAACCGTAACTCCGAATCAGGTGAAACCAGCGCTCACTACGTCGTCTCATCGAGATCTTTCTGTTGGTATCTTTTTCAATATGGTTGGACATACTGAAAATGACCATTATGCCCTTTCCCTATTCAGCCCCCTAAGAGAGAGAACTGTTCGGCGAATCGTTCTGCGGCTTCACCGCCCTTCTTCCCGGAGTCTCCATGTAATGCCCAGGATGGGACTATACCTCCTACGTGTCGAGGCACGACTTAAAGGTATAAGCCCATTCTGGAATGATCTCAAGTTCTGTATCTTTGCACATCTCATGTAAAAATAGGGATGAAAAGGAAAAGAGATAGTTGGCTTACACTCGCCACGTCACACAATTCATTACATAGCAAACATCATCCAAATAACATCACAACCCGTCTACGGGTGAAGATCCAAATGAAAGATACCAAACATACATAAAAGCCACAGGTTTGGATCGCCCCTAGTAGAAACCACTATTGATCATCGGGATAGTGCACGTAGTAACGGCTACGTTCCTCATCGTACTCCTAGTATAGCTCTGTGCCATCACCTGAGTAGCTCACCATGGTACCTGCATCTGGTGTGGTGTAGAATCTGTGAGCCACGGAGGACTCAGCAATCCCGTTCCCGGGTAACAGAACTATCTAAGCCTTGGGTGTGGAACAAGGCTGAAGAAAGAACAAAAGGCCGCAGCTGCACTAGCACTAGCTTACGTATTAAGAGCGAGAAGAGAAGTGCCACGAGCGACAAAGTGATCACGAAGTGATCCTATCTAAACATGTCAAACATAACCCCACCGTGTTCACTTCCCGAACCCCTTTCGAAAAATGACCGTCACGGTACTCACGCTGGTAGTGTGTTCTGAACATGGTGTCAAGTTTTCTACAACCGGATATTAACAAATTCCCATCTGCCACATAACAGCGGGCACGGCTTTCGAAAGTTCAAAACCCTGCAGGGGTGTTCCAACTTGGCCCATTACAAGCCCACGATCCGCGGAGTCGCAACTCCAAGGTGGGAAGGCCCGAGTATTCTCGGAATCCCGTGCTCAAGACACTCCGACTAAGGTAAGGCTAATCCAGCAAATCCTCCCGGCGTGCCGACACCCTGATATTAGCCGCGCGTATCTCGTCTCAGGCCACGACCGGATGGGCGATGCTACAGATTTTTACCAGACCTCGGGTTCCCCCAAGGTGGCCCTGCAGGACCCCCAGTTTGGACCAACACTCATGTGGAGCACTGGCCCGGGTTGTTGATTAAGAAGAGGGTTAATTACTCCCTATGCAAGTTTTTAGTTGTTTAGGCAAATAGTACCAATGTTGGGACTTGCTGGAAAAGACTTGGCACTAAGCGGTTTATCGAGGGGGTCCCATAACCCCAACCGTGTGAGGAACGCATAATCAAGGAACCTAACACCGGTTTATACGGTTCGTAGGGCGGCATGAGTGGAACAAATCACCAAGCAAGAGGCTTAGCCTTCCACCCAATTACCAATATATAGATGATTTCATTAAGATTTTATATAGTGTGATATCCCAACAAGCTTCAACATGAAGCAAGAATCTTCAAATCTTTTCCTGCAACTAGCAATGCTATAAGAGGGGCTGAGCGAAGCCTGCGTAGCCAATCAAAGGTTTGCATAGGTAGGGTGGTTAGACAGATTCATGGTTACAATAGGAGGCTGACAGACAAACATGGGCATCGAGGCAATAAGCTAAAGAGCGAGACTTCTAGCAATAGGCAAAGATAGTAATGATATCTGGGTCAGGTCATCTTGCCTGTCGAGTCGTCGATGAGATCGTAAGAGGGCTCCTCGTTCTCAACCTCGGTAGTAACCTCGTTCTCGTACTCGGTCTCGGCTTCCGTCTCTACTCAACACAAGAACACACGAGGCACGAAATCAAACAAGGTGCAATGCGAAACTACAGGATGCATGGCTGATGCACTAAGGACACACTGCAGATGCACTTAGGATGCACAACATGACAACATAGGAAACACAGAGTAACAGCACAAGAAACATGACAATTTACTCAAGCAAGTAGGATGCAAGACAAGTCTATTTAGGATGCAAAACATGGCAAGGTAGGAAGCACAGAGAAACAACACAAGAAACAGCAGGTTTAAATGAAGCCGGAAACTACTTAAGACAAATCCGGTAAGTCCTCATATGCATAGTTTGAAATTAGTCCAGATCTGAACAAACCTTAAGTTAAATTTGTTAAACAGCAAGTTAGCATTCACCATGACAATCTACACGAAATTCTAGTCAAGTTCCATATGAAGTTTGTTTAAAACGGAGCTACGGTCTAGAAGATATGATCAAAACAAGATAAGCATGGCAACGGTGCAAAATGCACCCAAACATCAAGCAAACATACTCCAAACATGTAAACAAGATGATATTATGAATCTACATGCAAGTACACACAAGTTTCATGTAGGGCACGCTCAAAACGAAGCAACGGGCTAAAAGGTACACCCGAAACAAGAAACAATGCAAAGCTGAAACTAACAGCCACATAGCAACTTCGGAGCAAGAAATATATATTCCACAACACTCAAACATGGTGACAAGAAGCATGGACATGAAGTAGACATATCCTACAGCAAACAACTCCATTGGAGCATCTCCATAGGAGGCATGGATCAATAGCAACAAGCTACAACATTTTGATCATGACAATAAAAACCTGACAGCAATATTTTATAGCAACTTGGGAGCAAGAATTAAATATTCTATAGCAACCCAAATGAGCATGTGAGGGCATGGATGGATAGCCAACAACATATACAACAAGGAATGATCAATGGCCACCCCAAAACTAACATGGATTTGCCTAGGACATCAAGCAAACATAGCATTAGGATATTACAGATTCCGGACTTCGTGAAATTTCACTAAGTGTTTAAACAGCAATATTATCATGGCATGTTTATGAGCATGTTTAAGTCATCTCAAAGCATATCATGGCAAGTGGTTTGCACCACATCAAAGAACACATGATGGGGAATCTAAATCATATGAGCATGTGACATGGGGACAAACACAACAATAGCAACGAGCTCCTCAACTAGGCATCTCGTAATAAGTTACAAAACCTAACAGCCACATGCACTTTTGCAACAGAGATAAACATGGCAATATGAAATCTAACATGCATTCTATAGCAACCAACATGTAGAGCATCTCATGATGAACATTTGGACATATCATTTGCTTCATTAGGATAAACATGCACCAAGTTATCACATCTCAAACATGGCATGAAAACAACTAATAGCAGCAGTTTATATCAAGTAGCACTCTTGTCATGATGATTAAGACATCTAGATGGACTCAAACATGCATGACACAATGGAACAAAACATAGTACACATCACCACGTTCATTTTGACATATTATATGCACAAATCGGACAAGCACAGTAAAAGTTATCATCATCACAAAAATGCATCAGACAACAAAAACTAAAAGGACTTGGGGGAAAAACACAAGGGTCAACCTCAAGTCAACGCGGGCTGCGGGTACGCGGGTTGCGAGCGCGGGCGAAACGGGTTGCGCTCGTTAGGGTTTCGGCCCGCAGTGCTCAGATCGGATCTGCTCCTTGATCTGGATCGCTGCTCCCTCGATCTCGCCGGTGGGACGACGCCGGCGGCCGGCGGCGGTTCCTGGGCGCCCGGCGGCGAGGACGGAGAGGCCGGCGGCGGGGTGGTGAGCCCGCGGCACGCGGCGGCGGAAGAGCTTCGGCTCGGGGCGGCGGAAGAGCTCGAGGGGCCGCGAGCCGGCGCGGTGGGGCTGAGCCCCGGCGGCGGCTGGCGGTGCTCCGGCCGCCTGCGGGTGGCGGCGCGGCGGCCGCCGCGAAGGAGGACGGGGCGCTCGCGGCGTGGAGATCTGGCCCGAACGGCGGCGATGGCGGGCCGGGAACGGGCGCTCGGGCCCGCGCGGGCGGTGCGGAACTGTGCGGTGACGGCTCTGTCCGGCCTAGGTCGGACACGTCCGCCCGGCGCGGATTCCGAGGCGACGCTGGAGCTAGGAGGTGGCTAGGGTTTTGGACGAAAATGGCAAGGGGGACATTTTTATAGGCACAAGGATCTAGGAGAGTCCAAATTGAGAGCGGTTTTCGGCCACGCGATCACAATTGAACGACCGAGATGATGGGAACGGTTGTGCTGGGTTGGTGGGCTGTTGTGGAGGGGGTCTTGGGCCTCAAAGATGAGGTACTTTTAGCCCACTAGGTTAACTATTGGAGTACCAAACGAACTCCAAACGCGACGAAACTTGACAGGCGGCCTACATGTACCAAAACAACATCGCACGACAAGTCTCACGCCATTCCGGAAACGTTACACGGCCAAACAAGAAAGAAGGACTCGGGGATGCCACGGGCACGTGTGAGAGCGTCGGAACTCGAAACAGACAACGGGAAGAGATGAGAGGGACCGGATGCAAGTGACGACACAAATGCAATGCAATGCACATGACAACATGACATGGATGAAATGCACACACGCACACGACAAAACGAAGAACCCGAAAAGACGAAGAACCCGGAATGGAACTGATGAAGCCAAAGTTTATATATTGCCATGTAGGGAAAGTGTTACATCCGGGGCATTACAAACTCTCCTCTACTACGAAAAGATCTCGTCCCAAGATCTAGGACTGGAAGAAGGAAGGATACTCGGAACGAAGGTGATTTTCTCGTTCCCACGTAGCTTCTCAGTCGGTATGGTGTGACCACTTAACTTTCAAGAACTTGATTGACTTGTTGCAGGTCTTGCGCTCGGTTTCTTCGAGAATAGCAACGGGATGCTCTCGGTAAGACAAGTCTTGTTGAAGATCAATCTCCTCAAACGGAATGGTGCGTTCAGGTGTCTTGAAGCACTTGCGGAGTTGAGACACGTGAAACACATCATGAAGATTTGCAAAGTTGGAAGGGAACTCAAGTTGATAGGCTAGATCGCCTCTTTTGCCAAGGATCTTGAAAGGGCCCACGTATCTAGGAGCAAGCTTGCCTTTGATACCGAATCTTTGGGTGCCTTTCATAGGAGAAACACGGAGATAGGCATGATCACCAATGTTGAAGGCCAACTAACGATGCTTGCTGTCATAGTAACTCTTCTGACGCGACTGAGCGGCCTTGAGATTCTCACGTATGACTTTGCACATTTCTTCGGCTTCTGAGATCAAGTCATTGCCAAGAAGTTGACGTTCACCAGTCTCGGACCAGTTGAGAGGAGTACGGCACTTTCTGCCATAGAGGATTTCAAATGGAGCTTTGCCAGCACTTGCTTGGAAACTGTTGTTGTAAGAGAACTCGGCAAACAGAAGACAATCTTCCCACTTCATGCCAAAAGATATGACACAAGCTCTGAGCATGTCTTCTAGGATCTGGTTCACTCTCTCGACTTGACCACTAGTCTGAGGGTGAAATGCAGTGCTGAAACGGATCTTAGTGCCCATGGCAGACTAAAAGGAGTCCCAGAACTTGGATGTGAACAAACTTCCATGGTCTGAGGAGATAACTTGAGGGATGCCATGTAAGGACACAATTCTGGAAGTGTACAACTCTGTCAGTTGAGCTGCATTGATGGATTCTTTGACTGGAAGGAAGTGAGCTACTTTGGTAAGCTTGTCAATCACCACAAAAATAGAATCATTCCCTTTCTTGGACTTGGGAAAGCCAGTGATGAAATCCATTTCAATGTGGTCGAATTTCCATTCGGGAATAGGAAGAGGTTGGAGAAGACCGGCTAGACGTTGATGCTCTGCCTTCACTCTTCTGCAGACATCACATTCATTCACGAATTGGGCAATCTCCCTTTTCATGTGTGTCCACCAGTAAGATTGCTTGAGGTCTTGGTACATCTTGGAACTTCCAGGATGAATCGAAAGGAGGGAGTCATGTGCTTCGTTCATTATGAGCTTCCTGAGATCACCCTTGGGAACCACAAGTCTGTCCTCAAAGAACAAGGTATCTCTCTCATCAACGCGATAGCACTTGTATTTGGGAGTACCCTTTGCAATACCATGTTTCACTTTCTGCAGCATAGCATCACTGAGTTGGGCCTCACGGATCTGATCTTCCAAGGTAGGAGCAACTTGAAGATTTGCAAGAAAGCCTTGCAGAACAACTTGGAGGTTGAGCTTCCTGAATGCTTCACAAAGCTCAGGCTGAAACGGCTTGATAAGGAGACTGTTGCAATATGCCTTTCTGCTCAAGGCATCTGCAATGACATTTGCCTTGCCAGGTGTGTATTCGATGCTAGGATCATACTCTTGGATCATCTCAACCCAACGAGTCTGGCGAAGGTTCAGGTTCGGCTGTGTGAAGATGTACTTCAAGCTCTTGTGATCGGTGAAGATGTCGACTTTTCTGCCCAACAGAAGGTGTCTCCATGTGATCAAGGCGTGTACCACAGCTGCTAGCTCGAGATCATGTGTGGGATAGTTCTTCTCACTTGGCTTCAATTGACGAGAGGTGTATGCCACAATCTTCTTGTCCTGCATTAGCACCCCACCAAGTCCTTGAAGAGAAGCATCACAGAATACTTCGTAGGGCTTGGACTCATTTGGAGGGGTAAGAACTGGAGCAGAGATGAGCTTTTCTTTGAGAGTTTTGAATGCCACATCACAATCCGGAGACCAGTTGTACTTGACATTCTTCTGCAGCAAGTTGGAGAGAGGCTTGGCAATCTTGGAGAAGTTCTCAACGAACCTTATGCAATAACTAGCAAGACCAAAGAAGCTTCGAAGTTGCTTGACGTTCTGAGGAGGTTCCCAGTTGACAATCGCTTCAACTTTCTCGGAGTTGACCGCAATACCGTCAGCAAAGATGATATGGCCCAGATACAAGACCTTATCGAGCCAGAATTCGCACTTGGAGAACTTGGCATAGAACTTATGTTCACGGAGTCCGTCAAGAACTAGACGGAGGTGCTTTTCGTGATCTTCTTCATTCTTGGAGAATACCAAGATGTCATCCAGATACACAAGCACAAACTCGTTGGTGTAGGGGTTGAAAATGTAGTGCATCATTCTCGAGAAGGTAGGTGGAGCATTAGCGAGGCCAAAAGACATGACTGTATATTCATAGGAGCCGTAGCTGGTTCTGAAGGCAGTCTTGTGGATATCTTCTTCACAAATGCAGATCTGGTGATAACCCATCCGGAGATCGAGCTTTGAGAAAACTTTAGCTGCTTTGAGCTGCTCGAACAATTCATTGATGTTGGGGAGCGGATAGTTGTTCTTTATTGTCTTCTTGTTCAATGGCCGGTAATCAACGCAAAGGCGCTCCGTGCCATCCTTCTTCTTGACAAATAAGACATCACAGCCCCAAGGAGACGTGCTAGGCCTGATCAGACCGATACGCTCTTGTTCATCAAGCTGTTTCTTCAACTCCTTCAACTCTTCAGGGGAGAGCTTGTATGGACGCCGGCATGCTGGCTCAGTACCAGGCTCGAGTTCAATGACAAATTCAACTTGACGATGCGGAGGCATGCCTGGAAGCTCTTCAGGAAAAACGTCTTCGTATTTGTTGACCACCGGAATTTGAGAGATGGCATTAATCTCGCCCTTGTCATTGAGAGAGAATAGCCTGATTGTGTTATCTCGAGAGGCGAAGATAGCCACGTCTTCGTCGGCATGAGTAAGATTGACTTCCTTGTTTGCACAATCAATGTGAGCATCATGCTGAGAAAGCCAATCCATCCCGAGAATAAGGTCAATGTCCGAGTTGCCGAGAACAACCGGAGAAGCCAGAAAGCGGTAATCACCCATGCGAATAGATACATCCGGAGCATACACACTAGAATGCATTCGTCTCCCCGGAGAAATAACTGATAACTCCCTTGGAAATTTTTTGGTGACAACATCGTGCTTGGATGCAAATGGATATGACATGAAGGAACATGATGCACCCAAATCAAACAACACTTTTTTAGGAATAGAGTTAACTGGAAGGTTACCAAGTATCACATATGAAGAATTCTCTGCTTGAGCTGCATTCATCAGATTCACTCTTGCTGCATTTCGATTGTGCTTGACAATAGCAGTGCTGACGGGTGGAGGAGGCGGAAGGCGCCTTGGGTTGGGGCACTTGTTAGCATAATGAACCTTTTGAGTGCACTTGTTGAAAACCACTTCTGAGAGAGGACGGTGATAAGGAGCACTTGACTTGGAAGCTTGAAAATGATTCTTTGACTCGTTGCTTGGGTTGGGTGGGTGGGAGAAAGCACGGCCACCAGAATTCTTGTTGTTGTTGTAGGGAGCTCGGATCACTGGAGGAGGTGGAAGCCAAAACTTCTGTTGCTTTGCGACCACTTGAGTAGAAGAGGAGGAGTGAACAGCGTCTCTGATCCACTTTTTGGAAGCTTCCATCTTGAGCTGGGCTGCCTCTTGCTTAAGTGCCATGTTATAGAATTGATCAAACTCATCAGGCTCTAACAAGGTGAGAGCGAGTTGGAGTTCATCCTTCAGACCACCAGGAAACTGATAGATCTTGCTCTTGGCATCTGGGATGTCTTGCTTGGCATAGCGGGCAAGGTTCTGGAACTTGACATTATATTGGTAGACAGTCATTGAGCCTTGCTTCAGGTTGCGGAATTGCTCACGCATACTCTCGATGACACTTGTTGGAATGTGGTGAGAGCGAAAGTCCTTGCAGAAGTCATCCCAGGAGATTACACGCCCTGCTTTGGAGTCTTTGTACTGCTGCCACCAATCAGCTGCTTGGTCCTTGAGTTGGAAGGCTGCAAACTTCACATAGTCCTCGGGCCTGACGTTACTGCACTCGAAATGCTTCTTGATATCTGTTATCCAGTCTTCAGCATCTAGAGGGTCCACGCAGTAACTGAATGCCTTTGGTTGGTTTGCCAAGAACTGGTTGAGCATAGCAAAGTGGGGTTGGTTGAACAAATTGCCTTGGTTCCCATGAGCACCATGATTTGCTTGATTTGCTTGAATGTTCTGCATCATTTGCATAAGCATCTGGGTGTTCTGCTTCGTCGCTTGAACAATTGCTCTCCAGGCCTCAGACGGAGGAGGAGGGGAAGGAGGACGATCAGGAGCCTCTTCACCCTCTAGGTTAGCGTTGGGAACCCTTTTAGGAGCCATCCTGAAAGAGATGACCACTCTTAGCCATTGATTGAAAGAATATATAAGCTGAATCAACGGCTAGAATGTGCAACATGAGTCTTCACAAGAACATTCGAACAAGAATGAACGAATGCAAATCTCAGTTTAATGATAACAACAATCTTCACGAGAAGCCACTTGGGAGACAAAAGGTAAATAAAACAACAAGGTGCAGATAGAACAAATACAAGATAGAAGCTTCGTTCGACATATTCATGCTGAAAGCTTATGGAACGTGTTACAAAAGGGTTTTGCAATCCCCGGATCAGCATAGCCAAGGACCCTTTAAGATGCAACTCCCGATCGGAACAACAGCCATAAAACTACTTCACTCAATGTAGAACCCCGAACTCCATATCCTGCATTCGTTGGAAGAATGCCTATGAGCTACTAGATGAACCCACCTACTAATTTCCGAAAGTTTCCAGTTATGCAATCAGGTGTTGGGGATACAGGGGAAGCATCGCGCACTCAACTCGAATCCTAAATCCAGCTGTATCCATCCTTCAACACATAACCAGTTATTTTCGGAAACCATCTACCTCGGACCTTCGAAATGCATCTACTATACAAGCTATGGCAATACTCCCGAACTACCTCCCCAGTACTGGGTGATGTCGGGGTTATCTTGCCACTAACCGCATAGGAGAGTTTTCGATGTCGGCCGTCTTAAGTATTTCAGAACTGATGCGATATATTTGTGACGACAACACCTCGGAGCTCAACTCCCCGAGACACTGCCACAACACCTAAATGACAGGAGGCATCAAGAACAATGTTCTCGTCACAAAGACATCGAAACAATCCAAACAATACTCGCGAGATTCCAAAAAAAAAATTGGTGAAATTTTGAGAGTAGAAGAGACAAGAGTAATCGTCGGGAGTCCTCACCAGAGTGAAAAGAGATGAGGAGCAAAAGAATTCCTACTCTCCGATATATATAGGACTCAAAACATTTTAAGTGTGTGCCTAGACTCAATCGTCAATGATTCGATCAATCAGTGGTGGCTTCTAGGTCGGAGAAGGCTCTGAATACCAACTTGTAATGCCCAGGATGGGACTATACCTCCTACGTGTCGAGGCACGACTTAAAGGTATAAGCCCATTCTAGAATGATCTCAAGTTCAGTATCTTTGCACATCTCATGTAAAAATAGGGATGAAAAGGAAAAGAGATAGTTGGCTTACACTCGCCACGTCACACAATTCATTACATAGTCAAACATCATCCAAATAACATCACAACCCGTCTACGGGTGAAGATCCAAATGAAAGATACCAAACATACATAAAAGCCAGAGTAGCCACAGGTTCTGATCGCCCATAGTAGAAACCACTACTGATCATCGGGATAGTGCACGTAGTAACCGCTACGTTCCTCATCGTACTCCCAGTATAGCTCTGTGCCATCACCTGAGTAGCTCACCATGGTACCTGCATCTGGTGTGGTGTAGAATCTGTGAGCCACGGAGGACTCAGCAATCCCGTTCCCGGGTAACAGTACTATCTAAGCCTTGGGTGTGGAACAAGGCTGAAGAAAGAACAAAAGGCTGCAGTTGCACTAGCACTAGCTTACGTATTAAGAGCGAGAAGAGAAGTGCCACGAGCGACAAAGTGATCACGAAGTGATCCTATCTAAACACGTCAAACATAACCCCACCGTGTTCACTTCCCGAACCCCTTTCGGAAAATGACCGTCACGGTACTCACGCTGGTAGTGTGTTCTGAACATGGTGTCAAGTTTTCTACAACCGGATATTAACAATTCCCATCTGCCACATAACCGCGGGCACGGCTTTCGAAAGTTCAAAACCCTGCAGGGTTGTTCCAACTTGGCCCATTACAAGCCCATGATCCGCGGAGTCACAACTCCAAGGTGGGAAGGCCCGAGTATTCTCGGAATCCCGGGCTCAAGATACTCCGACTAAGGTAAGGCTAATCCAGCAAATCCTCCCGGCATGCCGACACCCTGATAGTAGCCGCGCGTATCTCGTCTCAGGCCACGATCGGATGGGCGATGCTACAGGTTTTTACCAGACATCGGGTTCCCCCAAGGTGGCCCTGCAGGACCCCTAGTTTGGACCAACACTCATGTGGAGCACTGGCCCGGGTTGTTGATTAAGAAGAGGGTTAATTACTCCCTATGCAAGTTTTTAGTTGTTTAGGCAAATAGTACCAATGTTGGGACTTGCTGGAAAAGACTTAGCGCTAAGCGGTTTATCGAGGGGGTCCCATAACCCCAACCGTGTGAGGAACGCATAATCAAGGAACATAACACCGATTTATACGGTTCCTAGGGCGGCATGAGTGGAACAAATCACCAAGCAAGAGGCTTAGCCTTCCACCCATTACCAATATATAGATGATTTCATTAAGAGTTTATATAGTGTGATATCCCAACAAGCTTCAACATGAAGCAAGAATCTTCAAATCTTCTCCTGCAACTAGCAATGCTATAAGAGGGGCTGAGCGAAGCCTACGTAGCCAATCAAAGGTTTGCATAGGTAGCGTGGTTAGACAGATTCATGGTTAGAATAGGAGGCTGACAGACAAACATGGGCATCGAGGCAATAAGCTAAAGAGCGAGACTTCTAGCAATAGGCAAAGATAGTAATGATATTTGGGTCAGGTCATCTTGCATGTCGAGTCGTCGATGGGATCGTAAGAGGGCTCCTCGTTCTCAACCTCGGTAGTAACCTCGTTCTCGTACTCGGTCTCGGCTTCCGGCTCAATCAACACAAGAACACACGAGGCACGAAATCAAACAAGGTGCAATGCGCAAAGTACAGGATGCATGGCTGATGCACTAAGGACGCACTGCAGATGCACTTAGGATGCACAACATGACAACATAGGAAACATAGAGTAACAGCACAAGAAACATGACAATTTACTCAAGCAAGTAGGATGCAAGACAAGTCTATTTAGGATGCAAAACATGGCAAGGTAGGAAGCACAGAGAAACAACACAAGAAACAGCAGGTTTAAATGAGGTCGGAAACTACTTAAGACAAATCCGGTAAGTCCTCATATGCATAGTTTGAAATTAGTCCAGATCCGAACAAACCTTAAGTTAAAGTTGTTAAACAGCAGGTTAACATGCACCATGACAATCTACACGAAATTCTAGTCAAGTTTCATATAAAGTTTGTTTAAAACGGAGCTACGGTCTAGAAGATATGATCAAAACAAGATAAGCATGGCAACGGTGCAAAATGCACCCAAACATCAAGAAAACATACTCCAAACATGTAAACAAGATGATATTATGATTCTACATGCAAAAACACACAAGTTTCATGTAGGGCATGCTCAAAACGGAGCAACAGGCTAAAAGATACACCCGAAACAAGAAACAATGCAAAGCTGAAACTAACAGCCACATAGCAACTTCGGAGCAAGAAATATATATTCTACAGCACTCAAACATGGTGACAAGAAGCATGGACATGAAGTAGACATATCCTACAGCAAACAACTCCATTGGAGCATCACCATAGGAGGCATGGATCAATAGCAACAAGCTACAACATTTTGATCATGACAATAAAAACCTGACAGCAATATTTTATAGCAACTTGGGAGCAAGAATTAAATATTCTATAGCAACCCAAATGAGCATGTGAGGGCATGGATGGATATCCAACAACATATACAACAAGGAATGATCAATGGCCACCCCAAAACTAACATGGATTTGCCTAGGACATCAAGCAAACATAGCATCAGGATATTACAGATTCCAGACTTGGTGAAATTTCACTAAGTGTTAAAACAGCAATATTATCATGGCATGTTTATGAGCATGTTTAAGTCATCTCAAGGCATATCATGGCAAGTAGTTTGCACCACATCAAAGAACACAAGATGGGGAATCTAAAACATATGAGCATGTGACATGGGGACAAACACAACAATAGCAACGAGCTCCTCAACTAGGCATCTCGTAACAAGTTATAAAACCTAACAGCCACATGCACTTTTGTAACAGATATAAACATGGCAATATGAACTCTAACATGCATGCTATAGCAATCAACATGTAGAGCATCTCATGATGAACATTTGGACATATCATTTGCTTCATTTGGATAAACATGCACCAAGTTATCACTTCTCAAACATGGCATGAAAACAACTAATAGCAGCAGTTTATATCAAGTAGCACTCTTGTCATGATGATTAAGACATCTAGATGGACTCAAACATGCATGACACAATGGAACAAAACATAGTACACATCACCACGTTCATTTTGACATATTATATGCACAAATCGGACAAGCACAGTAAAAGTTATCATCATCACAAAAATGCATCAGACAACAAAAACTAAAAGGACTGCGGGTACGCGGGTTGCGGGCGCGGGCGAAACGGGTTGCGCCCGTTAGGGTTTCGGCCCGCAGTGCTCAGATCAGATCGGCTCCTCGATCTGGATCGCTGCTCCCGCGATCTCGCCGGTGGGATGACGCTGGCGGCCGGCAGCGGTTCCTGGGCGCCCGACGGCGAGAACGGAGAGGCCGGCGGCGGGGTCGTGAGCCCGCGGCGCGCGGCGGCGGAAGAGCTTCGGCTCGGGGCGGCGGAAGAGCTCGAGGGGCCGCGAGCCGGCGCGGTGGGGCTGAGCCCCGGCGGCGTCGGGCGGTGCTCCGGCCGCCTGCGGGTGGCGGCACGGCGGCCGGTGCGAAGGAGGACGGGGCGCTGGCGGCGTGGAGATCTGGCCTGAAAGGCGGCGATGGCGGGCCGGGAATGGGCCCTCGGGCCCGCGCAGCGGCGGGGTGGAACTGTGCGGTGGCGGCTGTGTCCGGCCCGGGTCGAACACGTCCGCCCGGCGCGGATTCCGAGGCGAGGCTTGAGCTAGAAGGAGGCTAGGGTTTTCGACGAAAATGGCAAGGGGGACGTTTTTATAGGCACAAGGAGCTAGGAGAGTCCAAATGGAGAGCGGTTTTCGGCCACACGATCACAATTCAACGACCGAGATGATGGGAAGGGTTGTGCTGGGTTGGTGGGCTGTTGTGGAGGGGGTCTTGGGCCTCAAAGAGGAGGTACTTTTAGCCCACTAGGTTAACTGTTGGAGTACCAAACGAACTCCAAACACGACGAAACTTGACAGGCGGCCTACATGTACCAAAACAACATCGCACGACAAGTCTCACGCCATTCCGGAAACGTTACACGGCCAAACACGAAAGAAGGACTCGGGGATGCCATGGGCACGTGTGAGAGCGTCGGAACTCGAGACGGACAACGGGAAGAGACGAGAGGGACCGGATGCAAGTGACAACACAAATGCAATGCAATGCAGATGACAACATGACATGGATGAAATGCACACATGCACACGACAAAACGAAGAACCCGAAAAGACGAAGAACCTGGAATGGAACGGATGAAGCCAAAGTTTATATATTGCCATATAGGGAAAGTGTTACATCCGGGGCATTACACTCCATCACCCCAGGAAAGCCACAAAAACTACTTGCATGATAATCATGCAGTAGCCATGGTTTCTACTTGAATATTTAATAAAAGTTTGATGTTATCTGCCTGCTTGTTTGCTACTACTGTCGTTGTTTCGGCTATGCTCGTGATTTCATTCTCACTTTCATGCAATGTTCCGATGCTTCTTGTTATCTTGTATTACTTGCTAGTGTCATGTTCATATGTTATACTTGGTAGTAGAAGTACATGCTGGTAGTAGCGATGTTTATCCTAATGCATACTTGTCGTCTGTCAAGTACCGTTGATATGCATGTTTCGCTGCAACTAGTTGGTTACATGCTTACTTGGTAGTGTTCTTGCCATGTTCTTGCATGGTATTTATTTATGATGCTAGTATTCATGTATGCCATGAGTAGTGTTATACTCGTGATATTCATGCTCATCAATATGCCATGCTGATTAGGATATATGCTTCATTGTGGTTATGCTCGATTATTATGTTGCACCTACATAATTATATATGCTTCATTGTGGTTATGCTCGATGATTATGTTATTTTAATACGGCTCAGCATCATTTGCATTCAAGTTTAACCAGACTTAAAATGAACTTGAACAACTATTGGCCAAGTCGTGGTGCCATCGAATCGAGCTGACCAGTGCAACCACACTTGCCTTTATGGGAAGGCCCTAACTTGGTCTATTGTCATGCCTCTCGCCGGCACCTCCAACGAGGGAAGGTTATGGGCGCGCACTACCCTGATCAGGTAGGTGGACATAAACCTTGTGTGCCCGTTGTTGTTGTAAGGATCCTTGTCCCCGTTTGGGACCGTTTATGTTTTTCCATGACGATGGTCGTTGGTGCCTTTGGTAGGCACGGGTCCAACCAGGACTTAGCCCAAAGGGGAGTTGGTCGGAGTAGCCGGGAGAGTGTCATGGCAGTAGATCGGTTTTGTCGAAACGCCATTGGTCCACCCGAATGGGAGTGCGAGGCCATGGGTTCCGTGGTGTGGGTAAAGTGTGCTAATTCTACAGAGTGTGTGTTAAATCTATCGATAGCCGTGGCCGCGGATATGGGCCCAGTTCATGTCGGTCACACTATGAGTCAATAGTAATAATAATGTGCTTAATAACAACCCCGGTTCGATGATGAGATAAGTTGGTTATGTGATCCGTGAATGATCACCGTTTGGCTACGAGGTAACCCATTGAGCCAATAGTGGTTCTGTTTGTGATCGTGAGAAGATCATTGTGGTATCGATGATACCAAGTTGATGGATATTTGTGATGTTGTGCAAGAATCATGGGTAAAGATCAAGCTCCTTGTGGTCATGTAATGATTACTACGATATTGGTAATACCAAGCTTGATTTGTTCCTGAGATAATCGTGTGATGCGCATGGTGGTAAGTTTGTGCATGTGATGGTTACGAGGTAACCCGAGCAGAGTTAGTTGTTGCATGATAGCGTCATCATGGTGCATGCTAGTATCATCATGTTCATATGTTTATGCCATGCTCGCGTTGTTCTAGTTGTGTCATGTTCAATTGTGCATGCCATGTTGTTCTGTTAGTATCATGTTTATGATTGAATTAACCTGCTAATGCCATGCTGTTGTTTGTCTTGACTACTTTTGGTTTATTGTTAGCTTGCAAGTACATTCAATGTACTGACCCAACGTGCCATGCCTGGATTGCTTGCTTGTTTGGTGTGGTTCCTGTGTTTGCGAGCTAGGATAAACGTTCCAGCCAGAGTCCATGCGGATTGGAGTCCATCTCGTCATTCGTTGTTCCGCTGCCAGTAGAGGTTCCGCTGTCTTGAGTTATTATGCTGCTTGCATAGAGCAACTGTGGTTGGCGTAGCGTCGCCGTGTCGGTTTTATTCATTGTAATACCGGAGACCTTGTATTCATAGTCATGTTGTAATAGAGAGCTGGTTTGTTGTAAGATAAGAAGTGCCGTATTCCAGAAGACTTCACCTTGATCTCTGGGCTGGAATACGGGGTGTTCCGGTTTCTCTGAGCCGGGGTGCCACAGCGCTTGGTATCACAGCACGTCTAGCTATAGAGCGTCCTAGTCTGCTGGAACGTTAGATAACGATAGTATCGGGTTTGGTTGTTGCTCTTGCTTGCTGCATCTGGTTTTTGCATTTGTTTGCTGCATATAGCCTTATTTGGTGTATACCTAAGGCAGCCGTAGAGGGCATATACGGCGATCTCAGAAGACTTCATGACGGTGTGCTACGGAGAGAGAAAAGCCCGATGGACTTAGAAAATCCAGGATACCCACTCTACGTGGTTAACGTCTCGCGACAAAGGTTATACGTCGACACATTCCCCGTGGAGAAGTTCTTCCTTCGATTCAATTACATCTTCGACATGTTTCACTTGAAGAAGCTGGATTTTATGTTTGTACGCCTTTTTGCCTTGTACATGAACTACATCATCCAGATTGATCAAATACCTTTTATTTGTGTCGCTAACACGTACTTCATGCACGAGAGCTGCTTGGCAGTCTTCCCAAAGCACTGTGAATACGCGAGTAACTACATCGCTAATTTCATGGTCGACAATAAGGACCAGAAGATGATTCTCGTGCCTTATCATCCCATGTAAGTCATCCACTGATATCCTTCCTTCGATTTGAATCATTCATTTGCAGGCGTGGAGGCTAATTTAAGGTGTACTTATTTTGCGCAGCGATGGGCACGCCGTCCTCATCATCCATTATCCCTGATTCTCCCATGATCTTTACTTGGACTCATCGAAGAACTTGGAGAAAAAGTATTACACCGACATCAAGTCTGTTCTCGACAGTGCTATCTTAAGCTACGACTTACAGGGTGGAGAGATCATGATCAAGAAGACAAGGAAGTGCGTCCGTGCCTTCGGCCATAAGACCGACTTCTGCTGCATCCAGCAACCGAGTGATACTCTCAGTGATGGATTCTATGTCATCCACCACATGCTGGTGTACAGACGGGATCACTAGAAGCTTCACATGTCACCTAGATCTGGCAATGCCAATGTCCTGCGATGGGCAAAGAATCTAGCAGATATCCCGGATCATCGAATCCAAGCTGAGTTTTATCACTTCCAGCGTGAACTTGCCCAAATCATCATCAAGGAGGTCCTAAAAAAACAGGGATGTTCTACGAAGAAGGATAAATATCGCGGGAAAACGTCTGAACATGCGTAACCGCTCAGTGCCTCGACCTGAAGCCTTTCACTGCGCTCGGGGATTATCTCCCAGGTTTGGATGGATGGCACAACATTATCGAGTGATTGACGATATATGACAATCTGTCTGTTTAGTCCATACTTTCTCTATGACAAAAGTTTGAGTTATGCACGACGAAACATTGTGATTTAATTAAGCAACTAGCGAAGATAACTCTAGTTAGGGCATTGTGGGTATGATGAACTTTGTTATTTATGCTTATGATATGTTGCTTCTATTTTTGCAAACTTTGTCTCTTTCTGTTGCTCAACTATATATGTCGTTACATTTTATCGACTCATGTGACGATGTAGGTACATAGATCATCGATGTCGAAGAAGTGTTACGCTAGGAGTATACGACGAGTGGCCGGAGTGTCAGGCCCAGGTGTACAAGTGATACGTCCAAAATGTATCTATAATTTCTGCTTGCTCCATGCCACTTTTGGGTTATATTGCTATGATATTCATACACTTCTATACACTTTTGATCATATTTGGACTACCTTACTAATCCAGTGCACCCCAGTACCAGTTTCTGTTTTCGGCTGTTTTTGTATTTCAGGTTTTCACATTACGAGAACTGCCAGGAAAAATCCAGAAAAAATATATAAAAAATCAGTGTTCCAGGAGCTACCGTGCGGCCAAAGTACAGCCGGGGGGGACCCACAGGGGCTCCAGGCGCCCTATGGGTGCGCCCCCCCCTGGGCCGCGCCGGGGGGCGCCTGGGCCCCCCGAGGCACCTCCGATGCCCCCCTTTGGCATATATTTAAAGCGTGTCTAGGAAACCCTGATTCCGGAACCCTTTTCTCCAGACGCGATTCCGATCGCCGCCGCCATCGCCATCAAGCTTCGGAGGACCAGAATTCCTGCGCCGGCACCCTGCCGGGACGGGGAAGTGCCCCCGGATTCATCTCCATCGACGTTGCTTCCTCCCTCCATGATGCGGGAGTAGTTCCTCCTCGGGGCTGAGGTTCTTACCAGTAGCTATGTGGTCAATTCTCTCTCCCATGATGTGATCTTCGTTGTGATCATAGGCTATGTTAATCTAGGGTGTTTCCCCTTCCTCTATGTATTGGATTGATGTACTCACTTGTCTCTATCTAGTATAATCCCCGAGACCAAGGTGACAGCGGTCTATTGGACATGGATTAGAACAATATTTTCATGAGTGATTTCCTCTCTTGTGTGTTGATTGAAGATTGAGAGTCTCTTGGTGCTTGTCTTTGACTATCCTTTAGATATGTTATGGTGATTGTGGGACTCTCTTTGGATGGCCGTGGTGACATTGGGAAATCCTTAGATCGAAAACTACAAACTTTGAGGTGTGCTTTTGTAGCCCTACATAATTCTCGTCCTCTCTTGACCACGAAGGAATGATCTCCGAGTGTGTCCCCTTTGCATGTTTTATGGGAAATATCATGTGATTCGATTATGTTAATGTTGTTGGGAGTTGCCACTACTGAAAGTATGAACCTTAGGCCTTGTTTCCACCATTGCAATACCGTTTGTGCTCACGTTTACTACTTGTTTGCTTGCTGCACTTTTTATTACATATTTGTATTACCTTGTTTTGCCATCCATATCACTTGCCATTTAACATCTCTTCGCCGAACTAGTGCACCTATACATCTGACAAGTGTATTAGGTGTGTTGGGGACACAAGAGACTTCTTGTATCTTAGTTGCAGGGTTGCTTGAGAGAGACCATCTTCAACCTCTACTTCCCTGAGTTCGATAAACCTTAGGTCATCCACTTGAGGGAAATTTCTACTGTCCTACAAACCTCTGCGCTTGGAGGCCCAACATAGTCTACAAGAGTAGAACCGTGCGTAGATATCAAGCTATTTCTGGCGCCGTTGCCGGGGAGGTGAGCGCTTGAAGGTATATCTTTAGATCTTGCAATTAAATCTTTTTGTTTCTTGTTTTTATTTCACTAGTTATGTTTATGGAAAACCTTGCTATTGGATCGTTGCTTGCGGGAGGATGCCCCACACCTGTGGTGGTTGCTCCTCCTCCTACTGAAATTGTGCCCTATAAAATACCGGCTGGTATTATCGATCATGTTTTGGCTAATCGTTATGCAGGAGACAGACATCCCGATGAACACTTGCTATATCTGTCACAACTATGTTCATTATTTAAGCTTGCAGGTGTATCGAGGGAGTTTGTCATGAGGAAATTATTTGCCTTGTCACTGAAAGGAAAAGCATTGGAATGGTATAGGCTACTAAATGACTCTCACCTGCTGGAGTGGGAAGAGATCCAGTCTCTCTTTTACTCCAAATTTTATCCTCTTCATGAAGTCCATAAGAATAGGAATTATGTTTATAATTTTTATCCTCATGACGGAGAAAGCATGGATCAAGCTTGGGGGAGACTGAAAACGTTAATGCTAAAATGTCCTAACCATGGGCTCCCCAAAGATATTATTATTACTAACTTCTATGCGAGGCTCTCTCGACAGGATAAAGATTTGCTCGATGCTTCCTCTATGGGTTCTTTCACGAATGAAAAGATTGATGCTAAATGGGAACTCCTTGAAAGAATTCAACGCAACACTGAAGATTGGGAGATCGACAAAGGTAAAGAGTCAGGTATAATTTATGAGTATGATTGCATTAAGTCCTTTGTTGAAACTACAAGTTTTAATAAGTTTAGTGCTAAGTTTGGGCATGATTCCCAACTCCTTGTTGATTTCCTCAAATCTTTTGCTTCACATCTTAATATGCCTAAGGAGGATTGGATCAAGCATCATAAACCTATTAAAGAGACTTGCAAAGAAAATGAAATTGTTCATGATGATTGCAACATGCATGATCCAATTCCTAAAAATGAAGTTTTATATAAGCATGTTAATTTTTGTGGAGTTGATAGACCTTGTGAAAGGCCTATGATTGAAAAAGAGAAGTATTGTAAGCAACATAAGCATGAAAGAACAATCACTTGGGTCAGAGATTTAAATGAAATTGCTAGAGAATTGTGTGACCTTTATCCTTTTACTTGTGAACTTTGTCGTACAGAGGGTCACTTTAATTTTCAATGCATGAACTTTCAAAACATAACTGTTAATCGGTTGTGTGATAACATGATCACCTCTGATCTTTATGATGAGCTTATGTTATTTTTGATGTGTGAAGAGTTATCAGAAAAGACTTCTTGGCTGGATGATAATGCCATAGGAATAAAAAACACTTTGCAAAATTGCCATCTCTATTGTGTTGTTAATTGCCATGAAAATGATTACATAAGTAAGATTAGAAAGGAGGGAACTTTACCAAAGTATAAAGATGTCTCTTATATTTCTGCTAATAAAAAGGAGAGTTTCTCCCAAGTTTCCCCTGTTGTTTCTAATGATAAACCAGGATATGTGAAGAAGCTTCATCTCCAAGCACCCCCTCCTAAGGTGAAGAAGAAGAAAAAGAAGAGGAGGAGGAGGAGGAGCAAGAAGGAAGAAGAATGGGCATCAACCTGGCCTGAGCATATTCCTCCTATCAACTTTTATCCTAACGGTTGTAAGTTTAAAGAAGAAGGTGAAGTTTATTGCCTTAATTATCATCTTGATGATACGTCCGTAGGTACTATTGAAGATGATTTTGATTATGATATGCATGTTACTTATTGTGATTGGGAAAATGATAATGCTACTTATGATCTTGAAAATCTTTTTGTTACCAACTCTGAAAGTGATGATATGGGAAGCTCTAAGATTGGGGATGATAGGATTGCAAATCCTATCCCCACTAGTGATGTGATGATTGATAATTCTCTTGCTAGTAAGAATAAAGACAACATGTTTACAAATATAGTTGCTAGCAATGATAATGCTCTTCTCTACCATGATGATGTTATAACTCCAATCTATAGTGTTCAAGTTGTTTATGATAGTCCTACTCCCACTATTACCAATGAGAAAGATTATGCTTATGTGGGGAGTGAGAGTACCTTTTTGCATGTGGATCATGGTAACAATGCTTTATGTGATGCTTATATTGTTGAGTTCATCCATGATGCCACTGAAATTTATAATGAGAGAGGGAGGCTTGGTTCTAAATATCTTAATAATAAGAAGTTTCCTCTCTTTATGGTGAATATTTTGAAGTTATGCTTGTTTTGCCTTCCTATGCTAGTTGCTTCGTGCTTCAATGAATTATTCTACTGCAATATTCCTATGCATAGGAAGCATGTTAGGCTTAAATGTATTTGGCATTTGCTTCTTGATGCCCTTTTTTGTTCTTCAGCTCTTATTCTTACAAGAGCATCATTAAAGTCATATGCCTAGCTTAAAGGCATAAAAGAAAGCGCTTTTGGGAGGCAGCCCACATGAATAAATTTTTATATTTTTCTTTTGTTGTGTCTTGATGTTGTTTACTACTGTAGAATCATCATTGTATCTTTGCTTTTCATATTTGTGCCAAGTATAGCCTCTGATTGCTAGAAAGTTCAAAAGTTGTGAGGTGCTGTCCAGGAAACAGATTCTGTCCTTGGATAGAAAAATTCGTATAAAACCACCAGATCATCTTTTTGGTCTGAATTTTTTCGACAGCGTTCTCTATATAATTTTCTTTCGTGCATCTGTTCTGAGTTTTTTTATTTGAGTTGCAGAAGTATCCCGAACAGATCAATTACTACCTGCTGTTCTGTTTTTCATAGATTCTGTCCTGTTTTGCCTTTCCTTCATTTTGCAAATCAAGAGCTTGCTTTTTCTTTGCAAAAACCTTTTGGAAATCTTGAGAAACAGTAGAGCTTCAAGAATATCTTTATTTCCAGGAAGGTATAATTATTTTATTAAGGGTACTAACCTCGCTAATCAGATTATGATGAGTTATGTATGAAGGGAGTTTTCAAGTGTGCGAGGGAAGATGATAAAAAAGATTCAGGAGTGTCAAGCGCTCAAGCTTGGGGATGCCCCCGTGCACCCCCAAGAAATATTCAAGGAGACTCAAGCGTCTAAGCTTGGGTATGCCCCCGTGCATCCCCTTCTCCATCAACATTATCTGTTCGTCTTTCGTTCCACTATATTTTTATCACTTCATGTGTTATGTGCTATGCTTGGAGCGTCTTGCTTCTAGTTTTCTTTTTAGTTTTTCATAACGAGTCGGAACTCAGCATTCTTTATGTGGGAGAGAAACACGCTCCACTTCTACCTAGAACATAACATAGAATTTTCATGTCTATCTATGCTGTGTGTGTTCTTTGTCTAATAATAGCTACTATCATGCTCTGCTCTTAGTATTCATGCTTATCCTTTCAAAGAGCTTTTGTTTAGTTGGTTGCTTGAACTCTCTTTAATTATCATGTTCACCTTATTAAGAGAGTTTGCTTCCGCTGCATTGGTTAATGTGTCTATGATAAAGATGCTACTTGCATAATGGTGCTTAGTAGTTCAGGTTTTCTTATGGTTAATCTCAAATAGCTGGGGGGTTCCCAATGTGTTATTGGAGTACCAACTTGATTTGTTTGCCTATGATGTGGTATGGTTTAGTAATACCTTCCTTCAAGAATTTATTTTGATTGACTTGGCGTATGCTCATGCATATTTAAGACTGTAAAGAAAGTCTGTCAAGCCTTGATGATCTTTTGTTTCTGAGTAGCGATATAACTACCATGCCTGATTCAATGTTGCTTTGTCGCTCTGCATGATTATGACCGTCATTGCTCTCTAAGTTGGTCGCTCCCAGTCTTTTGCTAACCTTCGCCTGTACTAAGCGGACTGACTGCTTGTGCATCCACATTCTTTTAAACCAGTTATGCCATATGAGTCCACCATACCTTCTTACATGGTATTTACCTGCCATTCCTAACGGAGACTTGCATGTACCATCTCGAAATTATTCAAAGAAAAGCATTCATGTTTTGTGCCTCTGTTTTAGCTCATGAGGAAGTAGTAGTTAATTCATGATCTTTTTAAGTTGGACAAGCTTCACCCCGGGATTGCATGTATAATGTGCAAACCCATAATACGAGAAGGAACTAGCAATGAGTGCGCCCGGCTCAAAATTAATATAACAAACAAACCCTCCTTCACGCTTTGTTCATGAGAAATCAGAAAACGTTGGCAGTGATAAACAAAGGAGATTAAGAGGATGTGATCGTCCTCATTCGGGAGCCATTCCTTGAAACTTGTCCATCTCAAAAAGTAATTGAGTTGTCTGCTAGCATTCGTTGACGAAACATGCATATTCAAAAAAAATTATTACCTCTGTTTTTAAAACCAAGAGCTCTGGTACATGTTTTGTCTTTGTTTCCAACTACGGGTTTTCAACTTTGCCAACAAAAGCCACGGTTCGAGAGTCTCCACCTTATTTTAAAGCACCAACTACTGAGAGCATGATTGTCATTCTGAGTGTAATGTGCATGGTCCCAAAGTAACATTGTCTTTTGCATGATTGTGATATCGTTTATTTTGAATTTATTGTATCTAGTCATCACTTAAACCTTGGAGGTGCCCCTGCATTTACGTTTTGCTTCACTAAAGGGGGCAAGCGAGATATCACTTTATCATATTTGCACACCATGCTCATTACAAAACTATTTGATGTTCCAGTATCATATTGTAAAACTTTCAGTTCTTTGTGATTTTCTCTTGAGGCAACTTAATTAGTATAGATTCATTATCTCAGTAAGCTTTTGTCATATGACTATGAAAAAGTCCTATATGGTTAATAGCATGTCACCACAGAAATTATTCTTGTTATCATTTACCTACTCGAGGACGAGCAGGAATTAAGCTTGGGGATGTTGATACGTCCAAAACGTATCTATAATTTCTGCTTGCTCCATGACACTTTTGGGTGATATTGCTATGATATTCATACACTTCCATACACTTTTGATCATATTTGGACTAACTTACTAATCCAGTGCACCCAGTGCCAGTTTCTTTTTTCGGATGTTTTTGTATTTCAGGTTTTCACATTCCGAGAACTGCCAGGAAAAATCCAGAAAAAATATATAAAAAATCAGCGTTCCAGGAGCTACCGTGCGGCCAAAGTACAGCCGGGGGGGACCCACAGGGGCTCCAGGCGCCCTGTGGGTGCGCCCCCCCTGGGCCGCGCCGGGGGGGCGCCTGGGCCCCCCGAGGCACCTCTGATGCCCCCTTTGGCATATATTTAAAGCGTGTCGAGGAAACCCTGATTCCGGGACCCTTTTATCCGGACGCGATTCCGATCGCCGCCGCCATCGCCATCAAGCTTCAGGGGACCAGAATTCCTGCGCCGGCACCCTGCCGGGACGGGGAAGTGCCCCCGGATTCATCTCCATCGACGTTGCTTCCTCCCTCCATGATGCGGGAGTAGTTCCTCCTTGGGGCTGAGGTTCTTACCAGTAGCTATGTGGTCAATTCTCTCTCCCATGATGTGATCTTCGTTGTGATCATAGGCTATGTTAATCTAGGGTGTTTCCCCTTCCTCTATGTATTGGATTGATGTACTCACTTGTCTCTATCTAGTATAATCCCCGAGACCAAGGTGACAGTGGTCTATTGGACATGGATTAGAACAATATTTTCATGAGTGATTTCCTCTCTTGTGTGTTGATTGAAGATTGAGAGTCTCTTGGTGCTTGTCTTTGACTATCCTTTAGATATGTTATGGTGATTGTGGGACTCTCTTTGGATGGCCGCAGTGACATTGGGAAATCCTTAGATCGAGAACTACGAACTTTGAGGTGTGCTTTTGTAGCCCTACATAATTCTTGTCCTCTCTTGACCACGAAGGAATGATCTCCGAGTGTGTCCCCTTTGCATGTTTTATGGGAAATATCATGTGATTCGATTATGTTAATGTTGTTGGGAGTTGCCACTAGTGAAAGTATGAACCTTAGGCCTTGTTTCCACCATTGCAATACCGTTTGTGCTCACGTTTACTACTTGTTTGCTTGCTGCACTTTTTATTACATATTTGTATTACCTTGTTTTGCCATCCATATCACTTGCCATTTAACATCTCTTCGCCGAACTAGTGCACCTATACATCTGACAAGTGTATTAGGTGTGTTGGGGACACAAGAGACTTCTTGTATCTTAGTTGCAGGGTTGCTTGAGAGAGACCATCTTCAAACTCTACTTCCCTGAGTTCGATAAACCTTAGGTCATCCACTTGAGGGAAATTGCTACTGTCCTACAAACCTATGCGCTTGGAGGCCCAACATAGTCTACAAGAGTAGAAGCATGCGTAGACATCAACAAGTTTCTGAGCGACAACCAAAGAGGGTTCGATAGCAGAGCCGGACCGGAAAATAGTTAGTTTAGGTTCATGCTACAGTCCGAGAGGGATACGAACCGGCGCCTCAAGAAGTACTACATTATGTATGATGAGACATGTCATGTAACTTGTATAGCTATATCGTGATTATGATGTGACGACATAATTTGTGTCGAATGATATGATGAGACTATTATGTGTGTGATATGATGAGCATATTCTTTGTTTATAATTTGTTCAAAATACTGTACAAAACCTGTACAAAAACATCGCAACCACGTAACAAAAAAAGATATGTGAAAATATAGTAGTAGCACTCTTTACTGCTGGACACAAAAACGCTACTGCTAAGGCACTTAGCAGTAGCGCTAGTATGAAACGCACTACTGCTAAGTAGGTACATCAGTAGCCCATGTAAAAGCACACTACTGCTAAACGTTAGCTATAGCGTCGTATCAGTAGCGCGGTGCCCCGCGCTACTGATAGCTTAGACCCGCGCTACTTCTAGTCTTTTCCCAAGTAGTGTTAGCACCGAAGAGGAAATTTTCCTCGTCAGCGCCCGCTGGCACCCGCTTGGCCTTGGTCGTCATGGCTCATGTCATCTGGAGCCACGTGAGGCTGGTACCTGCATAGAAACTCCACTCCTCGGGAGGCAAGCTTAAGGAGCCGCTCCCCAGGAGGTCTTGGCCTTGCTCGCCTCGCGAGGCCGGAGGCCATCGCGAGGGTCTTGTCTTGAGTTCCTTGTGGATGGTTCATACCAGGCCATCGATGAGCCTGCGTGCTGGGCCGCAGGCAAGCAAGTTTGGGTAACCCTAATCCCAGAACACCAACAGTAGCCCCCAGGCCCAAAGCATGCTCGAGTTGGCCTAGAGGCGAAGCCAAGGGGCAAGGGCGAAGTGCTGCGGGCCCCAACCCGATGTGGGTCAGGCTTGATGCATGGCGCACGACGGGATGAGGACGCCTCCGCTACCCACGTTGCCTCGACAACTGCTGAGGCTGACAAATAGCCTAGCGTATGCTGCAAAGCCATCATTGCTCACCCTCGCCTCGCTCCTAATCCCTGCCTCCAACCGAAAGCTTCTCCAGATCAAATTGGAACTCCACCTCCTTCCTTCTCCTTCCTTGATGACGGCGACCATGTGAATGGCGCCCGAGAAGACGAAGCCCCCGGCCCAGGCCGCGACCTCCTCCTCTCCTTCGCCTGCGCTTGACACATCCTCCATCACCGAGGAGGGGCATCTCAGCCTCGTGCTCCCGTAGACAGCGAGTGAAGACAACGAATGGGGTGAGACCTTGATCTGGGCTGGCTCCACACAGCAGGGCTCCTTGGCGCATACGGTCTACACCTTCTTACTCCACAACATCTACGCGAGACTCGTCCCGCCCTTCTCGAAGTTCTTCTGCGCCATCCTCCATCACTAGAGGGGTCCACACCCACCATATTCAGCCGAACTCCATCCTCCTCTTATCCATCTTCACCTCCTACTATGAGGTCTTCGCAGATGTGAGGCCCTCGGTGGCGCTCTTCCGCCATTTCTTCAGCATGCGTCTACACGACCGGACGCAGTAGTCTGGCTGTGCTTCCTCCATTGCAGTCCATAAGGGGAATATGCTCATGAAGGTCGGGAAGAAGGTGGAAGGCTTCCGGCGCCGTTGGATCTTCATGGACGTCAAGGGCCTTAACCCGCTCCTGGAGTTATCGACACGACTGCTTGAGCGGCTCCTGAGGTGGGCCTCTACAAAGCACTCCGACCCCCGGGCGGAGCCCATCCCGAAGAGGATATCCGCGGACATAGATGCTAGGATGTTGAAGTGGGAGTTCGTCATGAATGAATTCCTTACCCAGTGTCTGGTGCCGCTCGACTCACACACGCGGCCCATGTTGGATTTCCAAGGTCCGGTGGATGACATAAGGCTGCGCCGTGACAAACTGACAGGCGAGGAACTGGACAGGGCCCTAGCGGTCCTGCTCCATGATGATCCGAGGGAACTCCCTGAGGCTTACACGCCGCAACGGCAGGGGGAACTGGTCGCCGCCCTGCCCGCCTTCAACGAGCTGGGTCTCATGTCGTCTGAGGGCCTCAACTACCCCTTGTCAGTGTCCTCCTCCGACAACAGCGGCGAGGAGGACTAGGTGGAGACTGAGGACGACGCCCCGGAAGAGGTGTCACCCCCGTCGTAGAGCGAGCTCCTCCACAACCTTGAAGACGACGATGATACTAGTGAGCACCCGATCGCAGACTTCCTGCTCTCCACTAGGTTCCTCAGGAGGTCGGGGCCTGCCCCCCAGACCACCCGAGCACCTGGTCGGGTGACCCCGAGGAAAGGCGCGGTTGCGCCCCCTCCGGAGGGCTCCCCACACTCCAACGGGGCGGGCGTGATTTTTCCCTTGAAGAGGAAAGGGTGATGCAGAAAAGTTGAGATAAGTATTTCCCTCAGTTTGAGAACGAAGGTATCAATCCGGTAGGTGGTACAAGCAAGTCCCCAATATATACACCTAAACAAACAAGAGTGAGATCTGATAGAGATAGAATTAAAACTAAAGTAAAAAAACAAAATAAAGTAAACACAATATAATTGGAGCAAGGTATTTTTTGGTTTTTGGTTTTATAGATCTGAAAATAATAGATGTAAAATAGACCCGGGAGGCATTGGTTTCACCCGGGAGCAATTGGTAGAAAAGCGTCGAAGTTATGACGATATCTAAGGCAATGATCATGAATATAGGCATCACGTCCACGACAACTGGACCGAAACGATTCTGCATCTACTACTATTACTACACACATTGACCGCTATCCAGCATGCATCTAGAGTGTTAAGTTTGTATGAACAGAGTAACGCCTTAAGCAAGATGACATGATGTAGAGGGATAAACTCAAGCAATATGATATAAACCCCATCTTTTTATCCTTGATGGCAACAATACAATACGTGCCTCGCTACCCTTCTGTCACTGGGTGAGGACACCGCAAGATTGAAACCAAAACTAAGAACCTCTCCCATTGCAAGAACTACCAATCTTGTTCGCCAAACCAAGCCAATAATTCGAAGAGAAATACAAATATATCAAATCAAGCATATAAGAATTTAGAGAAGATTCAAATAATATTCATAGATAACCTTATCATAAATCCACAATTCATCGGATCTCAACAAACACACCATCAAAGAAGATTACATCGAATAGATCTCCAAGAACATCGAGGAGAACATTGTATTGAAGATCAAAGAGAGAGAGAGAAGAAGCCATCTAGATACTAGCTATGGACCTATAGGTCTGTGGTAAACTACTCAGGCATCATCGGAACGGCAGCAAGGTAGATGTAGAAACCCTTCATGATCGGATCCCCCTCTGGCAGAGTACCAGAAAAAGCCCCCAGATGGGATCTCATGGGAACAGAGACCTGTGGCGGTGGAAAAGTATTTTCATGGATGCTTCTAGAGTTTCTGGAATATCTCTATATTTATAGGCTAAAGAAGGGTGTCAAGGGGTCTCCGAGGGGGCCACAAGCTCTAGGGGCGCGCCTCCCCGGCTTGTCGTCGCCTCGAGGACTCTTTGACTTGGACTCGAAGTCCTACGTGTGTCTTCTGGTCCAAGAAAAATCATCGCAAAAGTTTTATTCTGTTTGGACTCCGTTTGATATTCCTTTTCTACGAAACTCAAAAATAAGGAAACAACAGAAACTGGCACTGCGCTCTAGGTTAATAAGTTAGTCCCAAAAATAATATAAAATAGCATATTAATGCATATAAAACATTCTAAGTTGATAATATAATATCATGGAACAATCAAAAAATTATAGATACGTTGGATACGTATCAGGGCAGCAACGAGATGGAGAAGAAGAAGGCGAGCACTAGGCCGGAGGAGCCCCTATCCTGAGGGCGCTGCCAGCCTTCGGTTGCAGCCGCGGTAGGTGCTAGAGTGCGCCACAGCAACCCAGTGCAACCCTTGGGTGCCTAGTCAACACCGCTTTCGAGGGCGCAGGTGCACACCCGGCCTTGGCGCCTCACCGGTGCTGCTTGAGGGGCCGTCGGCTAGGGACGCCGGGGTTCGCGAGGCGACACTCCTTGTCACGGCTAAGGTGACCCCGACACTGGTGGAGGAGGTGATTCCTCGTCCCCTCCCTACGGAATCCACCCCTGAGGACGTGTTGATGCAGCTTCAGGAGGAGCCAGCCCCCATAGGCGAGTAGGCTACGAAGTCGTCCACCCTTGTCGTGCTCGAGGGGAGCCTGCAGCCTCCGGTGCCCCAAGCCAGCCACGTTGCCGCGTCCTTGGCCACTGAGTCCATCAACGCGCCAGCACTGACTCCTTGCCAGGCCCTCGCGCTCACGAACCGCGGCCCCCTAATCAGGCCTTAGGCCTTGGACGAAGCCTACATCACGCTTGGTCGTATCCAGGCCCGCCTTCGAGATGTCGACAGGTGCCTCGCGAGGGAGCGGTTAGGGCTTGTTTCAGGGTGGCTCTAGGTCAAGACAGCCTCTAGGACGGCCTGGAGCTTGGCCGAAGCCGTCGCTGCAGAGGGCGGGAAGAAGGTCGTCGAATCCAAGGAGGCTCGTGGTGCAGCACTGGCCAGCGCAACGTCGACTGAGAAGTGCTACGTCGATGTGGAGGCCCAGATGAAGGCCCTTCTGGAGGAGCAAGCCGCACATGCACATCAGCTCCACCAGCAGGAAGAGGATCTCAAGTCCCGTGAGGCGAAGCTCGCTGTCCATGACCCTGTGCTGTCCCAGGTGGCTTTTGGTCGGGTGACTGGGAGTGGGCATCTGGCCAGGCTAAAGGAGGAGGTAATCTCCCATGCCTAGCGCGTCTAGGAGGCGACGACCCAGCTGGATCCCAGGGAGAAGACGCTCGTCGCTGCCGAGAAGAAAGTGTCCGCGAAGCGTGACACCTTCCCCTCCCTCGAGCTCAGGTCTAATCGGGCATTACACTCCATCTGCAGGGCAGGATTTGAGGAGCCGCTGGCAACCCCGGAGGGCGACTTCGTAGGGCTCTCCCCCAAACATTCTGAGGCACTCGAGGGCACTGCCACCGAGGTGGACTCCATCCTGGAGGAGGAGTGCCGTTCGCTCTTCTCCGTAGCTGCGACGCGCGTCTTCAGCCAGCTCTATCTCTAGGACCCGGGCTTCAACTTCAAAATGGTGATCCGCCCGGTCGCTCCCGAGGTCCGTGCCGCTGCTGTGGCGGCCATGGAAGGTCACGTGGACGCACTACTAAAGAAGTTCACATGCATTCCTGATGCCAAGCCTCCGACTACGGAGGCCAGCGGTGGCGATGGCCAAGGCGACGACGACCCTTCCTCCTAGTTTTTACGCTATGACATTTATCATGCCTCATGGTGGCGTAAGACTTTGTTTGAATTTGCAGAACATTTGGTTCTTGTGATAATTGTTAGGACTCTTTGATTTACTTTTCGTGATTGGTTTCCTTCTTGTTTGCCTTCGTGCTCTACGGCGGCAGGGCCCAACCCCGCGCTTACCTCGACCGCCATTGGGCGTCTGGATCGCCAGGACGAACGAAGGGGTAAGGAGCTACGTGACTAGTGAGGACCCTGAGGCGCGATGCTCAGGGGTCCCCCTTGACGTACGAGCAGCCCTCATGAAGGAAAGGTTGGCAGTGACTAAGTTAATCTGGAGCCCTCCATACCTCTCGTCGCCAACTTTCACCTGGGAGGGGCGCAAGAAGATGAGGTACAAGGGACTTGGTGAGGTGGCGTGCGCCAGGTCTGGCCTGAGCGTAGCCCTCGTGTCCAGCCTCCTGGGGCCATGTGTAGGGCCGAGAGGCCATCCTGAGGTTGGTGTAGGCCCGAGGGGCCCTAACGAGGCTCGTCACGCCAGCAGTCCTCACGAGGCTGGTCGCACTAGTCCTGGCGGGTGTTGCGATTGTCCCAGCGGCCTTCACTGTGGCCTCCCCCATGGCCATAGCTTCGGTCATTGCGCTCGGGGCGGCGCCCCAGACGCTTGTCGCGGATCGCCCTCAGCTCTTGGCAGTCGTTGGTGTTGTGGGTGTAGACGTCATTGAAGACGCAATATGGGCGGTGCTCCTTGGCGGGTTCATCGCGGTCATAATCGCACTTATGGTCAGGCTTCGTTGCCAGCATGGTGGGACCCTTGGGCTTCACCTCCTTAGATTTGGCCTTCTTGTCTTCACGGTCGTTCTCGGGGTGCTTGAGGAGGGAGAGGCGGCCTTCTTCAACTCTGGTGCACTTGTCGACCAGATTGAATAGCTCCAAAGCTGAGCAGATTAAGGTTGTGATGGATGGCGAGCTCCTCACTCATCTGACGTCGGTTATGCCTTATGTAAACGCGGAGATGATGGCCTTGTCGAATGCCTTCGAGGCCTTGAGTTAGACCTGGTTGAAGCGCTGCATGTACTTCCGGAGGGTCTCGCCTGGCTACTGCTTCACGCGCCGCAGGTCGTCGTCGGTGAGGGCGCGGTCGCGGGTCCCATGGAAGTTGGTGATGAAAAGCTCGAGGAGCTCGTCCCATGTGGCGATGGATCCCTCGGGGAGGTGCATGATCTAGGAATGTGCGTCATCCTTGAGGATCATGGGGAACTAGTTTGCCATAACCTTCTCGTCACCATTCGTCACCTCGATGCTCAGCGCGTAGAGCTGAAGGAACTCCATGGGGTCATGGGTGCCATCATAGCATGGCGGAGGTCAGACTTGAACTAGACCGGTGATAACCCACATGTATAGGGATCGAAACAGTTTTCGAGGGTAGAGTATTCAACCCAAATTTATAGATTCACCACAAGGGGAGCCAAAGAACATTTGTAAGTATTAGCAGCTGAGTTGTCAATTCAACCACACCTAGAGATTAATTATCTGCAGCAAAGTGATCAGTAGCACAGTAGTATGATAGTTTTGATAGTAGTGGTAGCAGCAATGGTAACGGTAATGGTGATAGCATTAGTTTTGTAGAAAGTGCAGCAGTAACGATAGTAGTAGTAACTTAGGAAGAACAATATAGGATAAATTTGTAGGCATTGGATCGGTAACTTGTTGGATGATGTTCATCATGTGACAGTTATAACCTAGGGCGAAACGGCACTAACTCCAGTTCTTAAATATAATGTAGGCATGCATTCCGTAAATAGTCATACGTGCTTATGGAAAGAACTTGCATGACATCTTTTGTCCTACCCTCCCATGGCAGCAGGTTCCATATTGGAAACTAAGGGATATTATGGCCTCCTTTTAATAGAGAACCGGAACAAAGCATTAACACACGGTGAATACATGAACTCCTCAAACTACGGTCATCACTGGGAGTGGTCCCGGCTATTGTCACTCCGGGGTTGCCGGATCATAACACGTAGTAGGTGACTATAACTTGCAAGATCGGATCTAGAACATGTATATAATGGTGATAACATAAATGGTTCAGATCTGAAATCATGGCACCCGAGCCCAAAGTGACAAGCATTAAGCATGCGAAAGTCATAGCAAGATCAGTCTCAGAACATAGTGGACACTTGGGATTGGCCCTAACAAAACTAACTAGATTATATGATGATTCTCATCCAACTCCTCACCGACCGGCGAGCCTACGAAGGAATTACTCACTCCCTGTGGGGAGCATCATGGAATTGGCGATGGAGAAGGGTTGGTGATGACGAAGAATGAAGACCCCCCTCTTCGGATCCCCAAACAGACTTCAGATCTGGCCTCCCAATTAAGAACATGAGGTGACGGCGGCTCCGTCTCGTGGATCACGATAATTCTTTCTCCCCAATTTGTTTTCTCCATAGATGTGAATATATAGTGTTAGGGTTGAGGTTAGTGGGGCCACCGGGTGGGGACAACCCACCTGGGCGCGCCAGGAGGGGGGCGCCCTGGTAGGTTGAGCCCACCCAGGTGCCCCCCTCCGGTGGTTCTTGGCTTCGGTAATTTTCTGTTATTGTGTACAAATTCCTCGCAAAGTTTCGTTCCATTCCGAGAACTAATATTTCTGCACAAAAACAACACCATGGTAGTTCTGTTGAAAACAGCGTCAGTCCGGGGTTAGTTTCATTCAAATCATGCAAATTAGAGTCCAAAACAAGAAGAAAAGCGTTACGAAAAGTAGATACGTTGGAGACGTATGAACTCCCCCAAGCTTAAACCTTTGCTTGTCCTCAAGCAATTCAGTTGGTAAACTGAAAGTGAGAAAGAAAAAACTTTTACGAACTCTTTTGCTCTTGTTTTCATAATTAGCTTAAACAACATCCAGGTTTTCAGCAAAGATCATGACTAACCACGTCAACAATAAATCTTAGAAATTATATTAACTCATATCAATGACATAATCAGCTAGTGAGCGATAATAAGAAATCTCAAACAGCATCATGTTATCAAAACATCCATGATATAATATGACAATAGTGGTATCTTGCTAGACCTTTCTGAGACTGCAAAACAAAAATGCAGAGAACCTCCAAAGTTCAATCAGCGACTAAACATTGTAATTCATGGTAGAAAAGATCCAGTCAAGCTAACACCCAACATTCAATACACGCAACGCAGAGGCATGACAGGAGTGCTCTCAGATCTGGCGCTTATTTTAGAAGGTGATGACACAACATAAAAGTAACTAGATAGTCCCTTCGCAGAGGGAAGTAGTGATTTGCAGAGGTGCCAGAGCTCAAGTTTTTAAAACAGAGGTAAATGAAATTTTGAGGCATGCACCCTTCTCGTTTACTTCACAACTATCAGTTATCATTATCTCCCATGCTAAACACGCCAGTGGTGGTTGTCAAGCAGAAAATTAAAGGTTTGGACTCCATTGGGAGTTTTTGGTTGTTTATTTATAAGATCTTTTTCTTTTGGAAATTTGGGACTGGGAATCCCAATTGCCGCCCTTTTCTCATGTGATGGCGAGTCAATAAACACTCGACATGAGAATAACCTACTTAGCATGGAAGATACCGACTACCTCCTGTCATTCCATGAACGATCCAGACACACAAACAAGATATTTATTTGAAGTTTTTTACAGATGTCACATGCAAATTTACTTAGGACGGCAGGGTAATAACGCATATAGGTAGGTATGGTGGACTCATCTGGAATAAGTTGGCTTTAAGGGTTTTTGATGTTCAAGCAGAATTCCAACTTAGTACAGGCGAAGGCTAGCAAATAGGTTTGGAAGCGGCCAACTAGAGAGCAACAACAATCATGAACATACATTATGCATAATAAACATTGGACACCAGCATGAGTAGGATACAGACACCATGAACCTAAATATTATAGAGGCTATGTTGGTTTTGATTCAACTACATGCATGAACATGCCCCAAGTCAAGCCACTCGAACATTCAGAGGAGGATACCATATAATCATACTACATCACAATCATTTTAACGAAATGTTGATATCCAAGGTAAATCATTATCAACTCCTAGCTACTTATGCATGGCATGTGAAACTATAATCCCTAATTGTCATTGCTAACATGTTTAATCATAATGGGCTGAATCATGGACACTGGGTTAAACATATTTAAAAAACAGAGCAAGTCGAGTTCATACCAGTTTCTCTCTGCCACGGCCAGTTCATCAAATATCGTCATTATTGCCTTTCACTTGCACGACCGAACGATGTGAAAATGATAGTAGTGCAAGAGTGTCGTGGACTAAGCTGGAATCTGCAAACATTTTATTCAACAGGAGAAGACAAGGTAAAATGGGCTCTTTATTAGATAAAAAATTATGCATATGAGAGCCACTCAATATTTTCTTCGCGGTCTGCTCCTTGGTATGACTCGAATAAAAGAAAAGAAATTCAGAGAAACGCACTAAAATATTTTTGGAGTTTTTGGTTTTCTAGAACAAGCAAATAAAAGGGAAATCAAAAACGAGAAAAACTATTTACATGGGAAAACTCTCAACAAGCAAAATAAGAATAAGGAAATCTTTTTCGGGTTTTCTTCTTAACATTACAGCTAAGCAAGCATGGAAATTAACTAACTACAACTAATTTTTTTGGTTTTTCTAATAAAAATCAAACACATAAGAAGAAGGTGAGAAAATAAATGAAGCATGGATAATACGTTGAAAATGTGTCAGCACCGACAACTGAAATGTGTGAACATGTATATAAAGTCAATGAGAAACACGTACTCCCCCAAGCTTAGGCTTTTGGCAAAACTTGGTAAGAAGTTAGTAGCCTGGATAGTAGTTGGCGTGGTAGCTCACGGAGGCTCTCGATGCAGAGGCCTCGGCTTGCCGTGCTGCCTCGACCGCAGCATTGTGGGCTCGGGCCACGCTCTCAAGAGCGAAATATCATCCCTTGCTGTGATAATCAAAAAGAGCAGGCACAGGAAAATGTGTTTACACGACAGATGATTGGTTAAATAACAATTTGTAAGTGAAATTATGAATATCTCCTTTAAGGATCTTGTCATTTTTCATAGCATCAAAGTCTATATACTGCGTGGGTAGGATAGGGTCAAAGAGAAAAGGTGGAACACCCAGCTCTCTTGCTAAATGCGTGGCATAGATTCCACCATAGAACCAACTACTATTAGCATTGTATTGTAACCTGCATGCAATAATTGCCCCAAGATTATAACTCCTATCATTGGTGAGAGCGGTGCGCATGAGTCTCAAGTCTGGAGCACAAAGTGTACTACAATCTTGTTTGCCTACAATACATTTCCCATTAAATAAAGCAAAGCACCGAATTGCGGGAAAATGAATGCTCTTTATTCTACCTTGCGTCACTCCCCTCGTTTCACCGTAGCAAAAACTAGTTAAAAATGATTGGTACTCAGCCCTTGGTGGTTCGTCAAGCGAACCCCAAAATGGGATTTTGCAGTGATGAGGAAAACTCTCTAGTGATATGGTAAAAGGATTTTCATACAGTTTGAATGACACCATAGACTCGCGGGGATGAAATTTAAATCCTTTGACAAATGATTCAGTGAGAATGTGGTGTTGATCGCACTTATCTGAATTGTAGGGACCGAGACCAGCATTGTGAACCTATTGCTCGAATTCCTCCTTAATGCCTACATGCATCATATAATCATCACAAGGCCATAAGCATGTTTTGGTGGTGGCATCTCGTATGGAACTCTCACTTGGTTCAACATAAGACCGATGAGCGGAGCTATCACTAGAGGATGCTCCCGAGGATCTCCTCCTCGAAGAACTCCTTCCAAAGAGGTTCATCATATACGCGTACAAATTTCTGAAAATCTATGGGTGACAAAAGTTTATCAACAAAACTCTACAAAATTCATAACAACTACTCATAGGGATGCATAGAGGCCATAGCAAGCATTCAAACTACTTAGAACTCTAAGAATTAAACATGCAAGCTCATCTACAACAGCACCAAGAGTAGCTAATTATTCAAAATATAAACCACTAAAATAAAACTAATTGGACAAATGGAGGAGTCACATACCAAGCAACAATCCCCCAAAACAGTTTTGGAAATGGAGCTTCGAGCAAAGAGATCGAAATCCGTGGGTTTGAGAGCAAGAACACGAGAGAGAGAGAGAGAGAGAGAGAGAGAGAGCAATGGCGAATTTTTTCAGGATGTTGGTGATGATGTGGTACAAAGAGATGAGTGAGGGGGCTCACGTGGGGACCACAGCCCACCAGGGCGCTCCTGGGTGTCCTGGCACGCCCAAGTGGGTTGTTCCCACCTAGTGCACATCCCTCTGATATCATGTGCCCACCTGGCACGCCTGACCATTCTGAGAACTTTAATTTTTGGTCAGTTTTTTATTATTATTGCACGGAAAACTCATAAAACAGACAAAAACATGGCATTTGTTTTATTTGACTAGTAGGAATAGAAAATAAAAGGTAGGGACAGAAGGTAGTTATTACTAAATTCATCAACTTCATACCTCTCAAAAATGATTCATGAATAAGGTTGATCAAGTCTTATTAACAACCACTTTCGATTAGCATGAAATCGAAGAACTTTCGTAAATCACTAAGTTACCTCAATGGGGATATGAATGTCCCCAACAATAAGCTTTTCATATTTATTTTTAACAGTAGGTAGAGGTAGTTGAAAACTTCCAATAGTGATTGTCGGAGATTTTTCACTAATATTAATACCATTCACTTGGAATTATTTCTTCGGAAAGTGCACCGTATGCTCATTACCATTGATATGAAAAGTGACCTTGATTTTGTTGCAATCAATAACAGCCCCTGCTGTATTTAAGAATGGTCTACCAAGGATAATCGACATGTTGTCGTCCTCGGACATCTCAAGTATAACAAAGTCAGTTAAAATAGTAGCATTAGCAACAACAATGGGCACATCCTCACAGATACCGATAGGTATGGCAAAGATATTTCAGTAGGTGTGAGCTTTTTCAAATCAAGTCTTATATATAAAGAGAAAGGAATAACACTAACACCAGCTCCTAAGTCACATAAAGCAGTTTTCACATAATTCTTTTTGATGGAGCAAGGTATAATTGGTATGTAACATCCCAAAGTTCTTAATTTTGGAATGTTATATTAAATACATAGTTTTTGATTGTTTGTTTGATTGTCGTACGGTTGCTGATGACCCACAACCGTCAGGGATCTATTGCAGCGTTTTCGATAAGTAAGAGTGTCGAACCCAACGAGGAGCTGAAGGTATTGATAAGTGATTCTGAGCAAGGAATAACTGCAAGCACTGAAAGATAACTTTTTAGGGGTTTTCTTGATATAAGCATCAGGAAAGTAAAAGCGAGCAAAGTAAAAGGCACTGGAGAGTAACAAGTGGCCCAATTCTTTGTGAGCAAAGGAGAGGCCTAGCAACTGAACTTATAAAGGCTAAAGTGTTCTTGAGGACACACGGGAGAGGTAGTCATGTGCTTTCGCCATATTCCGTATCGGTACTATGTGATGTGTTGATAAGTGTTGAGTGGGTGGATCTATGCTAGTACACCCTCTAGACTAAGATGAGTGCACTCTTATGATTAAACACCTTGCGAGCATCCGCAAATACAAGATATTATTTAAGGCAAAAGCCTAACCATAGCAATACGATCGATGATCCATAGTTCCCTTGTGCAAAAGCGTGCGAACTGGGGTTCAGGTTTCTGTCACTCCGGCAACCCACCGTAAGCATTCTTTGTACACAATGTATTCCCCTAGGTCCTTAATAAGGCGAAGTGTTGAGTGTTCGACTCACACAACACCACTAGGAAAATAACAACACAACTCAAGTATCAAACAACACATATTACTTCAACATCATATGACTACTAACAACAAGACTTCTCCCATGTCCTCAAGAACTAAAGTAACTACTCCCAAGACATAAAAGAGATCATGATCAGTGGAGATAGATGGATGATAAACAATCTGGACACAATGATATTTCTCCAACAAAACTCAATAGCATTCACCACAAAGTAGTAATCAACACCGATAGGGTAGAGAGGATAGATAGTACGGATTACAACACAAGTTGCAATTGTGAGATGAGATTGGATGAAGATGGAGATGGTGCTGATGTTGGGGATGATGTTGATGATGATCTCGATGATGCCCGTGACGATGGTGATGACGATGGCGATGATCTCCCCTTCCGGGAGGTGATCTCCCCGGCGGAATCTGCCCAACGGAGATGGCTTTTCTTCTCTATAGGTTTCCGCCACGGAGCGGCGGCGGAACTCCGTCAAAACTCCCCCTTTTAGGGTTTCTGGATGACGAGGAGTATATAGGCCAAAGGGGAGAGCCTGGAGTGGGCCAGGGGCTCCAGGCGCCCTCCCGGCGCGGCCAGGGTGGGGGCCGTGCCAGGTGGCCGCCTGGGCACCCTGTGGCCCCCCTCTGGTTGCTCTTTTGCGTGTCTTCATGATCCTTCTGGAAAATACCATCCGTCGATTTTTAGGTAATTTGGAGGTATTCTTCTTCAGCAACTCAGCGTCCACTTTTTAACGCTGAATCCTACGTCTGCTGCTTCGGCACCGGAAAGTTGCAAACTGTGTAAAATAGGCCAAAACAACATAAGAACATCATCGCAATGTGAAATATATCAATAAATAAGGATGAATTGCGATATAAAATAGTGATGCATTTTGGACGTATCAACACCCCCAAGCTTAGACCTCGCTTGTCCCCAAGCGAATACTGAGCTCGGTAAACCTGTCCACAAGTTTAGAGAGTGAAGTGTCGATAAATAGAATACGGACAAGAAGCATCACAGTTTCTTCACCAAACTCAAATATCCTCAACAGCAATCTTCAACTCATAAGACCCTTATAAAAGAGTGGTAACACTTATAATCGAAAGTAGGGCTAAGGAAACTCATCAAATCATGGCAAACATGTCCTTTGGTCAAAGAACAACTAATAGCTTTTACTTTTGCTCTTTCTCTTTATGTTTTGATGAGATTAATTGAAGCTTTGGAAAGAACATGTTATTAGGCAAGAACTGAAAGTGTTAACACAAAGGAAGATGTTTGCTTTAGCTGGGCTTGACAAACAACTTACTTATCAAATGATAATGTCAACAAGGATATGATATGACAAATCTTAATGCAACTTTTTATGAATGAATCCTTGTCAACATCAAATGTCTGCTCTCTTTAAGAATAGAAGGAAGTAGGAATAACTGACTCAACCTAAAACTAAGAGATAGGCCCTGCTCTAGGGAAGTAGGGAAAACTCATGTGCTATCCTTAAATCAAACAGAATGAAAACAAGTTTTGAGAGGTGCATGATTTGTCAACGAATGCTAATAGATAACTCAATTACTTCTCAAACTGGACAAGTTTCGAGGAACGGCTCCCGCACGGGGACGATCACATCCGCTTAATCTCCTTTGTTTATCACTGCCAAAGTTTTTTGATTTCTCATGAACAAAGCGTGAAGGAGGGTTTGTTTGTTGTATCATCTTTTATGAGCCGGGCGCACTCATGCCAGTTCCTCCTCGTATTAGGGGTTTGCAGATTAGACATGCAATCCCGAGGTAAAAATTGTCCAACTTAAAAAAATCATGAATTAACTACTACTTCCTCATGAGCTAAAACAGGGGCACAAAATAGAAGATTTTGAACATTTAAGGATAACACATAAATTCTATACTTTAGGAGGTGGTAGTGGAATACCACGAATAGGAAGGTATGGTGGACTCATATGGAAGGTATTGGTTTAAGGGTATGGATGCACAAGCAGAATTCCGCTTAGTACAGAGTTTAGGCTAGCAAAGGCTTTGAGAGAACAGACAATTGATGATGACTAAGATGCAAAGCAATATAAAGCATAAACATTAAAATAAGCATAACACATCAAGTTGTCTTCCTTGTCAGCATAACACTTCAAGCATAATAACATAAAGGTTTTGGCTATGTCGCTACTTTAAGAAAATCATGCTTGTTGTTATGACCCAAGCTATGTTTTCCAAGATTAAATAAAGTTTTCAAAGCCATACCTGATATAAGGTTAATACTCCCCATAAGAATCATCATATAAGGTCGATTGCGTGAAGAGAATACCGAGTGCAGCAAAGGAACCAATAGACTTCTTATTAATATTCTATCATAGATGACTCCACACTCACGGATACAATCTCTCCACAGAAGGAGTGATAGACCTCAATGCACACACCTATTTCATATAATAACCTCCCTAGACATGATACGACTCTACTTGACTCTAAAAGACAAAAGATAAAGATAAAGATACCGGGCACTCCCCCAAGCTTCGAACAAGCCAAGGGGATGCCATTACCCAAGGAGATTTCACTCCTCATTCTTGTTGACGTTGATCACGTAGTCCTCGGCGAAGCGCTTCCATGGAAGGGGTTCTCCAGTCTCATATGAGAAGTTTGTCTCCTGAATCCTGCATGCAGCACCCATACCCATGCGCATAAACCTTAGTTCATACTCACAGTTCTGGTGATGTAGATCATAAATTTGCCCTTGGAGCTCTTCAATTCTTTCTTCAGATGTGGTGATGCTTTTCCACATCTCCTTCATCTCCTTCAGGAAGTAGGTCTTCAGCTCGTTGATGATGTCAAAGTTAGCTTCAACACCACTCTTGATCATCTTCTTGTACTTGAAGACTTCTTGCTCCACTTCTTCTAGCCTGGCCTGGATGCTCCCCTCCTTGATAGGTCCCTTCAGATCTTCTTGATGGAGGACACCGTCCTCCATCCGAACAACCTGAGGGTGCTTCTTCACCTCAGCGAGGTACGGGTTGATGACGTTGATGACGAACTTGTCCTTGGGGGGAACTTGGGGAAGCCATGGCACCTAGGTCTAGCTAAAAGATTTCCTGGCAGAAACAGATCGAAAAGAAAACACACGAAATCGCGAGATACGTTGCCGGAACAATCCAGGCAAATATATAGCAAAAATTTCTGCACAGAAAGGAAGGTAACAAGCTAAAGTGGGGTCGAAGACGGACTCTTGGGTGCCCAGGCCGCCTCCCGGCGCGGCCAGGAGGTAGGCCGCGCCAGGGGGGCGCCTGGGCCCCCTGGAGCTTGTCTTCGGCTCCACTTAGGCTTAGAATTTTCCTAATTTTGCAAAAAAACTCATAATATGGAACTTTTATGGCGGTTCGCAATGTTTCCTTACCGTAATACGTACCTTTTCTTATTCTGCTTCTGCTGGTGTCTGAAATAGGGCTGCAACATGTTCTTCGTGAGTTGTTGTGTATATCATATTCACATCAACATTGATAGGGTCTCCGGCTATGTAATGCTTAAGTCTTTGCCCATTCACAACTTGAGGTTTGGTGCCTTCAAAATTGTTAATCTTGATTGCACCAGACCGATAGACTTCTTCAATATGAAATGGCCCTTCCCACCTGGAAAGTAGTTTGCCTGGAGAAAACCTGAAACGGGATCTAAACAACAAAACTTTATCACCAACATTAAATTCACGTTTCAGAATCCTCCTATCATGCCACTTCTTTACCTTTTCCTTGAACATTTTAGCGCTCTCGTAAGCTTCACTTCTCCACTCATCTAGAGAAGTCAAGTTCATGAGACGCTTCTCACCAGCTAACTTTGGGTCAGCATTAAGCTCTCTAACAGCCCAGAAAGCTTTGTGCTCTAATTCTAATGGCAAATGGCAAGCCTTGCCATAAACCATCTTATAGGGGGACATGCCCATGGGGTTTTTGTAAGCAGTTCTATACGCCCACAAAGCATCTCCTAACTTATTTGACCAGTCCTTTCTATTTATGTTTACTGTCTTCTGTAAGATCAACTTGATCTCTCTATTGGTGAGCTCAACTTGCCCACTAGTTTGAGGATGGTACGGTGAAGCAATTCTATGATTGACATCGTACTTGGCTAAAGCTTTTCTAAAAGCTCCATGCATGAAGTGTGATCCTCCATCAGTCATGAGATACCTAGGTACACCAAACCTAGGGAAAATCACATCTTTGAGCATTTTCAAAGATGTCTTGTGATCAGCACTTTCAGTGGGGATTGCTTCAACCCACTTGGTCACATAATCAACAGCTACTAAGATGTGTGTGTACTTGTGCGAAGAAGGAAAAGGACCCATAAAATCAAAACCCCAGCAATCAAAAGGTTCAATCACTAGTGAGTAATTCATAGGCATCTCATTCCTTCTACTAATGTTACCAACTCTCTGACATTTATCACAGGCTAAACCATAATTTCTAGCATCCTTAAAGAGAGTAGGCCAATAAAAACCTGATTGAAGAACCTTATGTGCGGTCCTCTCACCGGCATGATGTCCTCCATAGGGACTATCATGACATTATCTGAGAATGTCCTTCTGCTCATGTTCCGGTATGCATCTTCTCACAATCCCGTCTGGACCTTCTTTGAAAAGATGTGGGTCATCCCAAAAGTAGTGCCTCAAATCATGAAAGAACTTCTTCCTTTGCTGAAATGTTAAACCTGGAGGCAAATACTTCGCAACGATAAAATTAGCATAATCTGCAAACCAAGGATCGGAAAGAGATTGTACTTTTACAACGGCAAGTTGCTCGTCTGGAAAACTGTCGTTGACTGGGATGGGATCATGCGGTATATCTTCCATCCTTGAAAGATTATCTGCCACCGGATTGTCTTCTCCTTTCCTATCAACAATCTGCAAATCAAATTCTTGAAGAAGGAGTACCCATCTGATAAGTCTTGGCTTGGCATCCTTCTTTGTCATAAGGTACTTAATGGCAGCATGGTCAGTATGAATAATAACTTTGGAATCAACAATATACTGCCTAAACTTATCACAAGCAAACACTACAGCTAAGAATTCCTTCTCAGTAGTAGCATAATTCTTTTGAGCACTATCAAGGGTTTTACTAGCATAATGTATAACATTCAATTTCTTATCAACCCTTTGCCCTAAAACAGCTCCAACAGCAAAATCACTAGCATCACACATAATCTCAAAAGGTAAATTCCAGTGAGGTGGTTGTACTATAGGAGCGGTTATTAAAGCTTTCTTAAGAACTTCAAAAGCCTCCTTACAATCTTCATCAAATACAAAAGGAACGTCCTTCTGGAGAAGATTAGTGAGGGGTCTCGAAGTCTTAGAAAAGTCTTTAATAAATCTTCTATAGAAACCAGCATGACCGAGAAAACTGCGAATACCTTTGATGTCCCTTGGATAGGGCATCCTCTCAATTGCTTCGATCTTGGCCTTGTCCACCTCAATTCCACTTTCGTAAATCTTGAGACCAAGAACAATTCCTTCGTTAACCATGAAGTGGCACTTCTCCCAGTTGAGTACCAGATTTGTCTCCTCACATCTCTGCAAAACTTTATTAAGGTTGTGGAGACAATGGTCAAAGGAAGTTCCATAGACGGAGAAATCGTCCATGAAGACTTCCACAATCTCCTCACGGAAACCATGAAAGATAGCAGACATACACCTTTGAAAAGTAGCAGGGGCATTACATAAACCAAAAGGCATACGCCTGTAAGCATAAGTACCATAGGGACAAGTAAAAGTGGTCTTCTCTTGATCAGCAGTGTTAACATGAATTTGAGAGAAGCCAGAATAACCATCGAGGTAACAAAAGTGGGTATTTTTGGATAACCTTTCAAGAATTTGGTCGATGAACGGCAACGGGTAGTGATTCTTCCTGGTTGCCTTGTTCAGCTTCCTGTAATCACTACACATTCTATATCCAATAATAATTCTCTGAGGTATTAGTTCATTCTTATCATTAGGAACCACTGTTGTACCTCCTTTCTTAGGAACACAATGTACCGGGCTTACCCACTTACTATCAGCTATAGGGTAGATAATACCTGCGGCTAGAAGCTTGAGAATCTCAGTTCTTACAACATCCATCATCTTCGGGTTCAACCGTCGTTGATGATCAACAACTGGTTTAGCATCGGGCTCAAGGTTGATAGTATGTTGACAGATAGATGGACTAATCCCCTTAAGGTCATCAAGGGTATAGCCAATTGCACCTCGGTGTTTACGAAGTACTTCCAATAGTCGCTCTTCTTCATATCCTGAAAGGTTAGAGTTGATAATAACAGGATATACTTTCTTTTCATCTAAATAAGCATACTTGAGCGTATCGGGAAGAGGTTTAAGATCGAACACCGGGTCTTCGTTTGGTTTTGATAAAATTCCCAAAGGTTCAACCGGAAGGTTGTGCTTCAGGATAGCAGGTTGTCTCAAGAATATTTCATCTAGTTCATTTCTTTCCCGCATATGCAAATCATTCTCGTGGTCCTCCATATATTGCTGCAAAGGATCATTAGGGGGAATAGCAATAGAAGCAATACTTTCAATAATTTTATCATCACTAGGTAAATCGGTACCACGAGGCTGCTTAGAGAACTTAGAAAAGTTAAATTCATATGGATCACCATTGAATTCAACAGAAACTTTACCTTTCTTGCAATCTATTATAGCTCCACAAGTTCTGAGAAAAGGTCTACCAAAAATAATAGGACAAAAATTGTCCCTCACTGAACCAAGTACTAGAAAGTCGGTAGGGTATTTTACCTTTACACATAGGACTTCAACGTCTCTCACAATTCCGATAGGAGAGATAGTTGCTCTGTTTGCAAGATGAATGGTAACATCAACTTCTTCAAGTTCACAAGGTGAAATCTCACCGATGATCTCTTGATAAAGTGAATAGGGGATAGCACTAGCACTCGATCCCAAATCGCATAGCCTATAATAATTGTGATCTCCTATTTTAACAGATACTACTGGAGTACCTGAAATTGGGCCTTTATTCTTGGCTGTGACAAGGTTAGTGGAAACAGCACAAAAAATTAAATTGGAATCCAAAACATCATTAGTAACAAGGTCTTTAACCAATGCAACTTGAGGATCGACCTTGATCTGGTCCTCAGGATCATCAATTCTTCTCTCACTTTTTATTTATTATGCCTGTCACAAGAGAGTGCTCCCTTATCCTTGCGGGAAAAGGAGGCTTTTCATTTATAACTGCAGGCAAAATAGGGTCAGCAACATGAATATCAACAGGTAACTCTTTGAAAGGTTCATGATGCTGATCTCTCTTCTTTTTAAAAGAATCAACGTGAGAGGCAAAATCCTTACAGAAATCAATCATTAGATGGGAATCAAGACCAATCTTAGAGCAAAAGGTATTGAAGTAATCAGTTTTCACATAGCTCTCAATATAATCATGCTCATAATTTATAGCGGGTTCAATACCTTTATCGATTTCCCAATCTTCGGTATTTCTCTCAATCCTTTCAATGAGATCCCACCTTTCTTCAACGCCCTTTGTCTGAAATACCCCACTAGAGGAGGCATCCAGCATCTCCTTATCCTGACGAGAAAGCCTGGCATAAAAATTTGTAAGTATAATTTTCTTGGGGAGCTCATGAATAGGACATTTGAGCATTAGGGACTTCAATCTCCCCCAAGCTTGAGCAATGCTTTCTCCGTCACGAGACCTAAAGTTATAGATATAGTTCCTGTCTCGATGAATTTCATGAAGAGGATAAAACTGGGTATGAAAGAGAGACATAAGCTCTTGCCAATCAAGCAAGTGTGAGTTATCGAGAAGCTTATACCAATCTGAAACTTTATCTATAAGCGATACGGAGAACAATTTCCTCATGACAAACTCTATTGATACACCTGCAAGCTTAAATAATGAACATAGTTGTGACAGATATAGCAAGTGTTCACCGGGATGTCTGTCTCCTGCATAACGATTAGCCAAAACATAATCGATAATACCAGCTGGTATTTTATAGGGCACAATTTCAGTAGGGGAGGAGCAACCACCACAGATGTGGGGCGTCTTCCCACAAGCAATGATCCAATAGCAAGGTTGTCCATAAGGACAAAGAGCAGCAACAGCAAAATAAAAATAGAAATATAAAAACTTCCTTACCAGCTTCACTTACCAATAGCACTACACTCCCCGACAACGGCGCCAGAAAACGGTACTTGATGACCCACAACCGTAAGGGATCTATTGCAGCGTTTTCGATAAGTAAGAGTGTCGAACCCAACGAGGAGCAGAAGGTATTGATAAGTGATTCTCAGCAAGGAATAACTGCAAGCACTGAAAGATAACTTTTAGGGGTTTTCTTGATATAAGCAATAGGAAAGTAAAAGCGAGCAAAGTAAAAGGCACTGGAGAGTAACAAGTGGCCCAATCCTTTGTGAGCAAAGGAGAGGCCTAGCAACTGAACTTATAAAGGCTAAAGTGTTCTTGAGGACACACGGGAGAGGTAGTCATGTGCTTTCGCCATATTCCGTATCGGTACTATGTGATGTGTAGATAAGTGTTGAGTGGGTGGATCTATGCTAGTACACCCTCTAGACTAAGATAAGTGCACTCTTATGATTAAACACCTTGCAAGCATCCGCAAATACAAGATAGTATTTAAGGCAAAAGCCTAACCATAGCAATACGATCGATGATCCATTGTTCCCTTGTGCAAAAGCGTGCGAACTGGGGTTCAAGTTTCTGTCACTCCGGCAACTCACCGTAAGCATTCTTTGTACACAATGTATTCCCCTAGGTCCTTAATAAGGCGAAGTATTGAGTGTTCGACTCACACAACACCACTAGGAAAATAACAACACAACTCAAGTATCAAACAACACATATTACTTCAACATCATATGACTACTAACAACAAGACTTCTCCCATGTCCTCAAGAACTAAAGTAACTACTCCCAGGACATAAAAGAGATCATGATCAGTGGAGATAGATGGATGATAAACAATCTGGACACAATGATATTTCTCTAACAAAACTCAATAGCATTCACCACAAAGTAGTAATCAACACCGATAGGGTAGAGAGGATAGATAGTACGGATTACAACACAAGTTGCAATTGTGAGATGAGATTGGATGAAGATGGAGATGGTGCTGATGTTGGGGATGATGTTGATGATGTCGATGATGCCCGTGACGATGGTGATGACGATGGCGATGATCTCCCCTTCCGGGAGGTGATCTCCCCGGCGGAATCTGCCCGCCGGAGATGTCTTTTCTTCTCTGTAGGTTTCCGCAACGGAGCGGCGGCGGAACTCTGTCAAAACTCCCCCATTTAGGGTTTCTGGATGACGAGGAGTATATAGGCTAGAGGGGAGAGCCTGGAGTGGGCTAGGGGCTCCAGGCGCCCTCCCGCCACGGCCAGGGTGGGGGCCGCGCCAGGTGGCCGCCTGGGCACCCTGTGGCCCCCCTCTGGTTGCTCTTTTGCGTGTCTTCGTGATCCTTCTGGAAAATACCCTCCGTCGATTTTTCAGGTAATTTGGAGGTATTCTTCTTCAGCAACTCAGCGTCCACTTTTTACCGCTTAATCCTGCATCTGCTGCTTCGGCACCGAAAAGTTGCAAACTGTGTAAATAGGCAAAAACAACATAAGAACATCATCGTAATGTGAAATATATCAATAAATAAGGATGAATTACGATATAAAATAGTGATGCATTTTGGACGTATCAGTTGCTCGTGTGAACTTGAGTGAAATTTGAAACTTTTGAAAGTGGAATCAGAGGGAATAAAATGACTTTCCCAAAGCTTTCACTCTGCATTTATGATCTCCATGAATTCAAATTCATTTCAACGCAAAATCCTAGAGTGAAGATGACATGAGTTCTTCCATTTAATAAAATGAAAAGGGTTTTGAAAAGATTTAAATTCCAATTGGAAAATATTTCTAATTTGGAAACTTTACGCAACTCCAGGATTTTCATGAGTGAAGATAAAATAACTTCTTCATATTATAAGAAGTATGAGTTGGAAGTTCCTTTGAAGAATTTTTGAAACATACTTTCAAATTTGAGGTATTTGGTATTTATTCAAGTTATTGTTCTCCAAAAATAAAATATATGGAAAATAGGGTAAATTGATTCCCTATAGTAGAAACATGGAGAAAAATGAGTTTGAAATAATTTTGGCATTTAAAAAGTATTTTATTTGGTTTTTAAATAAACCAATGGCCCTGTTTGCTTTATTTAAATTTATGTGGATTTTATTTAACTCTAGAAAAATGTTCATGTTGTAGGGAAACTTTTTATGAAAATTTTGATATATAATATGCCTATTATATTTTTACATTATTCGATTTTATTTATTTTTATTGTCTGAGATAAAAAGGAGGACTCAGCCGGCCCAGCCAACCGCGCAGGGCCAAGCGCAGCGCGCCATCCGCCTCGTCCCCGAGCTCGGGACGGACTCCCGCCCCCGCACGCCGCCGAGTCCAGCTCGGCTACGCTTTGTCGCCGCCTTACCTCGCCCCCTCCTCCATGCCGCGCTCCTCCTCCGACACCTTTATAAGTGCCACCCCGGCCCCTCTCTCTCGTCCTCGCATCTTGCAGCCGCCGCCGCTCGCTTGTCGCCGCCACGCAGCCGCGCCATGCTGCCGCCGCCGCCATAGCCTCGTCGCACCACCTCGCCTCGCCACTGCCGCCACCGGAGCTCGCCGCCGCCGCCAACTATCGCCGCTGCCGGCTGATCCGCGCCGAACCGTCGCGAACCGGTGAAAACCGAAACCTAGATCGATTTTTTCGGTTTTTCTCTGTTTTCTTTAAAACCCGGTTTTTCTTATTTAATCTAGTTAATTAGCGAATGCTCGCTGTTTATCTCTCTGCAATGAACGAATCCATTCATTAGGTTTTCGTAGCGGACGTTCGTCTATTAGCCTTTTCTTTTTCTGCCAGGGACCCGGATGCAATTATTATTTTCTTACCAATTAGCCCTCATCTTTAAACCCACACAACTTTTACACCGTTTATCCAAATCCAATGAAACCAACATCCACTTCTTCTTTATGATCCCCTCTGTCCAGATAACCAACTTAAACATATTTTTGAAAGTTTTAAAATTTGAATTCAACCAGTTTTGTATTTGAACTTCTATTGATTGTCATTTGAGTTTCGTAACTTCGTTTGAGTTGATTCTTTTTGAAAATCAAAGCTCTTGACCTAAACTTTCTGATAAGGCCAAATTCACTTAATTTTTCTACTATCAGAAATTGTTTTCTGTTGCAAGGGTTATTTGCTTGTTTTCGAAGTTTTTCGAGATCTTATCTTCGATGCTTTTCCATGTTTGCTTATGTGTGGTTACTATTGATTGCTTACGATAGATTTATCGGAGTGTCACTGGTACGCGTCGGTCCTAAACAAACGGTTTTTAACCCCTTTCCATGACGGCATTTGGAACCGTCGCTATGTGAGTGTGGGCGATAGGGGGTCCTTCCCACATGACCCAGAAATCATCGGGGACAGGCCCTCCTAGGACCCAGGCTGGGGCCGTGTGCGATCGGACGAGGCATCGAGACCCAATCATTTCGGTAGGTATGTACATCCCGCACGGTAATACGAGAAAATCATTTCCGTAGGTATGTACATCCCACATGGTGAATCCAATAAAAAATATTTCCGTAGGTATGTATATCACACACAGTCAATCCAATGAATACGTTTCCGTTCTTATGTACATCCCACACAGTCAATCCAGGGAAACCGTTTCCATTCGGACGTACGTCGCACACAGTTTTATGTGTAGGCTCGTGTGTGAAAGGTGTAACTATCACACAATGTCTTCCTTGGTTAACTGATTTTTATCAACTATCTCGCACACGATTTGATGAAGAAAACTGTGTGGTATTGGGCTATCCATCGCAAGCGCTTTTACTGCTAGAACAGTTTGCAAAGGTCCATGACACATTTAGCAGGTTTATTAGTTTACAATTAATAATTCTAGTATTATGCAAATTCACATTTCATATCGAACAGTTGTTTGCCAATTTCATATCAGGCACATAATATGTTATAACATCACAGTACGGTAGCTACATTAAAACATCAAAGTACAACATATAGCTAGTTCAACTTCATAAGAACAATATATTCGTTTCTCTAATCGAGATCATCTAGGCTCGTCTTATCCACATCTACTTTTAGTTCAGTAAGAACCCGTTTTGCACGGGCCAACTAGGAAAGTGCCTCCTCCTTCGCCAACGCCATCTTAGCAAAGTCTGATTTAAAAAATGTGAACTCATTCTCCACCTTAAACTTTTTATCCCGCATCTTGAAATATGCTTCAGCGTTGACAATAGTATTTCTAAGCCTACGTGTGTTCTCTTCCTCATACATGCTCCAGAGCTTCGCTGGGCACATCTTCAAAGACTGTGGCCACTCTTGATCAACCTACTCCAAGTAAGAACACTTCCATTCATCCTATGATATTTAAAACTAAATCAGTAACAATTGTAGGGGAAATGGGTTTATAGCAACACATAAAATCACCAATGCTTATTTCGAAAAACTAAAGAAACATGTTAATTATCACATATCTTCTCAAAAAGATCAATGTGCAGATGAAATAATTGGTATTGAAACAACAACCTAATTCTGGAACATCAGAAACTATAATTGACTACAACGACGCTACAAGTTCTTACTCGTGTACAATAAATAACAAATTGAACATTTTATGAGGAAAGTAAATATAACTGCAACAACATAGCGACTGTGTTTGGATGACAACCAATTGATACTAACAGGCGTGTACATGCACAAATTTAGTAGCATATAACTAATAGCACTAAGGCCGTCCACTATGTATGCCAAAACTAAGGTAAATACAACTGTTGCAACATCTCGCACTGGTGCCCTGCACTGGTGAGCTGATGTAGAGGAAAAAAATCAGGGACCTGGACTCCAAAGCACGTAGTTGCTCCGATGCCCAGTTCCTTCGTGCCATAAAGATTTAGTATTTTACTGCCTGGCTGCTCGGATGTGTGGACCAAAGTTGGCAGCACAAACTGCTGAAGCGGTGCCAAACATTTTTTCTAGTGGCACCGCTGATGAGATGCCAACAATTTCAGATACTAGGTACAAACTGTGACACTGTCTTAGGATGCGTTTGGTTAAAGGTGTGGTATGAATGGTTTTGGACCGTGACAGTGTCTGAATCACATCTAACAAATGATTTGTAACAACGAAAGAGGGTCGAACCTTCTCTGCGCATGCCAGAAACTTACTCCCGCTGTCCATAGAATCAAACGCAACTAGCTTCACGCATGGAGATTGATGGTGACAATGAGAAGATAGATCTTCAGCCACCCCTCTCCATTCGTTGCCACTGATGGTCCTAGGGAGCTACAAGAGGAATAAGTGACTAAAATCGACTGCCGGGTAAAAATCCTTCATTCCAAGTCATAGCCCGAGAGAGAGAAGAGAGGCATACCCGAGTGGTTAAGGAATAGTCACCGGAGGAGGAACCACTGGAGAGGTCTTTGGAGAAGACCATGGTGACGCGGGCAGTAGGATGTGAGACGGCGAGAGCGAGGAAGAGGCTATAGCTTACTAGTAAGGAAGGAAGGAAGGAGGAAACAAGGGATATGTGACTTGTGGTCGGGAAGAAAAGGGGGTGGGAAGGGGGGCGGGGGTAGATATTTTGGCGGCAGGCCAAAATTTTGGAAATGTGGAGGGAAACTTTACGGGTGGTGCCGCCGGACCATTCACTTTGAACGATTGTGTGCATCGCAAACGATTCTTCTATTTTACGCGCATGGGATGAGTTTGATAATTCAAATTTTGGTGGTAATTTGCCCGGGTACATCATTGCATAATTTAACATCGCTTGCTAATTTGGACAGACAAAAGAGCGTACAGTAGACAGACCACACTTACTGAATCGAGCAATTTTAGTAATTAAAGAGAGCCAGTTGACCTAAACATTGCTCCAACAAAAGACCAACATTAAAACAAAGCCTAAGTACGCATAATTTTAACAAATCCGCTGCCGCGCCGGCCTATGCAACGCCAGTGTGAGATAAGACGTCAATGACTTGTCCTGGCGACATGCCGCCGTTGGTGGACTCCACGTCCCCCCTGCTGAAGTCGACCGCGTCCTCGTCCTCGTCCTCGGCGCCACCCTCAAGGTTGTAGTACTTGTAGTAGTGGTTCTGCCAGAGCTCGCGTTGGTACTCCACCGCCGATTCCTCGAAGGACAGACTCTTCTCTACCTCGACCTCGGCCACACGCAACTCCTCCTTCCTGCGCTCCTCGATCTCCACCGCCTCATGCATCTCCAGCCCCCGCTCGGTGACCTCATGAGGAAGCGGGTGTTCCATGGCCACCACCGCCTTTTTAGACGTGGGTTGCATGCTGGAGTCCGAGGTGGCCTGGAATATCTTGCCGTGTGCATCCTCGATCATGGCGTGGATGGCCTCGGGCCAGGCCAGGGCAACATCAGCGGCACGAATGGCAGCTCGATCGCTCTCATCTTTTGCAGCCATCATCGCAGCAGCAGCTTTAGCCGTCTCGGCCGCTACAGCTGCCACGTCGGCTGCCGCAGACGGCCTCTTGGCGGAAGCGGCCGTGCTCAATGCGGATGCGGCGGCACTCTCGGCGTAGGCGGCGGCGCTCTCGGCGCAGGCGGCGGCGCTCGGGGGGGGGGGCGGCCATCGTATGGGCCTTCACGAAGCAATTCCATGGGGCCATCTTTGCATGAAGGGGGTGTAGAAAAGGGGATCGGGATTCGAGGATTTCGGGGTTGCCGGCACTATAGCAGACGTGCCGGCGAAGCTAAGGAGGGAGACTTAAATAGACCCAGATATTTTCATCGCAAATTGTTCCTAGAAAACAACTGTGTGTGATGTTGTAGTTATTTTTTATTAAAATCTGATTTTTTTTTCATGCTTCCATCATCGTAAACGTTTTGCACCATTTTTACGGTTCTTTTACACCACAGTATGCGATTATCGCATCGCACACAGTTTTGTCAAAAGGTCTTTGATCGTAGTGTGCGCACTTCGTGTACAAAATGGACAATCTATTTTGAAGTATTAGGGTCGCATATGAAAACTCATCTCTTACAAAGGTATTTCATATTTTTTGAACTTATCTGAACTCCATACTTTTTGTGTGTTCAAAATGCACCATTCAAAGCCACGTCATCAATTTTCAACCCTTTCTGGCTTCATTTGGTATTTTTCATGCATTTACTGATTTTTTAAGCTAAATGACCCTAAAATTGAAAAGCACTACAAATGAACTCCGAAAAGGTTGAAAGTTTGCATGGTATCATCATTTCACCCACATAGCATGTGCTAAAAATATGAGACGGTTACGGTATAAACTGGATGCGCACTTCGTGTACAAAATGGACAGTCTCTTTCAAAGTATGAGGGTTTCACACGAAAACTCATCTGCTACAAAGGTATTTCATTTTTTGAACTTATTTGAACTCCAGACTTTTTGTGTGTTCAAAATCCACCATTTAGAGCCACATCATCAATTTCCAACCCTTTTTGACTTCAATTGGTATTTGTCATGCATTTACTGTTTTTTAAAGCTAAATGACCCTAAAGTTGAAAAGCACAACAAATGAACTCTGAAATGGTTGAAAGTTGGCATGGTATCATTAGTTCATCCACATAGCATGTGCTAAAAAGATGAGAGGGTTACAGCAAAAACTGGATGCACTCCATGTACAAAATGGACAATCTCTTTTGAAATATCAGGGTTTCGTTCGAAAACTCATCTGTTACAAAGATATTTCATTTATTTCAACTTATTTGAACTCCAGACTTTTTGTGTGTCCAAAATGCACCATTCGGAGCAACATTATCAAATTGCAACCTTTTCTTACTTCATTTTGTATTTTTCATGCATTTACTGAATTTTTTAAGCTAAATGACCCTGAAAAAGCGATACAAATGAACTTTGAAAAGATTGAAAGTTGGCATGTTATCATCATTTCACCCACATAGCATGTGCTAAAAAGTTGAGAGGGTTACGGCAAAAACTGGATGCACTTCGTGTATAAAATGGACAATCTCTTTCGAAGTATGAGGGTTCCGGACGGAAACTCATCTATTACAAAGGGATTTCATTTTTTTGAACTTATTTGAACTCCAGACTTTTCGTTTGTTCAAAAGCACCATTCAAAGCCACAACATCAATTTTCAACCCTCTCTGACTTCATTTGGTACTTTTCATGCATTTGTTGATTTTTTCAGCTAAATGACCTTGAAATTGAAAAGCATGACAAATGAACTCTGAAAAAATTGAAAGTTGGCAATGTATCATAATTTCACCCACATAGCATGTGCTAAAAAGTTGAGAGGGTTACGGGAAAAACAGGATGGACTTCGTGTACAAAATGGACAATCTCTTTCGAAGTATCAGGGTTTTGGATGAAAACTCATCTGTTACAAAGGGATTTCATTTATTTGAACTTATTTGAATTCCAGACTTTTTGTGTGTTCAAAATGCACCATTCAAAGCCACATCATCTATTTTCAACCCTTTCTGACTTCATTTTGTATTTTTCATGCATTTATTGATTTTTTTAAGCTAAATGATCCTGAAATTGGAAAGCATTACAAATGAACTCTGAAAAGGTTAAAAGTTGGCATGGTATCATCATTTGACCCACATAGCATGGGCTAAAAACATAAGAATGTTACGGCATAAACTAGATGCACACTTCGTGTACAAAATGGAGAATCTCTTTTGAAGTATCAAGGTTTCATACGAAAACTCATCTGTTACAAGGGTATTTCATTTTTTCTTGAACTTATTTGAACTCCAGACTTTTCGTGTGTTCAAAATGCACCATTCAGAGCCACATCATCAATTTCCAACCCTTTCTGACTTCAATTGGTATTTGACATGTATTTACTGATGTTTTAAAGCTAAATGACCCTAAAATTGAAAAGCATTACAAATGAACTTCGAAAAGGTTGAAAGTTGGCATGGTATCATCAGTTCACCCACATAGCATGTGCTAAAAATATGAGAGGTTTACAACAAAAACTGGATGCACTTCGTGTACAAAATGGACAATCTCTTTCGAAGTATCAGGGTTTCATACGAAAACTCATCTGTTGCAAAGATATTTAATTTATTTGAACTTATTTGAACTCTAGACTTTTTGTGTGTTCAAAATGCACCATTCGGGGCCACATTATCGAATTGCAACCCTTTCTTACTTCATTTGGTATTTTTCATACATTTACTGAATCTTTTTAAGCTAAATGACCCTGAATTTGAAAAGCACTACAAATTAACTTTGAAAAGGCTAAAAGTTGGCATGGTATCATCATTACACCCATATAGCATGTGCTAAAAAGTTGAGAGGGTTACGGCAGAAACTGGATGCACTTCATGTATAAAATGGACAATCTCTTTCGAAGTATGAGGGTTTCAGGCGAAAACTCATCTGTTACAAAGGGATTTCATTTTTTGAACTTATTTGAACTCCAGAATTCTTGTGTGTTCAAAATGCACCATTCAAAGCCACATCATCAATTTTCAACCATGTGTGACTTCATTTGGTATTTTTCATGCATTTACTGATTTTTCAGCTAAATGACCCTGAAATTGAAAAGCATGGCAAATGAACTCTGAAAAGGTTCAAAGTTGGCATGGTATCATCATTTCACCCACATAGCACATGCTTAAAAGTTGAGAGGGTTACGGGAAGAACTGGATAGACTTCGTGTACATAATGGACAAGCTCTTTCAAAGTATCAGGGGTTCGGACGAAAACTCATCTGTTACAAAGGGATTTCATTTATTTGAACTTATTTGAACTCCAGACTTTTTGTGTGTTCAAAATGCACCATTCAAAGCCACATCATAAATTTTCAACCATTTCTGACTTCATTTGGTATTTTATTGCATTTATTGATTTTTAAGCAAAACGATCCTGAAATTGAAAAGCATTACAAATGAACTCTAAAAAGGTTGAAAGTTGGCATGGTATCATCAGTGGACCCATATATCATGTGCTAAAAAGATGAGAGGGTTACGGCATAAACTGGATGCGCACTTCGTGTACAAAATGGACAATTCCTTTCGAAGTATCAGGGTTTCATACGAAAACTCATCCGTTACAAAGGTATTTCATTTTTTTAACTTATTTGAACTCCGGACTTTTTGTGTGTTCAAAATGTATCATTCAGACCCACATTATCAATTTCAAACCCTTTCGGACTTCAATTGGTATTTGTCATGCATTTACTGATTTTTTAAAGCTAAATGACCCTAAAATTGAAAAGCACTTCAAATGAACTCTAAAAAGGTTGAAAGTTGGCATGGTATCATCAGTTCACCCACATAGCATGTGCTAAAAAGATGAAAGGGTTACAGCCAAAACTGGATGTATTTCGTCTACAAAATGGACAATCTCTTACGAAGTATCAGGGTTTGGTACGAAAACTCATCTGTTACAAACATATTTAATTTTTTTGAACTTATTTGAACTCCAGACTTTTTGTGTGTTCAAAATGCACCATTCAGGGCCACATTATCAAATTCCAACCCTTTCTTTCTTCATTTGGTATATTTCATGCATTTACTGAATTTTTTTAAGCCAAATGACCCTGAAATTGAAAAGAACTACAAATGAACTCTGAAAAGGTTGAAAGTTGGCATGGTATCACCATTTCACCCACATAGCATATGCTAAAAATTTGAGAGGGTTACGGCAAAAACTGGACACACTTCGTGTACAAAATGGACAATCTCTTTCGAAGTATCAGGGTTTCGGACGAAAACTCATCTGTTACAAAGGGATTTCATTTATTTGAATTTATTTGAACTCCAGACTTTTTGTGTGTTGAAAATGCACAATTCAAAGCCGCATCATCAATTTTCAACCCTTTCCGACTTCATTTGACCTTATAATGACATTTAAGTAATTTTCTAGCCATTTAATGACCGTAATTCAAATTTGAACTACATCTACATGCAACGTCTAACCATAATGGTTTGAAAAATTAAATTTTTGTGTACTTGTGTGCGAGTTAAAAAATCTTCAGACCATGTTAATATCTTGTGTTCAAAAAATAAAATGTAAAGATCTGGCAAGACAACCAGCCCCCACACGATTGGCATTGTATTTTGTGCCTTGAGGTTTGAAAGGTGAATTGCGGGGGTTATTAATCAGACATGGTTTTGTATTGGAAACCGTCAGCTATTATGTTCACACACGGATTCTAATGCGGCAATTGTATGTAATTCAAACTACAGTACGCGTAAATTCCGGCGACCGACGTGTGTACTATTCCCGTCGATATAGATTCCGGCCACCCATATATACTACCTTCCTCACATCGCCCCGCCTGCATTCTCATCTACATCCTCCCCTTGCTCGCCCCCCTCTCTCTCTCTCTCCGTCTCAAAGCTCTGCCATGGTGCCGCCGATCGGCCCGCACCCCGACGAGGAATCGCCGCCCCCGAGGACGGTCATTCGATGAGCAACGACGAGGAGGACCCCTACGCGCCGTCGGACGAGGTTTCGTTGGACCCCCTCCCCCAACTGTAGATTGGTTTTGGGGCCAGTACAATCTTTGTCTGTGGAAGTCAGTGTCGCGGGCTGAGAAAGCTATGCAAGTGGCCTTCAATACGGAGATGGCGAAGGAGAAAGCCAGGTACCAGGCGGCCTATGAAACCCGTGATGCCGCCTGGAAAAAGAAGAGGGTGGAGCTTTGGTGGTGGGCGCGTCGTCGTGCGGAGGAGGTGTACAAAGACGGGTACTTCGCTAGGAAGGCCAAAGGCACTAGGCGCCTCATCGTTGTGTGGAGGTGGGCCGATAAGCTCCAGCGTGCCATCGACGAGGAGCTTCGGTGGGCACCCAATGAAATGAAAAGATAGGCCATGCTTGTCCGCCAGCAAGAGGCAGATCTGTATGTCAAGTGCTGCAAGGCGCAGGAGGCGGAGTACTGCCTCTGCGCTAGGATGACGCCGCACATCAGGAGTGATTATTAGTTTTAGTATTGTTCGTTTTCAATTTTATGAATTGTACCTAGTAGTTAAGTATCATTACGTATATGTGATGATATTCTATATATTATGTGGTAAACTAATGTATATATATGAAGGAAATATGCTCTAGAGGCAATAATAAAGTTGTTATTTATATTTCCTTATGTATCATGACAAATGTCTTTTATTCATGCTAGAATTGTATTAACCGGAAACTTGATACATGTGTGAATACATAGACAAAACAGAGTGTCCCTAGTATGCCTCTACTTGACTAGCTCGTTAATCAAAGATGGTTATGTTTCCTGACCATAGACATGTGTTGTCATTTGATCAACGATATCACATCATTATGAGAATGATGTGATGGACAGGACCCATCCGTTAGCTTAGCACTATGATCGTTTAGTTTTACTGCTATTGCTTTCTTCATGACTTATACATGTTCCTCTAACTATGAGATTATGCAACTCCCGAATACCGTAGGAGCACCTTGTGTGCTATCAGACGTCACAACATAAATGGGTGATTATAAAGATGCTCTACAGGTGTCTTCGAAAGTGTTTGTGGTGTTGGCATAGATAGAGAATAGAATTTTGTCACTCCGAGTGTTGGAGAGGTATCTCTGGACCCTATCGGTAATACACATCATAATAAGCCTTGCAAGCAAATGACTAATGAGTTAGTCACGGGATGATGTATTATGGAACGAGTAAAGAGACTTGCCGGTGACGAGATTGAACTAGGTATGATGATACCGATGATCGAATCTCGGGCAAGTAACATACCGATAACAAAGGGAACAATGTATGTTATTATGCGGTTTGACTGATAAAGATCTTCATAGAATATGTAGGAACCAATATGAGCATATAGTTTCCACTATTGGTTATTGACCGGAGATGAGTCTCGGTCATGTCTACATAGTTCTCGAACCCGTAGGGTCCGCACGCTTAACGTTCGATGACGATCGATATCATGAGTTTATGTGTTTTGATGTACCGAAGGTAGTTCGAAGTCCCAGATGTGATCACGGACATGACGAGGGGTCTCGAAATGGTCGAGACATAAAGATTGATATACTGGAAGGTTATATTCGAACATCGGAAGGGTTCCGGGGGTTACCGGATAAATACCGGAGTACCGGGAGGTCACCGGAACCCTCCGGTAAGTAAACGGGCCTCATTGGGCTTTAGGGGAGAGAGAGGGAGGCTGCCTAGAACAGCTCGCCCCCCATGGCCTAGTCCGAATTGGACTAGTGGGGCGGCGCGCCCTGCTTTCTTCTCTTGTCTCCCTCCCCTTCCTTCTTCTCCTACTCCTACTAGGAAAGGGGGAATCCTACTCCTAGTGGGAGTAGGACTCCCCCCTTCGGCGCGCCATAGAGAGGGCCGGCCCTCTCCTCCTCTCCTCCTTTATATACGTGGCCATGGGGCACCCCATATACACACAAGTTGCTTTCTTAGCCATGCGCGGTGCCCCCGTCCATAGTTACACACCTCGGTCATATGGTCGTAGTGCTTAGGCGAAGCCCTGCACCGGCAACTTCATCATCACCGTCACCACGCTGTCGTGTTGACGGAACTCTCCCTCGACCTCAAATGGATCAAGAGTTCATGGGACGTCGTCGAGCTGAACGGGTGCTGAACGCGGAGGTGCCATACGTTTGGTGCTTGGATCGGTTGGATCGCGAAGACGTTCGACTACATCAACCGCATTACTAAACTCTTCCGCTTTCGGTCTACAAGGGTACGTGGACACACTCTCCCCGCTCGTTGCTATGCTTCTCCTAGATAGATCTTGCATGATCGTGGGATTTTTTTTGAAATACTACGTTCCCCTACAGTGGTATCTGAGCCAGGTCTATGCGTAGATGATATGCACGAGTAGAACATAGTGAGTTGTGGGCGATAATAGTCATACTGCTTACTAGCATGTCATACTTTGATTCGGCGGTATTGTGAGATGAAGCGGCCCAGACCGACATTAGGCGTACGCTTACGCGAGACTGGTTTCATCGTTACGAGCACTCGTTGCTTAAAGGTGACCGGCGGGTGTCTGTGTCTCTCACTTTTGTTGAATTGAGTGAGACTACGACCGGTCCTTGTGAAGGTTAAAACATCACACTAGACGAAAAACCGTTGTGGTTTTGTATGAGTAGGTAATAACGGTTCTTGCTAAGCCCTTGGCAGCCACGTAAAACTTGCAACAACAAAGTAGAGGACGTCTAACTTGTTTTTACAGGGCATGTTGTGATGTGATATGGTCAAGACGTGATGAGTTATACGTTATTGTATGAGATGATCATGTTTTGTAAATTATCGGCAACCGGCAGGAGCATTATTGTTGTCTCTTTATTGTATGAATTGCGAAGGCCATGTAATTGCTTTAATTTATCACTATGATTTAGAGATAGTAGTAGTAGCAATAGTTGGTGAGACGACCACGACGCTATGTTGAAGATCATGGTGTCAAGCCGGTGACATGGAGATCATGACGATGCTTTGGAGATGGACATCAAAAGCACAATATGATGATGGCCATATCTTGTCACATATTTTGATTGCATGTGATGTTTATCTTATTATGCTTAGTACGACGGTAGCATTATAAGATGATCCATTAAAAAATCAAGGTACAAATGTTCTCCCTAAGTATGCACCGCTGCGAAAGGTCGTCGTGCCGAGACACCACGTGATGATCGGGTGTGATAAGCTCTACGTTCAAATACAACGGGTGTAAGACAGTTTTGCACATGCAGAATACTCGGGTTAATCTTGACGAGCCTAGCATGTACATACATGGGCTCGGAACACTGGAGACCGAAAGGTCGAGCGTGAATCATATAGTAGATATGATCAACATAAGATGTTCACCATTGAAAACTACTCCATCTCACGCGATGATCGGACATGGTCTCGTTGATTTGGATCATGTGATCATTTATATGACTAGAGGGATGTCTATCTAAGTGGGAGTTCTTTACTAATATGATTAATTGAACTTTAATTTATCATGAACTTAGTCCTGATAGTTTTTGCATATCTATGTTGTTGTAGATCAATGGCCCGTGCTACCGTTCTCTTGAATTTTAATGCGTTCCTAGTGAAATCTAAGTTGAAAGATGATGGTAGCAACTACACAGACTGGGTCCGTAACTTGAGGATTATCCTTATTGCTGCACAGAAGAATTATGCCCTTGAAGCACCGCTAGGTGACAGGCCTACTGCAGGAGCAACTCTGGACGTTTTGAACCTCTGTCAAGCTCTTTCTGATGATTACTCGATAGTTTAGTGTGCCATGCTTAACGTCTAAGAATCGGGACTTCAAAGACGTTTTGAACGTCATGGAGCATATGACATGTTCCAAGAGTTGAAGTTAATATTTCAAGAAAATGCCCGAATTGAGAGATATGAAGTCTTCGATAAGTTCTATAACTGCAAGATGGAGGAGAACAGTTCTATCAGTGAACACTTACTCAGAATGTCCGGGTACTACAATCACATGACTCAACTTTGATGCAAAGTTGACGAAGATAGTGTTATTGATAGAGTTCTTCAATCACTGCCACCAAGTTATAAAGGCTTCGTGATGAACTATAATATGCAAGGGATGCAAAAGACTGTTCCCGAGCTCTTAGCTATGCTCAAAGCTACGGAGGTAGGAATAAAAAAGGAGCACCAACTGTTGATGGTTAACAAGACCACTAGTTTCAAGAAAAAGGGCAAGGGAAAAGGGGGAACTTCAAGAAGAATAGCAAGACAGTTGCTACTCCCGTGAAGAAACCCAAGTCTGGAGCCAAGCCTGAAACTCAGTGCTTCTACTGCAAAGGGACTAGACACTGGAAGCAGAACTGCCCCAAGTATTGGGTGGATAAGAAGGATGGCAAAGTGAACAAAGGTATATTTGATATACATGTTATTGATGTGTACCTTACTACTGCTCGTAGTAGCACCTGGGTATTTGATACTGGTTCGGTTGCTAATGTATGTAACCCGAAACAGGGGCTACAGATTAAACAAAGCTTAGCAAACGACGAGGTTACGATGTGCGTGGGAAATGGTTCCAAAGTCGGCGTGATCGCCGTCGGCACGCTACCTCTACATCTACCTTTGGGATTAGTTTTAGACCTAAATAATTGTTATTTGGTGCTAGCATTGAGCATGAACATCATATCTGGATCTTGTTTGTTGCGAGACGGTTATTCATTTAAATCAGAGAATAATGGTTGTTTTATTTATATGAGTAATATCTTGTATGGTCATGCACCCTTGATGAATGGTCTATTTTTGTTGGATCTCGATTGTAGCAAAGTTGATAATGATAGGGCAACTTATTTGCGGCACTGCCGTTTAGGTCATATTGGTGTAAAGCGCATGAAGAAACTCCATGCTGATGGACTTTTGGAATCACTTGATTATGAATCACTTGGTGCTTGTGAACCATGCCTCATGGGAGAAATGACCAAAACTCGGTTCTCCGGAACAATGGAGCGAGCAACTGACTTATTGGAAATCATACATACTGATGTATGCGGACCAATGAGTGTTGAGGCTTGTAGTGGGTATCGTTATTTTCTGACCTTCACTGATAATTTGAGCAGATATGGGCATATCTACTTGATGAAGCACAAGTCTAAAACATTTGAAAAGTTCAAAGAATTTCAGAGTGAAGTAGAGAATCATTGTAACAACAAAATAAAGTTTCTATGATCTGATCATGGAGGCGAATATTTGAGTTACGAGTTTGGTCTTCATTTGAAACAATGTGGAATAGTTTCACTGCTCACGCCACGTGGAACACCATAGCGTAATGGTGTGTCCGAACATCGTAGCTGTACTTTATTAGATATGGTGCGATCTATGATGTCTCTTACCGATTTACCACTATCATCTTGGGGTTATACTTTAGAGAGAGATGCATTCACGTTAAATAGGGCACCATCTAAATCTGTTGAGACGACGCCTTATGAACTGTGGTCTGGCAAGAAACCCAAGTTGTCATTTCTTAAAGTTTGGGGCTGCGATACTTATGAGAAAAAGCTTCACCCTTATAAGCTTGAACCCAAGTCGAAGAAATGTATCTTCATAGGATACCCAAAGGAAACTGTTGGGTACACCTTCTATCACAGATGCGAAGGCAAGATATTTGTTGCTAATAATAGATCCTTTCTAGAGAAGGAGTTTCTCTCGAAAGAAGTGAGTGGGAGGAAAATAGAACTTGATTAGGTAATTGTACCTTCTCCCGAACTGGAAAGTAGTTCATCACAGAAACTAGTTCCAGTGATTCCTACACCAATCAGAGAGGAAGCTAATGATGATGATCATGAAACTTCAGATCAAGTTACTACTGAACCTTGTAGGGCAAACAGAGTATGTTCCGCACCAGAGCTGTACGATAACCCGGTTCTGGAAGTCACGTTACTAGACCATGATGAACCTACGAACTATGAGGAAGCGATGGTGAGCCCAGATTCCGCAAAATGGCTTGAGGCCATGAAATCTGAGATGGGATCCATGTATGAGGACAAAGTGTGGACTTTGGTTGACTTGACCGATGATCGACAAGCCATTGAAAATAAATGGATCTTTAAGAGGAAGACTGACGCCAATGGTAACGTTACTGTCTACAAAGCACGACTTGTTGCAAAAGGTTTTCGACAAGTTCAAGGAGTTGACTACGATGAGACTTTCTCACCCGTAGTGATGCTTAAGTCTGTCTGAATCATGTTAGCAATTGCCGCATTTTATGATTATGAAATCTGGCAAATGGATGTCAAAACTGCATTCCTTAATGGATACCTCAAAGAGGAGTTGTATATGATGCAACGAGAAGGTTTTGTCGATCCTAAAGATGCTAACAAAGTGTGCAAGCTCCAGCGATCCATCTATGGACTGGTGCAAGCATCTCAGAGTGGGAATATACGCTTTGATGAGGTGATCAAAGCATATGGTTTTATACAGACTTTTGGAGAAGCTTGTATTTACAAGAAAGTGATCTGTAGCATTTCTGATATTATATGTGGATGGCATATTGTTGATTGGAAATGATATAGAATTTCTGGATTGCATAAAAGGATACCTGAATAAGAATTTTTCAATGAAAGACCTCGGTGAAGCTGCTTATATATTGGGCATCAAGATCTATAGACATAGGTCAAAACGCTTAATTGGACTTTCACAAAGCACATACCTTGATAAAGTTTTGAAGAAGTTCAAAATGGGCCAGTCAAAGAAAGGGTTATTGCTTGTGTTACAAGGTGTGAAGTTGAGTAAGACTCGATGCCCGACCACTTCCGAAGATGGAGAGAAAATGAAAGTCATTCCCTATGCCTTAGCCATAGGATCTATCATGTATGTAATGCTGTGTACCAGACCTGATCTGTGCCTTGCTATAAGTTTAGCAGGGAGGTACCAAAGTAATCCATGTGTGGATCAGTGGAGAGCGGTCAAGAACATCCTGAAGTGCCTGAAAAGGACAAAGGATATGTTTCTCGTTTATGGAGGTGACAAAGAGCTCGTCGTAAACGGTTACGTCGATTCAAGCTTTGACACCGATCCGAATGAATCTAATTCACAAACCGGATATGTATTTTTGTTGAACAGTGGAGCTGTCAGTTGGTGCAGTTCCAAGCAGAGCGTCGTGGTGGGATCTATGTGTGAAGCGGAGTACATAGCTGCTTCGGAAGCAACAAATGTAGGAGGCTCCATGAAGGAGTTCATATCCGATCTAGGTGTAATACCTAGTGCATCGGGTCCAATGAAAATCTTTTGTGATAACACTGGAGCAATAGCCTTGGCGAAGGAATCCAGGTTTCACAAGAGAACCAAGCACATCAAGAGATGATTCAATTCCATCCGCAATCAAGTCAAGGAGGGAGACATAGAAATTTGCATGATACTTACGGATCTGAATGTTGCAGACCCGTTGACTAAGCCTCTTCCACGAGCAAAACAAGATCAACACCAAGACTCCATGGGTGTTAGAATCATTACTATGTAATCTAGATTATTGACTCTAGTGCAAGTGGGAGACTGAAGGAAATATGCCCTAGACGCAATAATAAAGTTGTTATTTATATTTCCTTATATATCTTGATAAATGTATTTTATTCATGCTAGAATTGTATTAACCAGAAACTTGATACATGTGTGAATACATAGACAAAACAGAGTGTCCCTAGTATGCCTCTACTAGACTAGCTCGTTAATCAAAGATGGTTATGTTTCCTGACCATAGACATGTGTTGTCATTTAATCAGCGAGATCACATCATTATGAGAATGATGTAACGGACAAGACCCATTTTTTATCTTAGCACTATGATCGTTTAGTTTTAATGCTATTGCTTTCTTCAGGACTTATACATGTTCCTATGACTACGAGATTATGCAACTCCCGAATACCGTTGGAACACCTTATGTGCTATGAAACGTCACAACGTAACTGGGTGTCTCTGAAAGTGTTTTTGGTGTTGGCATAGATCGAGAATAGGATTTGTCACTCCGAGTGCCGGAGAGGTATCTCTGGGCCCTCTCGGTAATACACATCATAATGAGCCTTGCAAGCAAATGACTAATGAGTTAGTCATGGGATGATGTATTATGGAACGAGTAAAGAGACTTGCCCATGAAGAAATTGAACTAGGTATGATGATACCAACGATCGAATCTCGGGAAACTAACATACATATGACAAAGGGAACAACGTATGTTGTTATGCGGTTTGACCGATAAAGATCTTCGTAGAATATGTAGGAACCAATATGAGCATCCATGTTCTGCTATTGGTTATTGACCGGAGATGAGTCTCGGTCATGTCTACATAGTTCTCGAACCCATAGGGTTCGCACGATTAACGTTCGATGACGATTGGTATTATGAGTTTACATGTTTTGTTGTACCGAAGGTATTTCATAGTCCCGGATGTGATCACGGACATGAAGAGGAGTCTAGAAATGATCGAGACATAAAGATTGATATACTGGAAGGTTATGTTCGGACACCGAAAGGGTTCCGGATGTCACCTGATAAATACCGGAGTACCGGGAGGTTACCGGAACCCTCCGGGGAGTAAATGGGCCTTATTGGGCCTTAGGGGAGAGAGAGGGAGGCTGCCTAGAACATGCCGCGAGTCCCCCCCATGGCCTAGTCCGAATTGGACTAGGTGGAGGGGCAGCGCCCCCTCCTTTCTTCTCTTCTCTCCCTCCCCTTCCTTCTTCTCCTACTCCTACTAGGAAAGGGGGAATCCTACTCCTCGTAGCAGTAGGACTCCCCCCTTGGGCGCGCCATAGAGAGGGCCGACCCTCTCCTCCTCTCCTCCTTTATATACATTGCCAGGGGGCACCCCATAGACACACAAGTTGATTTCTTAGCCGTGTGTGGTGCCCCCTCCACAACTACACTCCTCGGTCATATTGTCATAGTTCTTAGGCGAAGCCCTGCGCCAGTAACTTCATCATCACCGTCACCACGCCGTCGTGCTGACGAACTGTCCCTCGACCTCAACTGGATCAAGAGTTCGTGGGATGTCAGCGAGCTGAACGTGTGATGAACGCGGAGATGCCGTACTTTCGGTGCTTGGATCAGTTGGATAACAAAGAATTTCGACTACATCTACCGCATTACTAAACGCTTCCGCTTTTGGTCTACGAGGGTAAGTGGATACACTCTCCCCGCTCATTGCTATGCTTCTCCTAGAAAAATCTTGCGTGATCGTATGAATTCCATTTTCTATCTGTTTTTGTATACTAATTTGAATCTAGCTGTTATCATCCACATATACATAATGGAAAGCATATATACACACATTAAAACAGAACATATAAGAATGAAAAATAGAGTACACACATTGAAACAAAGGAATAAACAGAGCAATAATATGATTGATGTGAATACATAGCTATCCACGTCGAAATGACTCAACAAAATAAACCGCGTCCATGTGACCATACCCAGCAGCCCTTGGCTAGGGTAGCTCTTGGCTCTGCCTGAACTCGTGCAGGCGTTTGTCCAAGCGGTCGACACGCTCGAGGTACATTTGGAGTGCGATCTCGAGCTCCAAGTTGGCTATTTCATCGGAGATCACCAGCTTGAGGATGCGACGGCCATGTTCCTCTACTGCGCCCAGGTAGACACCTGGGCCAAGGAGGTGGTCGAGCCTACGGACCAGCGTGTTGGCATCCAGCGGGCCGCGGACAAGGCGAACAGCGTCACCCATGCGAACGGTGCAGCGGGTGTCCAGTGCAAGTACGACGCGACCAACCTCTGGTACAAGTACAACGCTGAGGACCTCGGCGCACTCCTGGCGAGGAATGGGGGTACTGACGGGACGTGTACCCAACTGCGACGTCGTGTCGACAGCAGGCAAGCGCCGATGGATCCGATCTTGCTGTGCGACGCACCGTGCCTCTCGCTCTACGATGCTACAACCATCTTGCCGTGAGGCGAGCCACAACATAGCGGTGTGGATGCGCCTAGCTTGCTCTGCGGCGCGCCACCAATCATGTTGTGTGGCGAGCTGCAGCCTGTCGGCACTGACATGCCTATTTTGATCAGCGGCGCTCAAGTGCCATGCGCCAAAGGTCTGCTTAACCCTGGCGATGCCGCACATCACGGCGTCGTCCATCACGTTTTCGGGGAGCGCCTCGGCCTCAACGGACCATGGCGCCTGCTCGTTTTCCTCATCAACGAGGTTGATGGCAGAGGCGACACTTTGGTGGGTTGGCATGCTTGGAAAAGGTGGATGTGCTACAGGCTGCACTTGTCGCCTCCATGCGACGCGCACCACCTATGCGCAATATAGCAGGGTGGCAGGAAATAGGTGACGAAATGGCGGGAAACGGTGCCTTGGTCATAAATCGCCATCAAGTAATGGAAACTTAGCATAGAAGGAACATCGAGCTAGCACAAGAAGTAGATAATGATCAGATGAACACGGACCACACTAGGGAACCCGTCGGTGATGAATTCATCAATCCCAAACGGTTTAATACTAGCAGGCGTATGCCCACAACACACACGGCCTATTCCATCACAAACAAGTCGGATGGATCAACTGTATGCCACGTATCGCACATTGTCAAAATGTAACGCGGTAGACCTTCTTTAACATTTGTCAATTTTTTTTAAAAAATACAAGGACCTCGAGGTTAAATTAGCTGAGGGAATGGGTCATTTCGGTCATTTGACCGAAATGACCCATCCTATCAATTAATTTAACATCAACACAACTTCTCATGCAGTCAACCATCTGATGGCTGCTCCAGCCTGAGCACACTTAACTTGATAGTTTTCCTACATGAGCTGCTGGTGGAACAGCTAGTCCTTGCTGATAGGAATGCCTCTTCGCATCCTTACGGCATATCCGGATGACCGCCCTTCCCACAATGTCCAATATATGTTGTTTAGATAGAGCATATCACATACGTCTTATTAGAAGCAATCGTCTGTGTTATTATCGGTCTTCGCACACATTTCTGATTACAGACCTGTTTGACGCGTATCACACACATCTTGTTTTATTGAACCATTTCTCTTCTCTTGCCTAATCACAAATAGTTCATCTGAGTGAACCGTATGCTATACATCGCACACACCTTGATCGAGCTGACCGTTTCTTTTGTGTTGCCTAATCACAAACAGTTCATCTGAGTGAATAGTATGATGTACATCGCACACACCTTCATCTGGCTGCCTGTTTCTTTTGTTCCTCCTCATCACAAATAGTTAATTCAGCTGAACCGTATGCCCTGCATCGCACACGCAACTAAAATCTGAACCGTGTTTGATGCATCTGTCTTCGCAAACATTTTATACAATTTTGACGATTTTCATACACCATCGTTTGCGATGATTGCATCACACATAGTTTATCGAAGGTTCTTTGATCGTAGTGTCGCTTTAGGATCAACCTACAGTAGTGAGTGATGAGTAGACCTATCACGACTTATGACTGCGAAGAATCTCCATCAATAGTACAAGGCAAGTTTACACTTTGATCATACTCTTCAATACCAAGTTTTACTTGCATTAGTTATACCCTTAAAGATTTGCATGAGTAGGACTTGGATACATGTGGGATTGCTTTGTAGTTCATGAGGTAGGGAACTATGACTTGTGATCAACCCCGGGAATATACGCTTTGTTACTTATTGCTTAGCCATGCTCGTAGATGTGGATTGGTATGTGAGATTCATGAAAGTTGCGAGTGTAATAATAACTAAGGGAAAGTTTAAGGTGGCAACATTAACACAAATCTGGGTGGAATGGTTGGGGCACCCTGGAGAAACCAGTGGCTTGCCCGAGCACCTGGAGTAACCAGTGTTTGCCCTAGGGGATCCCGGAGGACCTGTGTGATCACCCTATGGAATGCCACCCAGGCTCAAAGTGATCATATGATTATTTCATGCCTACAAACTTCCATGTGCAGCCTAAAGCCATTATGGGCTCTGGCATAGTTGAGTAAGTTGTGGGAAACCTTTCCATGATGGGATAGCAGATGTAGGGGGATTGTAGGTGTACCGGCTTATCTATCGGTTAAGGGGGCCTCTTCTGAAAGACTGTGTCTCGACCATCCGGTTCTCAAACATCCGCAGTGCGAGAAATTCAACGGAGGAGAATGAGTCTTGTGGGGAAAAGTGCGCAAACCTATGCAGAGTGTACAAACTAAACATGATTAGCCGCATCCCCGGTTACGAACAACTTTGAGTATCTAGAAGTGGGATTATCTGTTGATCTCATCAGTCTATTAATTAACTTGTTGGGTTACTAATGATATTGGTGGTTTGGGGATTTGAGATGGAGGAACCACTCTCAATATTGATTAATTCAACCGGGTAGAAAAATAAAATTTATTCCTTTGTTATAGGGAAAAATTAGTTTTATGCAAAACTAAACCTTACAGCCTCCACCAGCCAAATATGCATGTAGTGATAGATATTGATCATCATTATTTATGGTGTGAAATTGCCAGTATATTCAACATACAGACCTATATGGATGCAACATCTCATGTTGCAGGAATTATCCAACGAGTAAGTGATACGTTAGGGTTGTGATGTCTACACTCAACTTTGCCATTGGTGTTGATGGCACTCCACAACCTTGTTGGTACTTCCTCTATGTGATTGAGGTAATAGTATTTACGTTACTTTATACATGTGATTTACCTCTATTATAAATCCTCGAGTACTGTGTGTGTCAGCATACCGATCCAGGGATGACACTTAAGCATAGAGACTTGATCCATTCGGGTCAGGTCTCTACAAGATGGTATCAGAGCACATGTTGACTGTAGGACTTGACCCTTAGAAACTAGCAAGCCCATATGAAAGGAGTTCTCTAAAACTTTATTTTCAAAAAGATTCTTTACCTCTCTTCTTCTCCGAGCTTTGCCAAATCTCCGCTTTTACCTTATATAGCTAGACAATATCCTTTTCCATTTTGACCACTTCGGAGTAAAGAGGATTTCACCATGCATTAGATGTGTTGAAGCTACAACAGTGGATACTCCGAAGATTTGAGGAGTTGACGACTTTGAAGAGATATTGACCTTTAGAAGACCAGACCCATGTTATGTACTTACGTTAGATGCGACAATTGTGAACCGTCTTTTATTTGATGTTTTTCCGACAGCCACAAAATAAAACCCGTCTCTTCAAAACTATTGTTTGTATTGAGTGTATCTCTCTCCATCTCCCGAATCTCATCCCAAAACCCATGGACCCAATAGAGGATGAATGAAGATAGACTTGTATTCTCTGAAACGATGACCCAGCCGGAGGCAAAGCTATGGATACAAAGCATTGAAGATCACTTCAGGAAAAATTCGATTTCAAGGAAGTATGAGGTTCAATACGCTCTTCAGTACTTTACAAAAAGTGCTACAACATGGTGGAAAATGAATCAAGCCCTACAAGGATGCAATGGAGCAAAAAGCTGGGAGGAATTCAAGAAGACCCTATTAAAATCCTGCCTCATTCGAAAGCGTTGTGACAACCCGAAGAAGAAACCTTCTGCCTGCAGGAGTTTTGGAGAAATAGGACACACCCAGGAGGAGCACAAGGATGAATGCCCGCATTGCGAAGAAAGTCACCCAGCTGAAGAATTTACAACTACGCAGATTACTTGTCTCTTGTGTGAAGGGACTACCCACTACCCTCCTCAGTGTCACATTTACCCCATGGTACAATGAACTATCCAGCAGAAGAAAGAAGCAATGAAAGAAGCCCTCGAGGAAATTTTAAAGTAATCCGCAATGGAGGCAACTATTGACAAACCTGATGGAGAAGGCCTAAATAGATTTTACTCCCGTGCTTTCTATTCATGTGCAGAAGAAGGACATTTTTCACAGTATTTCACGAAGGAAAGCCAAAAGTTTCTGGGAGACTTCCCGACAGAAGAGGTGGAGTTTGATCCACAAGAGATAGAAGAAATGATAGAAACAAAGAAGTCGAGGAAGAGAAATAACATGTGCCCCCAGAACAACCCAATTTATGTGGAAAAGGACCTGAGTCGCATCACATGCTACTGATGCAAGGATTTAGGTCATTATGCTAGCAAATGCCCAACAAGGAAGCCAAGAACCCAGGGAACCAAGATAGCCACCATGAAGCCCGTAGATTTGTCTAATGTCATTTCTTTACGCTGGTAGGAAGTGGGGCATATTGCCAGAGAATGTTCAGACCCGAGGAAAGATTGAGCAGAGTAGTTGAGATCTTGATATTGGAATAATGCGGAGTACACTTTTCATGGGGATGTTGAGTTGAGTTATGGAAAGGACATTGTAATAGTTCATGAAGCAATAGAAGGTGATATGTTTGGAATCTAATATGAAATGTTATGAGTTGTTGGTTGAGTGTGAGTGCCTCTCTTGCTATCTCACCCAGACCAAAACCTTGAACCCATGTACAAGATGACCCCAAACCTTTCTTAGAAAAACAACCACATTTCACCCAACGAAATACATACATTATCCTGAGCACCCCTTCTATCTTATACCTACAGATGACAACCCTTTACGAGTTTATTCTCAAGGGCCCGAAAACTATCATGACCCCGACTAGCGATCATGATTACCCAAAGATACTGAAGGACATGATGAGGCATATCCGCCTTGAAGGAGATGCATTCTACAAGGGTTATCCTTTCCTCGATAATGGAGTTGAACTTTGGAATATGGAGGTACACCTCCACCATGTAAAAGGAGTTTGCCCAAAAACTATGGGTCAATACTTTTTCATCTCTCAAGTACCACAGACAACATTATTCGACTCTGTTCGTGAAGCTGCTATTCGACTCTTGTTTGATGACCACCATGAGATATCGATAGTTGTTTAGTATTGGCACCAGACTTGACAGCTAAGAAGAACCAGTCTCGGAAGAACCTTACCAAGATGAAAGGACACAAGAATTGAAAACCAAGGTTATGCCACTACTGGAAGAGCCCAGAGAAGGAATTATCCTGAAGATCTTAGAAGATTCGACACTGCCAACAACAAATGATTGAGTATATAATTTTTGATGGAACCATATCCATGCTTCTAAGTGTGGTAGCACACTAGACCATACCGATCAATGGATTTGTTAGGAGACCCCGAACCCCAACCTATTTCTTGCTAGCCTCTTCGAATCTCGAGGACGAGATTCATTTTTATGTGTGGTAGGTTTGTAACATCCCAAAATTCTAAGTTTTGGATTGTTATATTAAATAGATAGTTTTTTATTATTTGTTTGATTGTAGTATGGTTGCTTGTGTGAAATTGAGTGAATTTGAAACTTTTGAAAGTTGAATGAGAGGGAATAAAATAACTTTTCCAAAGCTTTCACTCTGCATTTATGATCTCCATGAATTCAAATCCATTTCAACACAAAACCCTAGATTGAAGATGACATGACTTCTTCCATTTAATAAAATGAAAAGGGTTTTGAAAACATTTGAATTCCATTTGGAAAATATTTCAAATTTGGAAACTTATGCAACTCAAGGATTTTCATGAGAGAACATAAAATGACTTCTTCAAATTATAAGAAATATGAGTTGGAAGTTCCTTTGAAGTATTTTTCAAACTAACTTTTAAATTTGAGGTATTTGTTATCATTTCAAATTATTTTTCTCCAAAAATAAAATATATGGAAAATATGGTAAAATGATTCCCTACAGTAGAAAAATGAAAAAAAATGAGTTTGAACTAATTTTGGTACTGTTTGTTTTTTAAATAAACCAATGGCACTGTTTGCTTTATTTAAATTTGTGTGCATTTTATTTAACTCTAGAAAAATGTTCATGTTGTAGGAAATCTTTTTATGAAAATTTTGATATATAATATGCCTATATTATATTTTTGTATTATTCGATTTTATTTATGTTTATTGTGTGAGTTAAAACAGGACTAGGCCGGCCCAGCCAACCGGGCCAGGCCAAGCCCAGCGTGTCGTCTGCCTCGTCCCCGCGCGCGGGACGGACTCCCGCCGCCGCACGCCGCCGAGTCTAGCTCGGCTACGCATCGCCGCCACCTTACCCCGCCCCTCCTCCAAGCCGCGCTCCTCCCCCGACCCCTTTATAAGTGCCGCCCTTGCCCCTCTCTCTCCTCCTTGCATCTCGCAGCTACCACCGCTCGCTTCTCGTCGTCGCTGTCGCGCCGCACTCGCTGCACTCGCCGCGCCACCGCCATAGCCTCGCCGCACCACCCCACCTCACCACTGCCGCCGCCGACCGATCCGCGCCGAACCACCGCGAACCGGTATAAATCGAACCCTAGATCGGTTTTTTCGGTTTTCTCTGTTTTTTTCTTTAAAACCCGGTTTTTCTAATTTAATCTAGTTAATTAGCAAACGCTCGCTGTTTATCTCTTCCCAGCGAACGAATCAGTTCGTTAGGTTTTCGTAGTGGACGTTCGTCCGTTAGCCTTTTCTTTTTCTACCAAGGACCCAGATGCAATTTTTATTTTCTTATCGATTAGCCCCTGATCTTTAAACCCTCACAACTTTTACACCGTTTATCCAAATCCAACGAAACCAATGCCCACTTCTTAGTTACGATCCCCTCTATCCGGAGAACCAACATAAACAAATTTTTGAATGTTTTAAAATTTGAATTCAAACGGTTTTGTATTTTAACTTCTTTTAATCGTAATTTGAGTTTCGTAACTCCGTTTGAGTTGATTTATTTTTGCAAATCGAAGCTCTTGACCTAAACTTTATGAAAAGGGCAAATTCACTTAATTTTGGTAGTATTATAAATTGTTTTCTATTGCAGGGGTTATTTGCTTGTTTTCGAAGTTTTCCGAGATCTTATCTTCGAATCTTTTCCATGTTTGCTTATGTGTGTTTACTATTTGTCGGGGTTTTGGGACGACATATGCCAAAGGATGGCTTATCATGCATGGGGTCAAAAGAATGTCGCCGGGCTCGGGAAACGGGATAAAGCGAAACTTAGGACGCCTATGAATCTTACCCAGGTTCGGGGCTCTCCGAGGAGATAACCCATAATCCTGCTCTGCGGGGGCTCCGCGTCATGACTAATAGCACTAGAGTAGCTACAAGGTTGCTCCTTGAGCTATGAGGTCTAGAGGAGGAAGATGAACAAGGCTAGCTCACTTCTTCTCCCTAGCCAGGGTTTTTGTCTTGTGATCTTCTAGGAGCTAACTATCCAACTAGCCAAATCTTTCAGCCCTCAACATGGAGGACCCTGGGGGGTTTATATAGGCCTACCCCCCAGGGGTACAATGGTAACCTTCGACGGTGCAGCCCCAGTCGTCAGTGTCTGCTGGTGCCGGCCTCGCCGCCTGTCTGCTGGGGCCCGCCGCCTGCGGGCCCCTCGTGATTGCCTTTCACTGTGGGGGTGCTTTTGCTAACGACAGCCTCGTCGGGGAGGAGATGGCTACAGTGCCACCGTCCCTCGCCGTACGCTGCCGCCTCGCCCCGCCCCGTCATCTTGATGAGGCTCGGACTTCTAGGGCGAGGTGTGCCGTCTGCTACCAGGCGGCCATCTCCCCCGGCCGCCTGCCAGAGGCGGTTTGCTCTTGGGCTTGCTCGCTGACCGGAGGGGCCAGCCGCCTGCTGGCCCCGCCGTTTGTGGGTAGTGGGATCGTGGCCTCTTCTGACTGCTGCTTGGTCACGAGCCTCGTGGCTACAGCGATCCGCCGCTGAGGAGATATTCCCAAAGTACATGGTCACTGTAGCCACGTCCTTATAGATATTCTAAAGACATTTTCTCCTGTAGCCATGCCCCCGCCACGCAAGGACTCACCTCAATGTGTTCCTTGAGGGTGGAGTGCGGGGCCGTCTGCTGGCTAGTGGTGCTTGGTGTTGCCGTCTGCTGGGTCCCCACCGCCTGCTGGCAGCCGGCTCCTAGGGCAAGCCACTCTAGGAGGCGGCTCGAGGAGCAGACGACCGCGGCAGACCAAGCGGCTGTTATTTGTCTTGAAATACCAAGGGTAGGCGCTGAGGGTACCCATGGTCAATATCCCCGACAGTAGTCCCCGAAGCTGGTGGAACTCCGACGCGGACGCTGGAGATGCTGAGGGGTTCCAGCAGCTTCTCCCCTCAGGCTAGCTTGTCGTCTGTCTCTTGTCTGCTTGAGGAGTCCGGCTGCCGCCTGCCGGCTCTGCGCTGAAGGAGCCGGCCTCTGGCAGCCGTATCGTCGTCTCGGAATCTTCGCCGAGAAGGCGCCGCCTGGTCAGCGGGCAGTCGAACGAACCCGCGTACCGTTGGCAGCGCCCACGCGTCACCGCCCTGTCGCGTCGGCCTGCCAGGCCACGCGCATGACAGGACATAACAGTGGGTCGGGGCCCGCCACTAAGGGCCTCGGACCCCGCGCGGATCCACAGTGGTAGGGGTAATCGATTACCCTCCCACGCACATTAAATGCGCGCGGATTAGGCGCGGGAAAATCGGGGGTCGTGCGGGACGTGGGGTGGTTAAGCCCACGCCCGCCCCCTCGCCTTCGTCGCCAGGGCCTATATATAGGCTGGGGGAGAGGGCTGGCGCTGCTCTCGCGCTCACTCTCCCCCATCCTTCGTCTTCTTCCTCGCTTCTCATTGCCGCAATCATAGCGAAACACTGCCCGAGCCATGGCTGCTCCAGCGCCTACCAGACACCATGGCTAATGGGACGGCAGCGAGGTCGTGTAGGAACAAGTGGACGTTCTCCGGCGATCGCGGAAGCTGCCGCCGGCCGACAAGGTCGCCGTGCGCTTGGCGTCGGCGGCGGAAATCAGACCGACCCCGTGGCAAGGCGAGCGGGTCGTCTTCCGCTCGCACTTTCCGTGCGGGTTCGGCCTGCAGGCGAGCGGCTTGTTCCGCTCGTTTCTCGACTTCTTCCACATCCAGCCGCACCACCTCATGCCGAACACGATAACCACCATTTCTTCCTTCGTCGTCCTCTGCGAGGCCTATTTTGGCATCCTCCCCACCATCGAGCTCTGGACGGAGCTCTTCTACGTGAAGTTGGGCACTGCCGTCCTGAGCGTGGCTACTCAGTGTGGCGGATGCATCACCGTGAAGCGCACCGGGGCAAAAAACTTCTTCCCGGCATCGAAACTCGTCAGATCAATGAAGCAGTGGCAGAAGACGTATTTTTATGTCTCCAAAGTCGACCCCGAGGAGGATCTCATCTGCCTGCCGGAGTGGGTGCCTGGGCCGCCCGCTGAGCCTCGGGACTCTTGGAAGACCCAGCCCGTCGGCCTGATCGAAGGTGCCTCCGTCGCCGTGCGCCGTCTCCGGGAGCTGAGAGATGACGAAGGCCTGGAGTTTGCGGATCTGCTTCTGACGTTCGCCGAGCGCCGGGTGCTGCCCCTACAGCGCTGGCCCCACCTCATCTGTGATACGAGCGGGCGCCGGGACCCCAGCCGGACCTGCACCAAGCCCCTGCCGCACGGGGAAGTGGCCCGGCTGGTGAAACACATCTCCAGCTGCCAGGTCCCCAACGCCGGCTGGGCCTTTAGCAAGGCTCCGTACAGCCGCGACAACCAGCCGCCCGCAGTAAGTTTACATTCTTTAATTTTCTATCTTCTTTGTCCGGCTGCTGTAGCCGTCTGGTGCTGACACCCGGCTTAGATCTTCCCAGGCCAGCCGGCGCCGGGCTCCGACCCACCGGGCCGCCCCCTCGAGCTAGATCGCTCCCAGAGTGATACGAGCGACCCCGAACATGGGGCCGCTGCCACCATTGAGGAGGAGGAGGTGACAGGCGGCGGCCAGCTAGAAGGCGGCCTCGAGAACTGGCCGGACGACGACGAGGAGATGGAGGAGGCACCCGTCCGCGCCAGTCAGCAGGCGGGGCCGTCTGGCACAGCCGGCGGCGGGAAGCGGAGGTCCTCGTCGGGGCCGACTGGCGTGGCACCCAAGAAGCTTCGGTTGTTGACTGCCGCCACGAGGTGTCAGGAGGCAGCCGCCAGGGAAAATATGCCGAAGAAGCCCAAGGCCATGCCAATCGTGTCTAGGTAATTGTCCCTTACTCCTTCTTCGCGTCTTATTCTTTGTTTCTTCTGGACGTCCTCACAGCGCGCCGCTCTCCCTCTCGCGGGTGCTAGTGGGCTCTGTGGTAGGAGGCACAGACGCTCCTCCTGTGCCCCCTCACGCGGATCCTGCCGCCATGCTCCGGGAGACGACAGAGAGGAACGCCCGTGAGGCACGCGCGGAGCGCGAGCGGGCGGCGGCAGATGCCACCACCCAGGCGGAGGCCGAAGCCGCCAAGAAGGTCGAGGCAGACGCCGCCCACGTCCGTGAACGGGGGAAGGGCCCCCAGCAGCCAGCAGGCCACGTCGACCGCCCGGCGCCAAGGTCTCAGGAGCCGTCTGCCCGGGCGTCGGCTGCTGACGAGCAGCCGGCTCCAGGCGATGGAGGTGACGAATGCGTCATCTTGGAGACGCCACCACCACCCCCCGCGCCGCCTGCTGAGGAGCCGGGCAGCCGGCCGGTGGGGACGGAGGTGCCGCCGGTTGGGGGTGCGCTGGTGGTTGGCCCGCAGCCGGCCCCCCGAGGCCCAACCCGCCGGCGCCTTGCGAGGGCGGTCTCCATGCCCCAACAGGTGGAGGTTGGTGGGGCCAGCTCGTCCGCGCCGGAGAACGACGCGACCAGCATGGCGCCATCGAGCTGGAGATCCGGAGGAGGCGGCGTGGCTCGTTGCGTCGCGGGGCGTCTTGGACCGCATGAACTCCCTGGGCAGCGTCGTGCAGATGGCGATGCAGGAGTTCATTGCGACGCGGTCCTCCGTTCGGGTAAGTGTGTTATTACTTTCCTCTGTTTTTATTCTTTCAATTGTTTCCATGGGGGCGCGTCAGCGCACCCACTGGGTGTAGTCCCCGAGTTCCGAGCCTGCTGCTGAGTAGGCGGCTTGGAACTCCAAAGTGTTCACCCATATCTGGTCTTGCTTTTTGTTGCAGGAGTACCACAATCTCCGCGTGGCCTCCTACAACGTGCATCGCCAGGAGCTGGCGCAGCTGCAGACTGCCCTGGCAGACAGCCGAGGTGAGTGTCTCTTCTTCTCCTTGCGGGGGCGCATCAGCGCACCCGCTGGGTGTAGTCCCCGAGTTCCGAGCCGGCTGCTGAGCAGGCAGCTTGGAACTCCAAGGTCGTGTTTTCTTCTGCTGACCCTTGTTCTTTTTCTTTCTCCCCTGCCAGCGGCCGCAGCCAGCTTCCGCAGCCAGCTGGGCAAGGCCCAGACGGAGCTGGCCGCAAAGGAGCAGGAGCGTGCCCTCGCCGCCCAAGACCGCGATCACCTGGCCAAGGAGCTGGTGGACCAGGCGGTGGCCCACAAGGCCGAGCTCGGCAAGATGTCTGACGCCGAGACCCTTCTGTGGGCCGAATTCGAGACTAAGCGCTCGAATTGGGTCGAGAAGGAGGCGGCTCTCCAAGACGGCTACGTAGCCATTGGAGACATGGTCGACGGTGAGACATCTGTCTTCTCGTTCTGTTTTCATTGTTTGCAGCAGCCGTCTTGCTTTTCTTCTGATATTTGTTCTAGTCTTGGCAGAATTCTTCCCAGGCTACTCTGTGGCCGCCACCCAAGCCATCGAGGCCGAGCGTGCTGCGAGGCGCCAGGCGGGCCGGGAGATCGCACCCAACGCGCCCAGGACCCCGGCCGAGGAGCTTCTCGCCATACGGGTGCGTCTTCTACCAGTCCGCCGTCTTCTCTACCGTCTACAGCGTGTCGGCGCCCAAGTCCTAGCCGCCCTCTGGCCAGGTGTGCCGATGCTTCGCTCCCCCAGTCGGACGGCCGCCTAGCTGGAGGCGGCCGGCCAACGCTTCGAGCCTGGAAGGGCTCCGCGGCAAGGGCTGGCGCACGGACCGCCTTGGAGTTCGCCAAGAGTTGGTACCCAGGCCTGAGCCTTGATCAGCTGGAGACGTTCCGCGTAGAGGCCCAGCTGGAGCTGGCTGTGGAGCAGAGGGAGCTTGTCCAGCGGGCTGCCGCCCTCGCCGAATACGCCGACACTTCCCTCTTTATCCCGGAGCTGGACGACACGGGCCACGTAGTGCCACCTGGTAACTTCGGGCTGGACTTGACAGCGTCGGAAGAGCCGGATGAGGAGATCGCCTCCAGCGATGGCGATGAGGACGAGGAAGGCAGCGACGAGGAGACCAGCTCCCAGGAGGCGGACCCGGAAGGCAGTCGCCAGCCTGACCACTCCCCAACAAGCGGGCCAGGAGTGACGGCCTCGCCTGCTGCAGGAGACGGCCAGACCGAGCCCCGCCAGGCGGCCTCCCCAGAAGCCGGCTCCGTCGTGCCACCTGCCCAGCCTGCTGCTCCTTAGGATTTTCATTTGTATTGTCTGCCTTTCTGTAAGACTCGCACGGTTAATTCGAACAATTCCACCCACTGGGTGTATTTAGCAAGTTATTGCTACAAGGCGGCTCTTAAGGCCTTTTGGATGTAAATATTCTTTTTAATGCAGCATCGTTTTTATGCAATTTGTGCCGAGTCCTAGGATTAGCCTTGTCCTAGTTCCTTGTGGCGATTTTCTCCTTGCCGACCCCTAGTACTGCCGTCCTGCCAGCCAGACAGCCACTCTATGGTTCTGTGGCTGGGTTAAGGACTTGGCTACTTTTGGGGTTGGCAAGTATCTTGCCTTCTGGAAGACGGTCTGGCCAAGCCTAGAACTGACAGGCCGGCTGCTCGGCAGCCGGTAGTTGATCTTAGGGGCCGGCTGACCCTATGTCTTTTTTCCTTAGCCGTTTTTCATGTGGGCACCACTTCTTGCCTTTGGCTCCTGCCAGCCGGACAGCCGCGTTCTGCGAGTCTGTGACTTGATGCAGGAGAGGGCTTGGGTGCCATCACATTACTTGTCTGACTTTTTAAGGAGAATTATCTAGACATAGGGCCAGGCGGCCAGTCCTCGGGCCGTCTGGTAGGATCCGGTGCCGGACGAAGGAGTGAACAACAATCATTCACAGGCATAATTCTTATCATATAGATAAAGGCTTGGTCAGGCCGCGAGAATCTCTCGGGGCTCCCACTGATTCTCAAAATAACTTAGATAGCATGACACATACTGTCTTTCAGCTATAAAAGCGACGAAGAAGGTTCGCGTTCCATGGGCGCTACGACTCCTTGCCTGAGTCGTCTCTCTTGCGCGCCCTTGGCTTCTGGGCGTCAATGAGTTAGTAGGCGTCATTTCCCAGTACCTTGCTGACGATGAACGGTCCTTCCCAAGGAGCCGAGAGCTTGTACTGGCCGGCTGTTCGCTGGATTAGCCAGAGCACAAGGTCTCCCTCGCGGAAGGAGCGTGGCTTCACTCGCCGGCTGTGATAGCGGCGGAGACCCTGCTGGTAGATGGCGGAGCGGCTGAGTGCTACCAGCCGGGCCTCCTCCAGCAAGTCCACGCCGTCTTCTCGTGCTTCTTTGGCTTCAGCTTCCGTGTACATGGTGACGCGAGGCGAGTCAAACTCAACGTCTGTTGGGATGACGGCCTCGGCCCCATAGATGGGGAAGAAAGGTGTGAAGCCGGTGGATTTGTTCAGAGTGGTTCTGAGGCTCCACAGGATAGACGGCAGTTCCTCGGTCCAGCAGTCGGCCGATCGCTCCAAAGGTTCGACCAGCCGGGGCTTGATGCCAGATAGGATAAGGCCGTTGGCGCGCTCGACTTGGCCGTTAGACTGTGGGTGGGCAACGGACGCTAGGTCCACACGGATGCCCTGAGTTGCACAGAAACGGGCAAGTGCGCCTTTGGCAAAATTTGTGCCGTTGTCGGTGATGATGCTGTGCGGTATACCATACCGGACTGTGATGTCTGCAATGAATGTCATCGCAGTTGGGCCATTGAGTTTCTTGATTGGCTTGGCTTCGATCCACTTGGTAAATTTATCTATTGCCACAAGTAAGTGTGTCAGGCCTCCTCTGGCGGTCTTGAAAGGTCCTACCATATCTAGACCCCAGACGGCAAACGACCAAGTGATCGGAATAGTCTTGAGTGCAGAAGCCGGCAAATGTTGCTTGGAGCTGAAGCGTTGGCAGCCGTTGCACTTCTTCACCAAATCTTTTGCATCGTCCAAAGCAATCGGCCAGAAGAAACCGTGGCGGAAAGCTTTGGCTATGAGAGATATTGAGGCCGCGTGGTGGCCGCACTCCCCTTGGTGAATGTCCTTCAGGATGGCCAGCCCTTTTATTGCTTCTACACAGCGTTGGAAGACGCCCGTCGCACTCCTTCGGACGAGCTCTTTGTTGACAATGGTATAAGCTGAGGCTCGACGTTGAACTTGTCGTGCCAAGGTTTCTTATGCTGGCAGCTCTCCTTTGAGCAGGAATGTGAGGATTGGTTGTGCCCATGACGGCGCTGAGACTCCAGTTGCTTCGGCCAGAGAGACCAGGGTGGTTGGGCTGGGAGGTGGAGGGCTGGGCTGAGCCGCCTGCTGTGCCTCCGAAGTCCCCGAGCCGTCTGCTGGAGCCGGCGCCTCCTAGCCGTCTGCTGGAGCAGTCCCCGGGCCAGGAGCTGGCGCGGCTATAGGTGATCCGTCTGTTGGAGTTGGGGTGTTGTGGCCGCCTGCCGGGGCAGTCTTTGGGCCAGCAGCCGAAACCGCGGGGCCGCCTGCCCCGGGGTCGACTGGTATGAAGATTGACTCCGACTCTGGTGAAGGCTTGATAGACGGTTTGCGCAGGCATTGGAGAGATACGCCGGCTGGTATTGCTTGGCGGGTGGAACCGATTCGCGCCAAGGTGTCCGCTTGCATGTTATCAGCTCGTGGCACATGGAGGAACTCGTAGCCATCAAAGTGTCCGCTGATCTGCCGGACAAGGAAGCGGTAGCTTGCCATATTTGCATCCTTGGCGTCCCAGTCCCCAGACGACTGCTGGACGACCAAATCTGAGTCACCGTAACACAGCACTCGGCGGATGCCAATCTCCTTGGCCATCCGAAGCCCGTGGATAAGCGCCTCATATTCCGCCACGTTTTTGGAGGCGGCAAAGTGGATCTGCAGGGTATACTTGAGCTTATCGCCTTTGGGGGAGGTGAGGATGACGCTGGCTCCCAGGCCGGTGCGCATCTTTGATCCATCAAAGTGCATCCGCCAATGGGTTGAGTCTGGCACAGGCGGCAGGTACTGGGTTTCGGCCTAATCGACGAGGAAGTCGGCCAATGCTTGCGACTTGATGGTGGTGCGTGGCTGGTAGAAGATGGTGAAGGGGGCCAGCTCGATTGCCCACTTGGCCACTCTTCCCGAGGCATCTCTGTTCCCCATGATTTCAGCAAGCGGGGCCGTGCAGACGACCATGACAGAATGCTCTTGGAAGTACTGCTTGAGTATCTTGGCGGTGAAGTACACGCCGTAGCACATCTTCTGGTAATGGGGGTAATTCTGCTTGGACGCTGATAGCACTTCGCTCAAGTAGTAGACGGGCCGCTGGACGGGAAAAGCTCTGCCGTCCTCTGGGCGCTCGACCACAATGACAGTGCTGACCACCCGGCTAGTGGCGGCTATGTAAAGGAACATGGGTTCCTTGTCTGCTGGCGCCGCCAGGACAGGCGGGGTGGACAACAGTCACTTGAGCTGCTGGAAGGCTTCGTCCACCTGGTCGTTCCACTCAAAGCAAGTGGTTCTCTTCATCAGTTGGTATAAGGGGAGTGCCTTTTCTCCCAGCCGGCTGATGAAGCGGCTGAGAGATGCCAGGCACCCCGTGAACCTCTGGACATCTCGCACACGGGTCGGTCGTTACATCCTCTCGATGGCCTTGATATTCGTGGGGTTGCACTCGATGCCGCGTTCGGATACTAGGAAGCCAAGGAGCTAGCCTGCTGGTACCCCGAAGACGCATTTCTCTGGGTTTAGCTTAATCCGAAAGCAGCGCAGATTCTCAAATGTTTCTTGGAGATCCTCCAAAAGGGTGCCTCTCTTCTCCGTCTTCACCATAATATCATCCACGTAAACATGGGCATTCCTGCCAAGCAACTTGAGGAGACACTTCTGCATGCAACGCTGAAAGGTGGCGCCGGCATTTCTCAAGCCGAACGTCATGGTCAGGTAGCAGAAGGCCCCAAATGGCGTGAGGAAAGCAGTCTTCAGACGGTCGTCTAGATCAAGCTTGATTTGGTGGTACCCCGAATATGCATCAAGGAAAGACAGCAGCTCGCATCCGGCTGTGGAGTCAATCACTTGATCTATTCGTGGAAGAGCAAACGGATCTTTGGGGCAAGCTTTGTTCAGGCTGGTGTAATCAATGCACATGCGCCATTTATTGTTCTTCTTCAGCACCAGGACTGGATTTGCTAGCCACTCGGGATAAAAAACTTCCATGATGAAGCCGGCTGCTAGCAGGCAGGCGACCTCCCACTACTAGGAAAAGGGCTATAGATGGAACTGATACTAATGGCGCACCGGACAAGCAGTGCGCCATTAGAATATAGTAATGGCGCACCAGCAACTGATACGCCATTAGAGCTCGAACTACTAATGGCGCACGATGTCCAGAGTGCGCCATTAGTATCAAGAAGTTTTTTTTTTTGAACTAGCGCGCCTGTCCAAACATACTAATGGCGCACCTAGGGAACGTGCGCCATAAGAATCTACATACTTATGACGCACAGAGGTGCAGTGCGCCATTAGCATTCCCCC
>LR738716.1:122526241-122568082 GCA_902687465.1 Secale cereale | reverse complement strand
ACGCCGCCGCCGCCCGCGCCCCCGACGCCCCGGCCTCGACGCCCGTGCCCCCGACGCCCCGGCCTCCCCCCGACTCTGCAGCAACGCCGCCGCCCGGAGCTACGCCGGCGACCACTCCATACGCAGGTAGCCATCACTCCTCCCTCCTTCCTCTCTAATGACCACCACAAAGTCATTTTTTTTGTATTTCTGCCATTATCGTTGAAGTACGCGGTTGAGATCAAAATTTAGGTCACTTGGATCAAAATTTAGGTCACTTGGATCAAAATTTGATTAGCCCCTAAATGGAAGGATCCTTGATGGATGGATGTTCGTCTTCTCCAACTCCGGTTGCTTAAACTAGCTCGTGCTCTTCCCCCTACCTATTCTGCGTGAGAGTGGAAATCTGCTGTTTCCTGATTATTGTTCTCATGAAGATGATGATATACTGATATACCTTTAAGATTCGAGCTTGCTCTTCAATGGTAGTCCCTGTTTGATTAATGGGTCATTTGATGATATATAATTAATGATATACTGTTAAGAGCTGATCGGACTTGCCGTTAATATGCCTGGGTGGGTTTCACCATTCTGGCTGCAGGATACTCCCTCCGTCCGAAAATAAGTGTCGCTGTCTGTATGATCCAAGTATCGGAGCTGTTTTGACAATGCGGCTTCTTTATGTGTTTGGTTGTCCCGAACTCCTGCCCCAGCATGTTATGCTGTCCATGATGTACTAGAAAATATTGTCCTATGTCAGTAAATTTGTATGGATGAACCACTAACTTGCAGTTATCCTGTTTTATAATCTTGCACAATAACAGGGATGCGTTCTCTCTTCCAGTTTCTTTGTGCATTCATGATAGCCCAATGTTGCAAATATTGACAATATCGGGACCATGATGAAATGAATTGTTTTACTGAACTATAATTATATTGTTATTTATATGTATGCACAAAGACCAAGCTATACATAGTGGTAATACTGCGAGGCACAATACTGTCTGCTACAATTAATATGATGGCAAAATTGCAACTGGTTACTAGTTCTGCACTTTTAAGAAGTTGGTCATCACATGTTACTGTTTCAAGTTTGAAACAACTGAATATGTCCACATATCCTTGTAAGGGATGGCTAGGCATAGATTAAACTTACTGTATTTCCAAACATTGCTTATTAGATGCCATGCCCTAATTTTTTGGTGGTGTTTTACGACAAAGATCTTACACTTTTTGAACTCGTTTAAAATGAGTTTATAGAGAGGATAGTAATCAGATTGTGAGGTTCTGCTGAAAGTCATAAGCGCTTCAAGTTTGTGTGTTGTAGCAATGTTGAAACTTAAAAAGCCTAGGATGGTATGTAGCAGAACTAGTGCAAAAGTGTTGACAATGTTAGTCCTAATGAGCCTAGGATGGTGCCACAGCTAGCTTGTCTAGGTACATATTTTTAATTTATAAAGTTTAATCTCTTTGAAACATAGGAAATGTCGTCTTCCGACGACGATAGGATCCCGGAGTGCTCCTGGTGCGGTGACGACCGGGGTCTGTGCGACAGGCCTCACCTGGTAGACGGTCGTTACTTCAGTATTAAGCTCGACGAGACCTTCGATGTCGAAACGGTACGCAACGACAAGTCTTGTTTCGTAATTAATTAAGCACGATTTCTAGCTACTTCAACGTGTAAGTAATTAATTTTCTTCTTTTACATGCAACTAGTTTATCCCGTGTAATGCAAGACGCTATGTCTTGGAGAGGATGGGATTTGAAGATCATGAAACTTCGGAGACAAAGCAAATTCAACTAAGGACCATGCATAATGTTGATTTAGAAGTGGATTTGTACAATTCAGATAACGTAACCACTTTTGGTTGCAAGAATTGGGAATCATTTTGCAAGATATATGGTTTTTATGAGGGTATGCTTCTCACCATGGATCTTGGTAATCCGGATTCCATCGCCGAAGATGATTTGGACATTTGGGTCCTTGTTGACGATATGATTCCAATTCTACCGAGAAGTGAGTTTATCAAACATAGTTATTTAGTAATTTATATTGTTTATTTCAAAATAGTTGACAACTTATTTCCATTGATAGGTTATTTTGATTATTCAAATAATGTGAGGATGATGCTAGACAGAACCTACTACACCCCTGGCTCAGAATGTACTTATAAGGACAATGAGCAGATCATCTTCTTTTATTCCTTTCTTCTGGATTACATTCAACATCGCAATATTGATCCACAATATAGTCAATACGTCCCACTAGTGCACGTCTTGAACTACGTTAATATCAATGGAGATACCATGGTAAGATTTTTTTACTATTACGACATTCGTGCATGTTTTGCATTAGTTCTTCTCGAACTGAACTACAATGCTAACTACGAAGTCTTACTATATGTTTTGCAACAGATTCTCCCTAGTGACTGTGTGCCTCCTGTCATGTTTCAATCTGGTCAACTACAAGTTTTAAACATTCTGCCAGGTGAACCTACAAATCACACGTGTCCATATCGGATTTCTTCTAAAAATGAAGGAATGGCGAAAAATAACGAAAACTCGTAAGGAGGTACTTGGAAGCAATAGAGTGAGAAGGGCAAGAAATGGAGACAAGATAATCTGCGTTCTCCATAACGGCCCTTTAAATCTAATTGATTTAGAGACAAACGCCATCTTGTTTTATGCCATTTTATCTTAGAAAATTGCTACGTAGTAGAAGTTGTATGGTCGATAATGATGTGTAAGACTTATTATTTAATACCTATGTTGAGTTTTTATTATTATTATGATCGATGATGCATGATGCTAAGTTGTTCTATGAGCTATTATATACTCCCTCCGTTCCGATTTACTCGTCGTGGTTTTAGTTCAAATTTGAACTAAAACCACGACGAGTAAATCGGAACGGAGGGAGTAGATTCTAATAGTTTCGATGTGCGTAACATATATGTTGGCTCCACGAGAAATTATATTTATATATATGCATAACCTGTGCAAAAAACAGAAAAAAACCTAATATTCATACTAATGGCGCATCACAGCAGAGTGCGCCATTATTATGCCAAAGCACCTGGCTACACATGGCCCCTGGGAGGCATACTAATGGCGCACCACTGTGCATACTGATGGCGCATCTGTGGTGCGCCATTAATATACCAGATACTAATGGCGCACCGGAGGTGCGCCATTAGTAAAGTATACTAATGGCGTGCTAGTAATGGCGCACCCCTAATGCGCCATTAATGGCCAAACTAGGTGCGCCATTAATAGGCCTTTTCCTAGTAGTGTCCTCCCCAATGACACTTCTCTTTTCCTCTGACAGGCGGCGCAGCGGCTGCCTGACAGGCTTTGCATCTTCTCTCACGTGCAGCTTGTGCTCGGCGAATTCCGTCGGAACACCAGGCATGTCCTTGGGGGACCATGCAAAGATGTCCCGATTCTCACGGAGGAAATCGACAAGCTCGCTTTCCTATTTGCTGTCTAGGCTTGACCCTATGACAGCAAATCGCTCCGAGTGAGATGGGTCCAAGGCAATCTTCTTTGTGTCCTTGGAGGGCTGGAACGAGCCTTGCGTCTCCGCCTCTTTGGGATCGGCTGGTATGGCCGGCTGCTCGCCAGCCAATGCCACCAGCCGCTCCAGACGGCGCTTCTCTTCAGCCACAACAAGGGTTTCCGCCAGGCGACTGCTGGATGTTGCACATGCAATGGACTTCTCGTAGTCCCCGGTTACGGTGATTATTCCTTTGGGACCAGGCATCTTCATCTTGAGGTAGGCATAATGGGGGACTGCCATGAACTTTGCAAGAGCAGGCCGGCCCAAGATCACGTGATAGGGGCTTTTTAGGTTCACCACTTCAAACCAGACCGGCTCCCTCCGGAAATGCGTCTTGTCACCAAACAGGACATCGACCCTGGCCTTGCCGATTGGTGAACAAGAGAGACATGGCACAATGCCGTGGAACACGGTCCTGGTGGGCTGAAGCTGCTTCTCTTTGATGCCCAACTTCTCCATGGTGTCTCGGTACATGATGTTGATGCTGCTGCCGCCGTCTACCAGGGCTCGGGAGAAACAGCAGGCCCGCCTGTCAGTGGAGAGAGTGGCGTCCAGGACCAAGGCATAGGCCCCTGGAGACGGCATGACAGCCGGGTGATCCTCTCATCTCCAGCTGATAGGCCTTTCAGACCAGTGCATGAATTCTGGGCTCTTGACGGCAACAGTGTTGACCTCTCTGCGCTGCTGGCGCCGGCTGTGCCTATCATCCGTTTGGCTGGTGAAGACAACGTAGGCTCCATTTTCTTCTGGGAACTCATCCTGGACCTGGCCGCCTGGACGAGCAGCCGGCGGATTAGGAGGCGGAGCCGGCGGTCCAGCAGGCAGCGGGGGCAGAGCTTCTCCCCTCGCAATCCACGTGAGCCAGTGACACTTTCGTGTGGTGTGGTTGGAGGGCTTCGCGCCGCTGTGGACCTTGCAGGGAGCGTCCAAGGCTTGATCAAAGGAGAAGGTTGGCTGCCACGCCGGTTTGCCGCCCTTCCGGCGCTTGGGCCCTGCTTGAGCCTCTGGCTGCTGTCCGTCGACCGCTGCCACCAGCCGGCTGTTGGCAGCCAGCGCCTGGGCCTTGCGCTTCTGGTCGTTGTCCTGCCGGCGTTTTGGGAGTTGGAGGGGTCATCTTGCCGGAAGCATCCACTTGTAGTTTGGTCTTCATGGAGGAATCAGCAATGGCGTACTTATCCGCTAGGTTTAGCAGCTCATCCAACATGGCCGGCTCGTCGCACAGGAGCCGGTGCTTGAGCAAGGTGCCCTCTCTGCACCCGGCCGTGAAATACTCAATGGCTTGTAACTCGTGCACTCCCTCGCAGGAGTTTCGCAGCTCCGCCCAACGCGTCAGATAGTCACGAGCCGACTCATCCAGGCCTTGGACACACAGGGAGAGCTGACGCGGCTTGGGAGGGCGCTTGTAGGTGCTGGTGAACTTGCATGTGAAGGCGGCGGTGAAGTCTAGCCAGCCGTTGATGCTGTTGGGCTTGAGGCTGTTCAACCACGTCTGAGCCGTGCCCTGGAGCATGAGAGGCACGTACTTCACTGCGACACGCCTGTTGCCGGTGGCTATGCTGACAGCCGTGGAGTAGTCCACCAGCCAGTCCTCTGGTTTCACTGATCCGTTGTACTTGGGGGTGTCTCTGGGGAGCGAGAAGCCCTTGGGAAAAGGCTCGTTGCGGATGCGGGGGCCGAAGCAGGCCGGACCGAGGTCGTCTTCTTCTTCAACCGCCTGGGAGCGAGCCAGACGGTCCAGGCGGTGGCGGGCGTCGTTCTCCCCAACCCCCTCGCGGCGGCCCAGTCGGCCTGCCAGAGAGGGGTGGTCAACAGGCGGAGGAGACACGCGCCTCTCCCGGCTGGGAGGAGGCGGCTGCTCCCCTCGTCGCTCTATGACCCTTGGGCGGCCGTATTCGTCGCGCTCGATGGTGAAGCGCGTCTGCCGGCTGCGGCTGGCAGTGGGCTCTGAGTCTCACCAGTTGGTGGCGCCGATTGTTGGAGAGCGGGACGTGGCTCCTTGCTCCCCCCGAAGAGGGCGGTTATCGGCGTGCGCAGCCACCTCCGACACCCGGCGACGGGCCTCTTGCTGCGTAGCAGCAGCGTCGAGAAGCTGGCGGGCTCGCTGGGTCATGCAACGGAGCTCGTCTCCCTCCAAGTGGCCCATCTCATCGACTGCCGCCTGGGCAGCCCTTAGGTTCTCCGACGGAGTGCAGTACACAGGCCACGGGGCTCCTAGCATATCCGCTAGCAGCCCGCTGCGATCACGGACAGCGCCGGCTCGGCTAGGCTCGCCAGCAGCCGACGTGCCACAGATGGCGCGGTCCATTTCGCGACGGTAAGCTTCAGTGAGGCATCGGGAGGCGGCCAGTTTGTTGGCGCTGTCGAGGAGCGAGACGCGGAGTGCCTCCAACTCCGCGCGGTCTGCCCCCGCTGCGACAGGGGTGGTGAGGTGCTGCAGAGCGGCCTCGAGCGGGTCTGGGCCCGTTTGGCACGATGGTTTGTCGTGGTCGGTGACGAGCACCTGCGTGATGATGCCGACGGTGCCGCAGATCGGAAGAACGGGAAGAGGGTCGTTGACGATCTCCACGTGCTCGGGGAAGGAATCGTCGGGGTCGACGATCATGTCTACTGGTGGGTCAGAAGTGCCCACTGACTCCACGTCAGAGGCGCGCTTGTCGACGAGGTGGAGCTTGTCGAGGAGCTCGACGAGGAAGCTCTCCGGCGCCACTGGCTCGGCCGCCGGAGAAGGTTCGTCGTGGACGCGGGCGGCGCCGAGCAGATCGACGAGCCCGCTCACGGCGCATGCAGCTTCAGCGCTGCGAAGCATCCCGGTCTCCACGCCAGCGGGCGTGCCGGGCTGGCTACTCTCGCCAGGAAGGAACAAGGTTCCCATCCAGAACATGTCTCCGGACGATGGTGCACCTGGCCCCATGGTGGGCGCCAAATGTCGGGGTTTTGGGACGACATATGCCAAAGGATGGCTTATCATGCATGGGGTCAAAAGAACATCGCCGGCCTCGGGAAGCGGGATAAAGCGAAACTTAGGATGCCTACTTATCTTACCCAGGTTTGGGGCTCTCCGAGGAGATAACACCCCTAATCCTGCTCTGCGGGGGCTCCGCGTCATGACTAATAGCACTAGAGTAGCTACAAGGTTGCTCCTTGAGCTGTGAGGTCTAGAGAAGGAAGATGAACTAGGCTAGCTCACTTCTTCTCCCTAGCTAGGGTTTTTGTCTTGTGATCTTCTAGGAGCTAACTATCCAACTAGCCAAATCTTCCAGCCCTCAACATGGAGGACCCTGGGGGGTTTATATAGGCCTACCCCCCAGGGGTACAATGGTAACCTTCGACGGCGAGGCCCCAGTCGTTAGTGTCTGCTGGTGCCGGCCTCGCCGCCTGTCTGCTATGGCCCGCCGCCTGCTGGCCCCTCGTGATTGCCTTTCACTGTGGGGATGCTTTTGCTGAAGACAGCCTCGTCGGGAGGAGATGGCTACAGTGCCATCGTCCCTCGCCGTACGCTGCTGCCTCGCCCCGTCCCGTCATCTTGATGAGACTCGGACTTCTAGGGCGAGGTGTGCCGTCTGCTTCCAGGCGGCCGTCTCCCCCGGCCGCCTGCCAGAGGAGGTTTGCTCTTAGGCTTGCTCGCTGACCGGAGGGGCCAGCCGCCTGCTGGCCCCGCCGTTTGTGGGTAGTGGGATCATGGCCTCTTCTGGCCGCTGCTTGGTCACGAGCCTCGTGGCTACAGCGATCCGCCGCTCAGGAGATATTCCCAAAGTACATGGTCACTGTAGCCACGTCCTTATAGATCTTCTAAGGACATGTTCTCCTATAGCCATGCCCCCACCACGCCAGGACTCACCTCAGTGTGTTCCCTGAGGGTGGAGTGCGGGGCCGTCTGCTGGCTAGTGGTGCTTGGTGTTGCCGCCTGCTGGGTCCCCGCCGCCTGCTGGCAGCCGGCTCCTAGGGCAAGCCACCCTAGGAGGCGGCTCGAGGAGAAGACGGCTGCGGCAGACCAAGCGGCTGTTATTTGTCTTAAAATACCAAGGGTAGGCGCTGAGGGTACCCATGGTCAATATCTCCGACACTATTGCTTGCTTACGATAGATTGATCGGAGTGTGACGAGTAGATCTATCATGAGTTATGAGTGCGAAGAATCTCCATCAACAGTACAAGGCAATTTCACGCTTTGATCATACTCTTCAATGCCCAGTTTTACTTGCATTAATTATACCCTTAAAGATTTGCATGAGTAGGACTTGGATACATGTGGGATTGCTATGTAGTTCATGAGGTAAGGACCTATGACTTGTGATCAACCCCAAGAATATATGCTTTGTTACTTATTGCTTAGCCATGCTCGTAGACATGGATTCTTATGTGAGATTCATGAAAGTTGCGAGTGTAATAATAACTAAAGGAAAGTTTAAGGTGGCAACATTAACACACATCTGGGTGGAATGGTTGGGGCACCCTGGAGAAACCAGTGGCTTGCCCGGGCACCTGGAGTAACCAGTGTTTCCTCTAGGGGATCCCGGAGGACCCGTGTGATCACCCTATGTAATGCCAACCAGGCTCAAGTGATCATCTGATTATTTCATGCCTAGAAACTTCCATGTGCAGCCACAAGCCATTATGGGCTCTGACATAGTTGAGTAAGTTATGGGAAACCTTTCCATGATGGGCTAGCAGATGTAGGGGGGTTGTAGCTGTACAATCAGTTAAGGGACCTCTTCTGAAAGACTGTGTCTCGATCATCCGTTTCTCAAACATCAGGAGTACGAGATATTCAACGGAGGAGATCAAGTCTTGTGGGGGAAAGTGCACTTACAAACTAATCATGATTAGTCGTGTCCCCGGTAACGGACAACTTTGAGTATCTAGAAGTGGAATTATATGTTGATCTCATCATCTATTAATTAACATGTTGGGTTAGTAATGATATTGGTGATTTTGGGATTTGAGATGGAGGAACCACTCTCAATATTGATTAATTCAACTGGGTACAAAATAAAATTTATTCCTTTGTTGTAGGGAAAAACTAGCTTTATGCAAAACTAAACCTTACAGGCTCCACCAGCCAAATATGCATGCAGTGATAGATATTGTTCATCATTATTCTATGGTGTGAAATTGCGAGTACATTCAACGTACTGACCTACATGGCTGCAATGTCTCATGTTACAGGAATTATCCGACGAGTAAGTGATACGTTAGGGTTACGATGTCTACACTCAACTTTGCCGTTGGTGTTGATGGCACTCCACAACCTTGTGGTTACTTCCGCTATGTGACTGAGGTAATAGTATTTACGTTACTTTATACATGTGCTTTACCTCTGTTATAAATCCTCGAGTATTGTGTGTGTCAGCATACCAATCCAGGGATGACACTTAAGCACAGAGACTTGATCCATTCGGGATGGGTCGCTACATGGTATTCCGGGGTCTCCGAGTTTTTAGGTACTCTATCCTTAAAAGTATAATTAGCAAGCATGGTGGAGATTTCAGCGTCCGGTATTTTTCTATTATTGGTGATGACATCTTTCATGTACTTTGCATAAGGAGGCATTTTCAAGATATCATTCAAGCGAGTACGCAAAAAGACCGGCGTCAGCATTTCAGCAAAATGTTCAAATTATTCATCATCTTTATTTTTAGTTGACTTGGGTGGAAAAGGCATAGCCTTTGAACCCACGATGCTCTTTCTTTACCGTGTTTCCTAGCAACAAAGTCTCTTTTATCATATCTTTTATTCTTAGGTTGTGAGTTATCAAGATCAACTGGTGGTTCTATCTCAACAACATTATCTGGTTCCTTCTCATTGTTTGGTTGAGCATCTTCATGAACCTCACCATTATCTTTTTCATTATAATGTTCATTACCAGATTGAGTTTCAGCATCAGAGATAAAAACATCATTATCATTATCAGGAGGGTTTTCTACTTCAGGTTCACAAGTAGCATGCAAAGTCCTATCATTTTTCTTTTTCTTTTTATTTTAGAAGGACCAGGTGCAGTGGTGTTGTTTCTTTGTGAGTCATGTTCAATTCTGTTTGGGTGTCCCTCAGGATAAAGTGGTTCCTGTGTCATTTTTCCGCCTTTAGTTGCAACTCTAACAACAAAGTCTTGTATGTTGTTATTCATTTCATCTAGAAATTCTTTTTGTAATTTAGCATCTTGTTCTAACTGAGTTTGTACCATTGAAGCAAGCTTTCCCACACCCCTAGCACCATTTGAGATTCTAAATAACAAGTCACTCAAGCGAGCAATCATATGAGAATTGTATTTCAATGGTTTCGTAACATTTGCATTGAAGTGGTCTTCTTACCTAATGTAATTTTCAAACTCATAAAGGCATTGGCTAGGGTGCATATTGTGAGGATTGTCATTATCATTGAATTTCATTAGAGAGTTTACCTTTACCACCTTAGGAAGCGGTGGTGCATTCAGCCCATGTATTTCTTCAATAGGAGGTAAATTTTTAATAGCCTCAGCTTTAATACCTTTTTCCTTCATAGATTTCTTTGTCTCTTGCATATCTTCGGGACTGAGATATAATATACCCCTGTTCTTTGGAGTGAGTTTAGGTGGTGGTTCAAGAAGACTCCAATCATCATAATTTTTTAGTATGTTATTCAATAATTCTTCAGCTTGTCCAATAGTTCGTTCCCTGAAAACACAACCAGCACAACTATCTAGGAAGTCCCTAGATACATCGGTTAGTCCATTATAGAAGATATCAAGTATTTCATGTTTCTTAAGGGGATGATCAGGCAAAGCATTAAGTAACTGGAAAAGCCTCTCCCAAGCTTGTGGGAGACTTTCTTCTTCAGTTTGCACAAAGTTAAATATTTCCTGTAAGGCAGCTTGTTTCTTATGAGCAGGAAAATATTTTTCAGAGAAATAATAAATCATATCCTGGGGACTACGCACACAACCAAGAGTAAGAGTATTGTAACAAGCTTTAGCATCGCCCTTTAATGAGAACGGAAATAATTTGAGAATATAGTAGTAATGAGTTTTCTCATCATGAGTAAAAAGGGTGGCTATGTCATTCAACTTAGTGAGGTGTGCCACAACAGTTTCAGTTTCATAACCATGGAAAGGATCTTGATTCAACCAAAGTGATTAACTCTGGGTCGACAGAGTATTCATAATCCTTATCATCAATAAAGATAGGTGAGGTAGCAAACATAGGATCACATTTCATTCTAGCATTCAGAGACTTTTCTTTATACTTGCATAATAATTTCTCTAGATCATCTCTATCCTTACAAGCAAGAATATCTCCAGTTGTTTCCTCATTCATAACATAACCTTCAGGTACCTTAGGCAATTAGTATCTAGGAAGGCTAGTTCTAGCAGGTGTTTCAAATTTTGCAGCTTCAAGCTCATCATCAGATTCAACAACATCATGTTGTCTTACTCTAGTAATTCGTATTCACCAAGTGGCACATCATAATCATGCAAGGTACTAGCATCATCATAAGTATCATTCATAGCAGAAATAGCATCATCAATAACTCGCGACATATCAGGATTAATAGCATGTGGTGGTGTTGCAAGTTTACTTATAACAGAAGGTGAATCTAAAGCAGAACTGGATGGCAGTTCCTTACCTCCCCTCATCTTAGAGGGAAAAATCTTAGTCTTAGCACCCATAAGATTCTTCATAGTGATAAATTGATAATAATTCGAAGTGAGTCAACAAATATAGCTATGTTCCCCGGCGACGGCACCAGAAAAAGGTCTTGATAACCCACAAGTATATGGGATCACAACAGTTTTTGAGGGTAGAGTATTCAACCCAAATTTATAGATTCGGCACAAGGGGAGCCAAAGAACACTTGTAAGTATTAGCAGTTGAGTTGTCAATTCAACCACACCTGGAGATTAATTATCTGCAGCAAAGTGATCAGTAGCACAATAATATGATAGTGGTAGTAGCAATGGTAACGGTAACAGTGATAGCAATAGTTTTGTAGCAAGTGCAACAGTAACGCTAGCAGTAGTAACTTAGGAAGAACAATATAGGATAAATTCGTAGGCATTGGATTGGTAACTTGTTGGATGATATTCATCATGTGACAGTTATAACTTAGGGTGATACGGCACTAGCTCGAGTTCTTAAATATAATGTAGGCATGTATTCCTTAAATAGTCATACGTGCTTATGGAAAGAACTTGCATGATATCCTTTGTCCTACCCTCCCGTGGCAGTGGGGTCCATATTGGAAACTAAGGGATATTAAGGCCTCCTTTTAATAGAGACTAGAACAAAGCATGAACACACGGTGAATACATGAACTCCTCAAACTACGGTCATCACCGGGAGTGGTCCCGGCTATTGTCACTCCGAGGTTGCCGGATCATAAGACGTTGTAGGTGACTACACCTTGCAAGATCAGATCTGGAACATGGATATAATGGTGATAATATAAATGGTTCAGATCTGAAATCATGGCACCCGGGCCCAAAGTGACAAGCATTAAGCATGGTAAAGTCATAGAAACATCAATCTCATAACATAGTGGATACTTGGGATCGGACCTAACAAAACTAACTAGATTACATGATGAATCTCATCAAACTCCTCACCGACCAGTGAGCCTAAGAAGGAATTACTCACTCCTGGTGGGGAGCATCATGGAATTGGAGATGGAGAAGGGTTGGTGATGATGTAGAACGAAGATCCCCCTCTCTGGAGCCCCAAACGGACTCCAGATCTGACCTCCTGATGAAGAGCAGGAGGTGATGGCGGCTCCGTTTCGTGGATCACGATAATTCTTTCTCCCTGATTTTCTACTCCGTAAATGTGAATATATAGTGTCAGGGTTGAGGTCAGCGAGGCCACCAGGTGGGGACAACCCACCTGGGCGCGCCAGGAGGGGGCGCCCTGGTGGGTTGTGCTCCAGTAATTTTCTTTTATTGTGTAAAAATTCCTCGCAAAGTTTCGTTCCATTCTGAGAACTTTTATTTCTGCACAAAAACAACACCACAGTAGTTCTGCTGAAAACAGTGTCAGACCGGGGTTAGTTTCATTCAAATCATGCAAATTAGAGTCCAAAACAAGAGGAAAACCATTAGGAAAAGTAGATATGTTGGAGAAATATCAACTCCCCCAAGCTTAAACATTTGCTTGTCCTCAAGCAATTCAGTTGATAAACTGAAAGTGAAAAAGAAAAACTTTTACGAACTCTTTTGCTCTTGTTTTCATAAATAAGCTTAAACAACATCCATGTTTTCAGCAAAGATCATGACTAACCATGTCAACAATAACTCTTAGAAATTATATTAACTCATATCAATGACATAATCAGCTAGTGAGCGATAATAAGATATCTCAAACAGCAACATGTTATCAAAACATCCGTGATATAATATGACAATAGTGGTATCTTGCTAGCCCTTTCTGAGATCGCAAAACATAAATGCAGAGCACCTCCAAAGTTCAATCAACGAGTAAACATTGTAATTCATGGTAGAAAAGATCCAGTCTTGCTAACACCCAACATTCACTAAACGCAATGCATAGGCATGACGGGAGTGCTCTCAGATCTGGCGCTTATTTTAGAAGGTGATGACACAACATAAAAGTAATTAGATAGTCCCTTCGCAGAGGGAAGCAATGATTTGAAGAGGTGCGAGAGCTCAAGTTTTTAAAACAGAGGTAAATGATATTTTGAGGCATGCACCCTTCTCGTTTACTTCACAACTATCAGTTATCATTATCTCCCATGCTAAACACGCTAGTGGTGGTTCCCAAGCAGAATTGCCACTTAGTGTAGGCGAAGGCTAGCAAACAGGTTGGGAAGCGGCCAGCTAGAGAGTAACAACGGTCATGAAAATACATTATGCATAATAAACATTGGACACCAGCATGAGTAGGATATGGACACCATGAACATAAATATCATAGAGGTTATGTTGGTTTTGATTCAACTACATGTATGAACATGCCCCAAGTCAAGCCTATCGAACATTCAGAGGAGGATACCATATCATCATACTACATCACAATCATTTCAATGCAATGTTGATATCCAAGGTAAATCATTATCATAATGGGCTGAATCATGGATACTAGGTTAAACATATTTACAAAAAAAGAACAAGTCGAGTTCATACTAGTTTCTCTCTGCCAGGGCCAGTTCATCAAATATCGTCATTATTGCCTTTCATTTGCACGACCGAATGATGTGAAAATGATAGTAGTGCAAGAGTGTCGTGGACTAAGCTGGAATCTGCAAACATTTTATTCAACAGGAGAAGACAAGGTAAAATGGGCTCTTTATTAGATAAACAATTATGCATATGAGAGCCACTCAATATTTTCATCGTGGTCGTCTCGTTGGTACAACTCGAATAAAAAGAAAAGAAATTCAGAGAAACACACTAAAGTATTTTTGGAGTTTTTGGTTTTCTAGAGCAAGCATATAAAAGGGAAAGAAAAACTATTTACACAGGAAAGCTCCGAACAAGCAAAAGAAGAACAAGGAAATCTTTCTGGGGTTTTCTTCTTAACATTACAGCTAAGAAAGCATAGAAAGTAACTAACTGCAACTAATGTTTCTGGTTTTTCTAAGTTTTTTTTCAATCAAATAAGAAGAAGGCAAGAAAATAAATGGAGCATCGATAATACAATGAAAAAGTGTGAGCACCAACAACTGAAATGTGTGAACATGTATGTAAAATCGATGAGGAACACGTACTCCCCCAAGCTTAGGATTTTGGCCTAACTTGGTAAGCAGCCAGTAGCCTGGACAGTAGTCGGCGTGGTAGCTCACGGACGCTCTTGGTGCAGAGGCATCGGCCTGCCGTGCTTCCTCGACTGCAGCGTTGTGGGCTTGGGCCTCGGTCTCAATAATGAAATATCTTCCCTTGCTGTGATAATCAAAAAGAGCAGGCGCGGGCAAATGTGTGTACACGACAGATGATTGGTTAAATAACAATTTGTAAGTGAAATTATGAATCTCTCCTTGAAGGATCTTATGGGTTTTCATAGCATCAAAGTCTAAATACTACGTGGGTAGGATAGGGTCAAAGGGAAAAGGTGGAACACCCAGCTCTCTTGCTAAACGCGTGGCATAGATTCCACCATAGAACAGGCCACTATTAGCGTTGTGTTGTAACCTGTGTGCAACAATTGCCCCAAGATTATAACTCCTATCATTGGTGAGAGTGGTGCATATGAGGCTCAAGTCTGGAGCACAAAGAGTACTACAATCTTATTTGCCTACAATACATTTCCCGTTAAATAAAGAAAAGTACTGAATTGCGGGAAAATGAATGCTCTTTATTCTACCTTGCGTCACTCCCCTCGTTTCACCGTAGCAAAGACTAGTTAAAAATGATTGGTACTCAATCCTTCGTGGTTCGTCAAGCGAACCCCAAAATGAGATTTTACAGTGATGAGCAAAACTCTATAGTGATATGGTAAAAGTATTTTCATACAGTTTGAATGACACCCTAGACTCGCGGGGATGAAATTTAAATCCTTTGACAAATGATTCAATGAGAATGTGGTGTTGATCGCACTTATCTGAAATATAGGGACCGAGACCGGCATTGTGAACCAATTGCTCGAATTACCCCTTAATGCCTACATGCATCATATAATCATCACAAGGCCATAAGCATGTTTTGGTGGCAGCATCTCGTATGGAACTTTCACTTGGTTCAACATAAGACCGACGAGCGGAGCTATCACTAGAGGATGCTCCCGATGATCTCCTCCTCGAAGAACTCCTTCCAAAGAGGTTCATCATATTCGCGTACAATTTTTTGAAATCTATGGGTGACAAAATTTTATCAACAAAACTATACAAAATTGATATCAACTACTCATAGGGATACATAGAAGCCATAGCAAGCATTCAAACTACTTAGAACTCTAAGAATTCAACATGCAAGCTCATCTATAGCAGAACCAAGACTAGCTAATTATTCAAAATATAAACCACTAAAATAAAAACTAATTGAACCAACGAAGGAGTCACATACCAAGCAATAATCCCCCGAAACATTTTCAGAAATGGAGGTTCGAGCAAAGAAATCGAAATCCGTGGGTTTAAGAGCAAGAACACGAGAGAGATCAATGGTGAATTTTTTCTGGAGGTAGGTGATGATGTGGTATAAAGAGATAAGTGAGGGGGCCCACGTGGGGACCACAACCCACCAGGGTACGCCTGGGGTCCTAGCGCACCCAGGTGGGTGGTGCCCACCTAGTGTTCCTCCCTCTGATATTATTTTCACCAAGAATTCTAAAATAATAATAATAAATCATGTTAAATTTTCACAACATTCTGAGAACTTTTAGTTTTGGGCCATTTTTTTATTATTGCACAGTAAACTTAGAAAACAGACAAAACATGGCATTTATTTTATTTGACTAGTAGGAACAGAAAATAAAAGGTAGGGACATAAGGTAGTTCTTACTAAATTCATCAACTTCATACCTCTCAAAAATGATTCATGAATAAGGTTGATCAAGTCTTATTAACCGCCACATTCGATTAGCATGAAATTGAAGAACTTTCGTAAATCACTAAGTTACCTCAATGGGGATATGAATGTCCCCAACAATAAGCATTACATATTTCTTTTCAACAGTAGGTAGAGGTAGTTGAAAACTTCCAATAGTGATTGTCGAAGATTTTTCAATAATATTAATACCATTCACTTGGAATTGTTTCTTCGTAAAGTTCACCGTATGTTCATTACCATTGATATGAAAAGTGACCTTGCTTTTGTTGTAATCAATAACAGCCCCTGCAGTATTCAAGAAGGGTCTACCAAGGATAATCGACATGTTGTCATCCTCGGGCATCTCAAGTATAATAAAGTCAGTTAAAATAGTAACATTGGCAACAACAACGGGCAGATCCTCACAGATACCGATAGGTATGGCAGTTGATTTGTCAGCCATTTGCACAAATATTTCAGTAGGTTTGAGTTTATTTAAAACAAGTCTTTTCTATAAAGAGAAAGGCATAACACTAACACCAACTCCTAAGTCACATAAAGCAGTTTTCACACAATTCTTTTTGATGGAGCAAGGTATAGTTGGTATTCCGGCGTATCCAATTTTTTTAGGTACTCCACCCTTAAAAGTATAATTAGCAAGCATGGTGGAGATTCCAGCTTCCGCTATTTATCTCTTATTGGTGATGATGGCTTTCATGTATTTTGCATAAGGAGGCATTTTCAAGATACCAGTCAAGCGAGTATGCAAAAAGACCGGCCTCAGCATTTTAGCAACACGTTCAAATTCTTCATCATCTTTCTTTTGATTTGACTTGGGTGGAAACGGCATAAGTTTTTGAACCCACAGTTCTCTTTCTTTACCATGTTTCCTAGCAACAAAGTCTCTTTTATCATATCTTTCATTCTTAGGTTGTGGGTTATCAAGAACAACTGGTGGTTCTATCTCAACATCATTAACTGGTTCCTTTTCATTGTTTGGTTGAGAATCTTCATGAACATCATCATTATCTTTTTCGTTATCACTAGGTGAATGTTCATTACCAGATTAGGTTTCAACATCAGAGATAGAAACAACATTATCATTATCAGGAGGTTTTTCTACTTCAGGTTCACTAGTAGCATGATTCTCCATTCCCTGCATGGTGGGGCCCTTGTGCTTCACCTCCTTAGCCTTGGCCTTCTTGTCTTTAGGGTCGTTCTCGGGGTGCTTGAGGAGGGAGAGGCGGCCTTCTTCAGCTTTGGTGCACTTGTCAACCAGATTGAATAGCTCCAGAGCCGAGCAAAATAAGGTTGTGATAGATGGCGAGCTCCTCGCTCATCCTGACATCGGTTATGCCTTATGTAAACACGGAGATGATGGCCTCGTCGAATGCCTTTGGGATCTTGAGTCAGACCTAGTTGAAGCGCTGCATGTACTTCCGGAGGGTCTCGCCTGGCTGCTGCTTCATGCGCCGTAGGTCGTTGATGGTGAGGGCGCGATCGCAGGTCCCATGGAAGTTGGAGATGAAACGCTCTCGGAGCTCGTCCCACATGGTTATGGATCCCTCGGGGAGGTGCATGATCTAGGAGCACGTGTTTTCCTTGAGGGTCATGGGGAACCAGTTCGCCATGACCTTCTCATCGCCATTTCTTGCCTCGATGCTAAGGACATAGATCTGGAGGAACTCCTTGGGGTCATGGGTGCCATCATAGCGTGGGGGCAGGTCAGGCTTGAATTTGACCGGTGATAACCACAAGTATAGGGGATCGCAACAGTTTTTGATGGTAGAGTATTCAACCCAAATATATAGATTTGACACAAGGGGAGCTAAAGAACATTTGTAAGTATTAGCAGTTGAGTTGTCAATTCAACCACACCTGGAGATTAATTATCTGCAGCAAAGTGATCAATAGCACAGTAATATGATAGTTTTGATAGTAGTGGTAGCAGCAATGGTAACGGTTACAGTGATAGAAATAGTTTCGTAGCAAGTGCAGCAGTAACGATAACAGTAGTAACTTAGCAAGAACAATATAGCATAAATTCGTGTGGATTGGATCGGTAACTTGTTGGATGATATTTATCATGTGAGAATTATAACTTAGGGCGATACGGCACTAGCTCCAGTTCTTAAATATAATGTAGGCATGTATTCCGTAAATAGTTATACATGCTTATGGAAATAACTTGCATGGCATCTTTTGTCCTACCCTCCCATGGCAGTGGGGTCCAGATTCGAAACTAAGGGATATTAAGGCCTCCTTTTAATAGAGAACCGGAACAAAGCATTAACACACGGTGAATGCATGAACTCCTCAAACTACGGTCATCACCGGGAGTGGTCTCGACTACTTTCACTACGGGGTTGCCGGATCATAACACGTAGTAGGTGACTATACCTTGCAATTCCGGATCTAGAACATGGATATCATGGTGATAACATAAACGGTTCAGACCTGAAATCATGGCACCCGGGCCCAAAGTGACAAGCATTAAGCATGGTAAAGTCATAGCAACATCAATCTCAGAACATAGTGGATACTCGAGATCGGCCCTAACAAAACTAACTAGATTACATGATGAATCTCATCCAACTCCTCACCAACCAGCGAGCCTACGAAGGAATTACTCACTCTCGATGGGGAGCATCAAGGAATTGCCGATTGAGAAGGGTTGGTGATGACGAAGAACGAAGATCCCCCTCTCCGGAGCCCCAAACGGACTCCAGATCTGGCCTCAAGATGAAGAACATGAGGTGACGGCGGCTCCGTCTTGTGGATCGCAATAATTCTTTCTCCCTGATTATTTTCTCCGTAAATGTGAATATATAGTGTCAGGGTTAAGGTCAGCGGGGCCACCGGGTGGGGACAACCCACCTGGGCGTGCCAAGAAGGGGGCGCCCTGGTAGGTTGTGCCCACCCAGGTGCCCCCCTCCGGTGGTTCTTGGCTCCAGTAATTTTCTTTTATTGTGAAAAATTCCTCGCAAAGTTTTGTTCCATTCTGAGAACTTTTATTTCTGCACAAAAACAACACCATGGTAGTTCTGCTGAAAACATCGTCAGCCCGGGGTTAGTTTCATTCAAATCATGCAAATTAAAGTCCAAAACAAGAGGAAAAGCGTTAGGAGAAGTAGATACGTTGGAGACGTGTCAACCGGACAGACGACGCAGCATGACTCTCGAGAGAAAGCACAGCCCATCGCACTCACGGGTACATCCCAAGCAAGAGGGGCATAGTCCCGATACTCGGGTGGGGCGGCCTATACTACTGCCCAGTCCTGTCGTTGCCGCAGCGGTGCAGGGAGCACGCGGGTATCGTACTGCGGCTATTGCACCACCTGGCAGCTAGCCTTGTCCCACGTGGGGCCGGAGCCTCGTCCCACGCACTGCACCCCAGGTTGACATCGTCGCCACGCCGAGGCAGAGGCGGAGGAGTGCCATGCGCCACTTCACCCAGACGAGATGGGTCAGGGCGGAGTGAGTGGGATGGTGCCGGAACCTCACCGGCATTGTTGACGAGCTCGGTGATGCGGCCCAGCGATGCATCATAGCCCTCTTTGGCAGGACGATAGCGCATCAATTCCTGCGCCATGAGAAGTGATGCCTGCGCGTTCGCCGGTCCACAGTGATCATGGGAAGACGAAGCCGGAACGATGATGAAGGAGGACGTGGCGGTGCGACCATCACGCGGCATGGAAGGAGGCAGCAAAGAATCCTGCTGCTCTTGAGCAGCTGGGTTAGTGGTAGCGTTGACCACTGAATAAGTGGAGCGACGAGGGGTGTCACGGCCCACGGGTGCCTCCTGACCGACCTGAGTGGCCTGACGCTTGGCGCGGACACGGCGAGCTTCAACCATGAGCACGTGGGATTGAGAATGGAGCGCAGTTGATTCCGCTTCACCTAAACGATCTGCTCACTATACTCAAAGCCCAACCTCGCCGTGTAGGATGATCGAAGGGGAAGGAAGAACACCGAGATTTACCTAGGTTCGGGCCACCTTGCGGGTAAAACCCTACTCCAGCCTTTGGTGGATTGGCCTCATGAGAGGTTGAGGATGAACTAGTATAGTGGATGAGCGGCTTCGCGAGGGCTCTTTTGGGGAGGAGCAATCGATCTGAGTCATCCCTTCTATGGTGGAGGCTTGCCTATATTTATAGTGGCCTTTGTCCTGTTCCTTCGTCGTTTTGGCGGGAAGGGATCCCACAATGGCCAATTTTGAAGGGGGACAAGAGGTACATCTTATCCTGACAAAAGTTGGTCTTCGCCTACAAAGCTTCTAGCCATGATCCAGCAGTGGGCTCAGCGATGAAATCCTTCCTACCGAGCTCGTGGTCTTGGTACCATTGCACCGGAATGGACACCTTGGGGCTGAACTCAAGAACATGTGTCTGTCCTTGCCTCCCTAGCATCCAAGAGGAAACTTTCCTCCTCTGCGCCCGCTGGCACCCGCCTGGCCTTGGTCGTCATGGCTCACGTCATCCGGAGCCTCATGAGGCTGGGTACCTTCATAGAAATCTCTGCTCCTTGGGAGGCAGGCTTGAGCAGCCGCTCCCCAGGAGGTCTTTGCGTGCTCGCCTTGCAAGAATGGAGGCCCTCGCGGGGATCTTTTCTTGCGGTCCTTGTAGCTGAGGCGTACCAGGCCGTTGATGAACCCGTGATCTAGGATGCAGGCAGGCAAGTCTGGGTACCCCCGATCCTAGAACGTCGATAGAGCTCAACAAAAAAAATGATAAAAAAGAGAAAAGGGGCATTGCTACTCTCTTTTTCCGCACTTGTGCTTAAAAGTAGCACCATGTTTTTCATATCCTATGTAGTCACTTTCATATGCTAGTGTAATTTTTCATTATAGAACTTGGCTTGCATATTCCTACGATGGGCTTCGTCAAATGCATGAGGTCTTCATGAGCAAGAAAGTTGGATGCACACCCACTTAGTTTTAAGTTCGAGCTTTCATACTCTTATATCTCTTAGTGCATCCGTTGATGGCAGTCCCTACTCGCATTGATATCGATTGATGGGCATCTCCATAGCTCGTTTGCTTTCCTAGTTGATGCTAGACTGTCACCCTTTTTGTTTTATCCATGTTAATCTCTCCCACCGCATTCTATTCAACCCATAATGTTATATCCATGGCATGCACTCATGTATTGCATGGGCGTTGAAAAAGCTGAAGTGCGTTAAAGAGTATGAACCAATTGATTGGCCGACACCGCGGTAGTGCATGATTTATATTTTGTGTTAAGAATATGGAGCATGACAAGGCTATATGATTTTGTAGGGACGGCGTACTTCAACATTTTAATTTTGAAAGACATAATTGTTTGTTGGTATTGTTGGGGAACGTAGTATTTCAAAATTTTCCTATGGTCACACAAGATCTATCTAGGAGAAGCATAGCAACGAGCGGGGAGAGTGTGTCCACGTACCCTCGTAGACCGAAAGCGGAAGCGTTTAGTGACGCAGTTGATGCAGTCGAACATCTTCACGATCCAACCGATCCAAGTACCGAACGTACGGCACCTCCGTGTTCAGCACACGTTCAGCATGATGACGTCCCTCGATCTCTTGATCCAGTTGAGGACGAGGGAGAGTTTCATCAGCACGACGGTGTGGTGACGGTAATGATGAAGTGGTCGGTGTAGCGCTTCGCCTAAGCACTGCAACGATATGACCGAGGTGTGTAATTGTGGAGGGGGCACCGCACACGGCTAAAAGATTGGCTTGTGTGTCCTAGGGTGCCCCCTCCCCATGTATATAAAGGAGGGACGAGGGGAAGGACGGCCGGCCCCTAGGGCGTGACCAAGTGGGGATTCCTACTAGGACTCTTCCACCAAAAGGAAGAGATGGGGGAAGGAAGGAGAGGGAGAGGAGAAGGAAAGAGGGGGCGCCGCCCCTCCCCCTAGTCCTATTCGGACTAGACCCATGGGGGTGCATGGCCAGCCCTTGTGGACTCTCCTCTCCCTCCCCTAAAGCCCACTAAGGCCCATTAGTCCCCCCAGGGATTCTGATAACCCCCCGGCACTCCGATAATCATCCGGTAACCCCCAAAACTCATCCGGTGTCCGAATAAGATCGTCCAATATATCATTCTTTATGTGTCGGCCATTTCGAGACTCCTCGTCATGTCTGTGCTCTCATCCGGGACTCAGAACAATCTTCGGTCATCAAAAACACATAACTCATAATATGAATAGTCATCGAATGTTAAGCGTGCGGACCCTATGGGTTCGAAAACTATGTAGACATGACCGAGATACATCTCCGGCCAATAACCAATAGCGGAACCTGGATGCTCATATTGGTTCCTACATATTATACAAAGATCTTTATCGGTCAAACCGCACAACAACATACGTTATTCCATTTTTCATCGGTATGTTACTTGCCCGAGATTCGATCGTCGGTATTCTCAAACCTAGTTCAATCTCGTTACCCGCAAGTCTCTTTACTCGTTCTGTAATACATCATCTCGTGACTAACTCATTAGTCTTTTGCTTGCAGGGCCTATTATGATGAGTATTATCGAGAGGGCCCAGATATACCTCTCTGATACTCGGAGTGACAAATCCTATTCTCTATCTATGCCAACACCACAAACACCTTCGGAGACACCTGTAGAGCATCTTTATAATCACCCAGTTACGTTGTGACATATGATAGCACACAAGGTTTTCCTCTGGTATTCGGGAGTTGCATAATCTCCTAGTCAGAGGAATATGTATAATTCATGAAGAAAGCAATAGCAATAAAACAAAACGATCATTATGCTAAGCTAACGGATGGGTCTTGTCCATCACATTATTCTCCTAATGATGTGATCCCGTTCGTCAAATGACAATACATGTCTATGGTTAGGAAACTCAACCATCTTTGATTAACGAGCTAGTCTAGTAGAGGCATACTAGGGACACTCTGTTTTGTCTATGTTGTCACACATGTATCAATTTTCTGGTTAATACATATCTAGCCTGAATAAAAGACATTTATCATGAAATATAAGGAAATATAAATAACAACTTTATTATTGCCTCTAGGGCATATTTCCTTCCGTCTCCCACTTGCACTAGAGTCAATAATCTGGATTACATAGTAATGATTCTAACACCCATGGAGTCTTGGTGTTGATCATGTTTTGCTCGTGGAAGAGGCTTAGTCAACGGGTCTGCGACATTCAGATTCGTATGTATTTTGAAAATCTCTATGTCTCCCTCATTGACTTGATTGCGGATGGAGTTGAAGTGTCTCTTGATGTGCTTGGTTCTCTTGTGAAACCTAGATTCCTTCGCCAAGGCTATTTCTCCAGTGTTGTCACAAAAGATTTTCATTAGACTCGATGCACTAGGTATTACACCTAGATCGGATATGAACTCCTTCATCCAGACTCCTTCATTTACTGCTTCTGAAGTAGCTATGTACTCCGCTTCACCCGTAGATCCTGCCACGACGCTCTGCTTGGAACTGCACTAACTGACAGCTCCACCGTTCAACAAAAATACATATCCGGTTTATGACTTAGAGTCATCTCTATCAGTTTCAAAGCTTGCATTAACATAACCGTTTACGACGAGCTCTTTGTCACCTCCATAAACGAGAAACATATTCTTCGTCCTTTTCAGGTATTTTCAGGATGTTCTTGGCCATTGTCCAGTGATCCACTCCTGGATTACTTTGGTACCTCCTTGCTAGACTTATAGCAAGGCACACATCAGGTCTGGTACACATCATTGCATACATGATATAACCTATGGCTGAAGCATAGGGAATGACTTTCATTTTCTCTCTATCTTCTGTAGTGGTCAGGCATTGAGCCTGACTCAACTTCACACCTTGTAACACATGCAAGAAACCTTTCTTTGACTGATCCATTTTGAACTTCTTCAAAACTTAATCAAGGTATGTGTTTTGTGAAAGTCCAATTAAGCGTCTTGATCTGTCTCTATAGATCTTGATGCCTAATATATAAGCAGCTTCACCGAGGTCTTTCATTGAAAAATTCTTATTCATGTATCCTTTTATGCTATCCAGAAATTCTACATCATTTCCAATCAACAATATGTCATCCACATATATTATTAGAAATGCTACAGAGGTCCCACTCACTTTCTTGTAAATACAGGCTTCTCCAAAAGTCTGTATAAAACCATATGCGTTGATCACTTCATCAAAGCATATATTCCAACTCCGAGATGCTTGCACCAGTCCATAGATGGATCGCTAGAGCTTGCACACTTTGTTAGAACCTTTTGGATCGACAAAACCTTCTGGTTGCGTCATATACAACTGTTCTTTAAGATATCCATTAAGGAATGTAGTTCTGACATCCATTTGCCATATTTCATAATCATAAAACGCGGCAATTGCTAACATGATTCGGACAGACTTAAGCATCGCTACGGGTGAGAAAGTCTCATCGTCGTTAACTCCTTGAACTTGTCGAAAACCTTTCGCAACAAGTCAAGCTTTGTAGAAAGTAACATTACCATTGTTGTTAGTCTTCCTCTTAAAGATCCATTTATTTTCAATGGCTTGCCGATCATCGGGCAAGTCAACCAAAGTCCGGACTTTGTTCTCATAGATGGATCCCATCTCATTGTTCATGGTTCCGAGCCATTTTGCGGAATCTTGGATCATCATCACTTCCTCATAGTTCGTAGGTTCGTCATGGTCTAGTAACATGACTTCCAGAACAGGGTTACCGTACCACTCTGGCGCGGAACGCACTCTGGTTGACCTACGAGGTTCAGTAGAAATTTGATCTGAAGTTTCAGGATCATCATCATTAGCTTCCTCACTAATTCGTGTAGGAATCATTGGAACTGATTTCTGTGATGAGCTACTTTCCAATTCGAGAGAAGGTACAATTACCTCATCAAGTTCTACTTTCCTCCCACTCACTTCTTTCGAGAGAAACTCCTTCTCTAGAAAGGATCCATTCTTAGCAACAAATATCTTGCCTTCGGATCTATGATAGAAGGTGCACCCAATAGTTTCTTTTGGGTATCTTATGAAGACACATTTCTTCGAATTGGGTTCGAGCTTATCAGGTTGAAGCTTTTTCACATAAGCATCGCAGCCCCAAACTTTAAGAAACGACAACTTTGGTTTCTTGCCAAACCACGGTTTATAAGGTGTCGTCTCAACGGATTTAGATGGTGCCCTATTTAACATGAATGCAGTTGTCTCTAAAGCATAACCCCAAAACAATAGTGGTAAATTGGTAAGAGACATCATAGATCGCACCATATCTAATAAAGTACGGTTACGACGTTTGAACACACCATTATGCTGTGGTGTTCCAGGTGGCGTGAGTTGTGAAACTATTCCACATTGTTTCAAATGAAGACCAAACTTGTAACTCAAATATTCGCCTCCTCGATCAGATCGTAGAAACTTTATTTTCTTGTTACGATGATTCTCAACTTCACTTTGAAATTCTTTGAACTTTTCAAACATTTCAAACTTGTGTTTCATCAAGTAGATATACCCGTATCTGCTCAAATCATTTGTGAAGGTCAGAAAATAACGATACCCGCCGCGAGCCTCAACACTCATCGGACCACATGCATCAGTATGTATGATTTCCAATAAGTCAGATGCTTGCTCCATTGTTCCGTAGAACAGAGTCTTAGTCATCTTGCCCATAAGGCATGGTTCGCAAGCACCAAGTGATTCATAATCAAGTGATTCCAAAAGTCCATTAGCATGGAGTTTCTTTGCGCTTTACACCAATATGACCTAAACGGCAGTGCCACAAATAAGTTGCATTATCATTATCAACTTTGCATCTATTGGCTTCAATATTATTAATATGTATATCACTACAATCGAGATTCAACAAAAATAGACCACTCATCATGGGTGCATGACCATAAAATATATTACTCATATAAATAGAGCAACCATTATTCTCTGATTTAAATGAATAACCAGTTCGCAACAAACAAGATCCAGATATAATGTTCATGCTCAATGTTCGCACCAAATAACAATTATTTAGGTCTAAAACTAATCCCGAAGGTAGATGTAGAGGTAGCGTGCCGACGGCGATCACATCGACTTTGGAACCATTTCCCATGCGCATAGTCACCTGTCCTTAACCAATCTTCATTTAATCCATAGCCCCTATTTCAAGTAACAAATATGAGCAACCGAACCGGTATCGAATACCCATGCTCAACTGTGAGCATTAGTAAGGTACACATCAATAACGTGTATATCAAATATACCTTTGTTCACTTTGCCGTCCTTCTTATCCGTCAAATACTTGGGGCAGTTCCACTTCCAGTGACCAGTCCCTTTGAAGTAGAAGCACTCAGTTTCAGGCTTGGCTCCAGAATTGGGTTTCTTCCTGGGAGTTGCAACTAGCTTGCTATTCTTCTTAAAGTTCCCCTTCTTTCCCTTGCCCTTTTTCTTGAAACTAGTGGTCTTGTTCACCATCAACACTTGATGCTCCTTCTTGATTTCTACCCCCACAGCTTTGAGCATAGCGAAGAGCTCGGGAATTGTCTTTTGCATCCCTTGCATAATATAGTTCATATCGAAGACTTTATAGCTTGGTGGCAGTGATTGAAGAACTCTGTCAATAACACTATCATCATCAACTGTGACTCCAAGTTGAGTCATGTGGTTGTGGTACCCAGACATTCTGAGTATGTGTTCACTGACAGAACTGTTCTCCTCCATCTTGCAGCTATAGAACTTGTTGGAGACTTCATATCTCTCAACTCGGGCATTTGCTTAAAATATTAACTTCAACTCTTGGAACATCTCATATGCTCCATGACGTTCAAAACCTCTTTGAAGTCCCGATTCTAAGCCACAAAGCAAGGCACACTGAACTATCGAGTAGTCATCAGATCCAGCTTGCCAGACGTTCATAATATCCGGAGTTGCTCCTGCAGCAGGCATGTCACCTAGCGGTGCTTCAAGGACATAATTGTTCTGTGCAGCAATGAGGATAATCCTCAAGTTATCGACCCAGTCCGTGTAGTTGCTACCATCATCTTTCAACTTAGCTTTCTCTAGGAACGCATTAAAATTCAAGGGAACGGTAGCACAGGCCATTGATCTACAACAACGTAGATATGCCAAAACTATCAGGACTATGTTCATGATAAATTAAAGTTCAATTAATCATATTACTAAAGAACTCCCACTTAGATAGACATCCTCAAGTCATCTAAATGATCACGAGATCCAAATCAACTAAACTATGTTCGATCATCACGTGAGATGGAGTAGTTTTCATTGGTGAACATCTTATGTTGATCATATCTACTATATGATACACGCTCGACCTTCCGGTCTCCTGTGTTTCGAGGCCATGTCTTTACATGCTAGGCTCGTCAAGTTTAACCCGAGTATTCTACATGTGCAAAACTATCTTACACTCGTTGTACGTGAACGTAGAGCTTATCACACCCGATCATCACGTGGTGTCTCGGCAAGACGAACTGTCGGAATGGTGCATACTCAGGGAGAACACTTGTACCTTGAAATTTTGTAAGAGGTCATCTTATAGTGCTACTATCGTACTAAGCAAAATCAGATGCATAATAAGATAAACATCACATGCAATCAAAACATGTGACATGATATGGCCATCGTCATCTTGTGATTTTGATATCCATCTCCAAAGCATCATCATGATCTCCATCGTCACCGACTTGACACCATGATATTCATCGTAGCATCGTGGTCCTCTCGCCAACTATTGCTTCTACTACGATCGCTAACTCATAGTGATAAAGTAAATCAATTACATGGCGTTCACAATTCATACAATAAAGAGACAACCATAAGGCTCCTGCCGGTTGCCGATAATTTACAAAACATGATCATCTCATACAATAACGTATAATTCATCATTTCTTGACCATATCACATCACAACATGCCCTGCAAAAACTAGTTAGACGTCCTCTACTTTGTTGTTGCAAGTTTTACGTGGCAGCTACGGGCTTCTAGTAAGAACTGTTCTTACCTACGCATCAAAACCACAACGATTTTTCGTCAAGTGTGTTGTTTTAACCTTCAACAAGGACCGGTGGTAGTCACACTCAATTCAGCTAAAGTTGGCGAAACTGACACCCACCAGCCACCTGTGTGCAAAGCACGTCGGTAGAAGCAGTCTCATGAATGCGGTCATGTAATGTCGGTCCGGACCGCTTCATCCAACAATACCGCCGAATCAAAGTAAGACGTTGGTGGTAAGCAGTATGACTATTATCGCCCACAACTCTTTGTGTTCTACTAGTGCATATCATCTATGCATAGACCTGGCTCATGATGCCACTATTGGGGAACATAGCATTTCAAAATTTTCCTACGATTACGCAAGATCTATCTAGGAGAAGCATAGCAATGAGCAGGGAGAGTGTGTCCACGTACCCTTGTAGACCGAAAGCGGAAACGTTTAGTAACGCGGTTGATATAGTGGAACGTCTTCATGATCCAACCGATCCAAGTACCGAACATACGACACCTCGGTGTTCAGCACACGTTCAGTACGATGACATCCCTCGAGCTCTTGATCAAGTTGAGGACGAGGGGGAGTTTCGTCAGCACGGCGGCGTGGTGACGGTGATGATGAAGTTACCGGCGCAGGGCTTCGCGTAAGCACTGCAACGATATGACTGAGATGTGTAACTGTGGAGGGGGGCACCGCACACAGCTAGAAGGTTAGCTTGTGTGTTCTAGGGTACCCCCCTCCCACCTGCACAAACAAATAAGAACCTCACAGCCAACGCGATAAGGGGTTGTCAATCGCTTCACGGTCACTTACGGGAGTGAGATCTGATAGATAGGATAGGATAATATTTTTGGTATTTTTGGTCACTTACGGGAACAGAAAGTAAATAAAGCAAATAAGCAATGGCAAGAGAACTTGGCTAGTTGAAGGAAAAGTAATATGATGAAGATAGACCCGGGGGCCATAGGTTTCACTAGTGGCTTCTCTCATGATAGCAGAATTCTACGGTGGGTGAACAAATTACTGTCAAGCAATCTATAGAAAAGCGCATAGTTATGAGAATATTTAGGCATGCTCATTGTATATAGGCATCACGTCCGTGACAAGTAGACTGAAACGATTCTTCATCTACTACTATTACTCCACACATCGACCGCTATCCAGCATGCATCTAGAGTATTAAGGTTATAAGAATAGAGTAATGCCTTAAGCAAGATGACATAATGTAGAGGGATAAACTCAAGCAATATGATATGAACCCCACCTTTTTATCCTCGATGGCAACAATACTATACGTGCCTTGCTGCCCCTACTATCCCTGGGAAAGGACACCGCAAGATTGAACCCAAAGCCAAGCACTTCTCCCATTGCAAGAACTATAGATCTAGTAGGCCAAACCAAACCGATAATTCGAAGAGACTTGCAAGGATATTATAATCATACATAAAAGTTTTCAGAAAAGAATCCAATATTGTTCATAGATAATCTTGATCATAAACTCACAATTCATCAGATCTCGACAAACACTCCACAAAAAGATTACATCGAATAGATCACCTCGAAGATCGAGGAGAAATTTGTATTGAGATCCAAAGAGAAAGAAGAAGCCATCTAGGTAATAACTATGGACCCCAAGGTCTGTGGTAAACTACTCACAACTCATCGGAGGGGCTATGGTGTTGATGTAGAAGCCCTCCGTGATCGATGCCCCCTCCGGCGGAGCTCCGGAACAGGCCTCAAGATGGGATCTCACGGGAACAGAAGGTTACGGCGGTGGAATTAGGGTTTCTTCATGCTCCTCGATGTTTTTAGGGTATATGGGTATATATGGGAGGAAAAAGTACGTCGGTGGAGCAACGTGGGGCCCACGAGGGTGGGTGCGCGCCTTGCCCCCTCGTGGGCACCTCATTTCTTCTCTGACTTGTACTCCAAGTCTCTCGTGAAGGTATCGTTCCAAAAATAACTCTCCCGAAGGTTTCATTCCGTTTGATATTCCTTTTCTACGAAACACTGAAATAGGCAAAAAACAACAATTTGCACTAGGCCTTGGTTTAATAGATTAGTCCCAAAAATAATATAAAAGTGTATAATAAAGCCCATTAAACATCCAAAACAGAACAGATAATAGCAAGGAACAATCAAAAATTATAGATACGTTGGAGACGTATCAAGCATCCCCAAGCTTAATTCCTCCTCGTCCTCGAGTTGGTAAATGATAAAAACAGAATTTTTGATGTGGAATGCTAACTAACATAATTCTCAATGTATTTTTCTTTATTGTGGCATGAATGTTCAGATCCGAAATATTCAAGACAAAAGTCTATATTGACATAAGAATAGTAACACTTTAAGCATACTAACAAAGCAATCGTGTCTTCTCAAAATAACATGGCCAAAGAAAGTTATCCTTACAAAATCATATAGTCTGGCTATGCTCTATCTTCATCACACAAAATATATAAATCATGCACAATCACGATTTCAGCCAAGCAATTGTTTCACTCCTTAATTCTTTCAAACCTTTCAATTTTCACGCAATACATGAGCGTGAGCCATGGATATAGCACTATGTGGAATAGAGTGGTGGTTGTGGAGAAGACAAAAGAAGAAGATAGTCTCACATCAACTAGGCGTATCAATGGGCTATGGAGAGGCCCATCAATAGATATCAATGTGAGTGAGTAGGGATTGCCATGCAACGGATGCACTAGAGAAGTGTATGAAAGCTCAACAAAAGAAACTAAGTGGGTGTGCATCCAACTTGCTTGAGCATGAAGACCTAAGGCATTTTGAGGAAGCCCATCATTGGAATATACAAGCCAAGTTCTATAATGAAAATTCCCACTAGTATATTAAAGTGACAAAACAAGAGACTCTCTATCATGAAGATTATGGTGCTACTTTGAAGCACAAGTGTGGAAAAGGACAGTAGCATTGTCCCTTCTCTTTTTTCTTGGAGGGGCTTTTCCTTTTTTTTTCTTTTATCCCCCTTTCTCTTTTTTTTGGCCATCGCTTTTTTTGGCCTTTCTCTCTTTTTTTGTTTCCTCACATGGGACAATGCTCTAATAATGAAGATCATCAAACTTTTATTTACTTACAACTCAAAGATTACAACTCGAAGCTAAAACAAAATATGACTCTATGTGAATGATAATGATGACGCGTGTCATATGAATGGAACGGTGGAGAGTTGCATGACAATATATATCGGAATGGCTATGGAAATGCCATGATAGGTAGGTATGGTGGCTGTTTTGAAGAAGGTATATGGTGGGTGTATGATACCGGCGAAAGTTGTGCGGTACAAGAAAGGCTAGCAATAGTGGAAGGGTGAGAGTGCCTATAATCCATGGACTCAACATTAGTCATAAAGAACTCATATACTAATTGCAAAAATCTACGAGTTATCAAAACAAAGTATTCAATGCATGCTCCTAAGGGAAGGGTTGGTAGGAGTTAACCATCGCGCGATCCCGACCTCCACACAAAGGATGACACTCAATAAATAAATCATGCTCCAACTTCATCACATAATGGTTCACCATACGTGCATGCTACGGGAATCACAAACTTTAACACAAGTGTTTCTAAAATTCACAATTACTCCATTAGCATGACTCTAATATCACCATCCTCATATCTCAAAACAATCATCAAGTATCAAACTTCTCATAGTATTCAATGCACTTTAGGTGAATTTTTTTACTATACTCATCTTGGATGCCTATCATATTAGGACTAGTTTTATAAACAAAGCACATTACCATGCTGTTATAAAAGACTCTCAAATAGATATAAGCGAATCATGAGAGATCAATAATTTCTACAAAATAAAACCACCACCGTGCTCTAAAAGATATAAGTGAAGCACTAGAGCAAAATTATCTAGCTCAAAAGATATAACTGAAGCACATAGAGTATTATAATAAATTCCAATTTATTTGTATCTCTCTCAAAAGGTGTGTCCAGCAAGGATGATTTTGGAAAACTAAAAAGAAAATACTAAAATCATACATGACGCTCCAAGCAAAACACATATCATGTGGTGAATAAAAATATAGCCTCAAGTAAAGTTACCGATAGACGAAGACGAAAGAGGGGATGCCTTCCCGGGGCATCCCCAAGCTCATGCTTTTGGTTGTCCTTGAATTTTACCTTGGGGTCTTGGACATCCCCAAGCTTAGGCTCTTTCCACTCTTTTTTCCAGAGTCCATCAAATCCATACTTAAAACTTGAAAACTTCACAACAGAAAACTTAGCCAAAAATCTCGTGAGCTCCATTAGTATAAGAAAACAAACCACCACTCAAAGGTATTGTAATGAACTCATTCTTGGTTTATATTGGTGTTAAACCTACTGCATTCCAACTTATCTATGATTCATACCCCCTGATACTACTCATAGATTCATCAAAATAAGCAAATAACACACGAAAAACAGAATCTCTCAAAAATAGAACTGTCTGTAGTAATCTGTAACTTTCGTATACTTCTGTAACTCTAAAAAAATTTAAATAAATTAGTGGACGTGAGTAATTTGTCTATTAATCATCTGCAAAAAGAATCAACTAAAAATCACTCTCCAGTAAAAAAATGACAGCCAATCTCGTCAGCGCTAAAGTTTCTATTTTTTACAGCTTGATCACATAAACTTCATACAAGTCTTCTCAAAGGTTCTACTTGGCACAAACACTAATTAATACACAAAACCACATCTAAACAGAAGCTAGATGCAATATTTATTCCTAAACAGAATCAAAATCAAAGTAAATAAAATTGGGTTGCCGCCCAACAAGCGCTATCGTTTAACGCCCCTAGCTAGGCACGATACAAGAATAGATCTAGGTATTGCCATCTTTGGTAGGCAATCCATAAGTGGCTCTCATAATAGATTCATAAGGTAATTTGATTTTCTTTCTAGGAAAGTGTTCCATGCCTTTCCTTAACGGAAATTGGAATCTAATAATTCCTTCCTTCATGTCAATAATTGCACCAATCTTTCTAAGGAAAGGTCTACCAAGAATAATAGGACATGAAGGATTGCAATATATGTCAAGAACGATGAAATCTACGGGCACATAATTCCTATTTGCAACAATAAGAACATCATTAATCCTTCCCGTGGGTTTCTTAATGGTATAATCCGCAAGATGGAAATTTCAAGAAAAATCATCAAGTTCATGGAATCCTAACATATCACATAAAGCTCTTGGAATTGTAGAAACACTTGCACCCAAATCACACAAAGCAAAGCATTCATGATCTTTAATCTTAATTTTAATAGTAGGTTCCCACTCATCATAAAGCTTTCTAGGTATAGATACTTATAATTCAAGTTTTTCTTAATAAGACTACATTAAAGCATCAACTATGTGTTTGGTAAAAGCCTTATTTTGACTATAAGCATGCAGAGAATTTAGCACGGATCGGAACAAGGAAATACAATCTACTAAAGAGCAATTATAATAATTGAATCCCTTGAAATCCAAAATAATGGGTTCATCACTATGCAAAGTTTTAATCTCTTGAATCCCACTTTTAACAATTTTAGCATTAAGATCTAAAAACTCCGAATCATTGGGACGCCTTTTAACTAAAGTAGACTCATCTCCAGTCCCATCTTTATCAAGATTTATACTAGAAAACAAGGATCTTATAGGAGACACATCAATCACTTTCAGATCTTGATCTTTATTCTCATGATAACTAGAAGAACACTCTTTCATGCAATCTTTTTTAGCATGCATCCTAGCGGTTCTTTCCTTGCACTCATCAATGGAAATTCTCATGGCTTTGAGAGACTCATTGATACCATGCTTAGGTGGAATAGATCTAAGTTTCAAAGAATCAACATCAAGAGTAATCATATCCTTGTTTCTAGCCAACTCATCAATCTTAAGCAATTTTTCTTCAAGCAAAGCATTGAAATTCTTTTGCGAATTCATAAACTCTTTAACACTAGTCTCAAATTCACAGGGAATCTTACCAAAGTTTCCATAAGAGTTATTGTAGGAATTACCATAATTATTAGAGGAATTACTAGTAAAAGGCCTAGGATTAAAGTTTCCTCTATAGGCATTGTTACTAAAGTTATTCCTACCAACAAAATTCACATCCAAAGATTCATTATTATTTTCAACCAACGTGGATAAAGGCATATCATTAGGATCGGAACAAGCACTCTTATTAGCAAATAATTTCATAAGTTCATCCATCTTTCCACTCAAAACACTAATCTCTTCAATAGCATGCATTTTTTTACTAGTAGATCTTTCGGTGTGCCATTGAGAGTAGTTAACCATAATATTATCTAGGAGTTCGGTAGTTTCTCCCAAAGTAATTTCCATAAAAGTACCCCCCCACGGCCAAATCTAAAAGATTTCTAGAAGCAAAATTCAAGCCAGCATAAAAGTTTTGTATAATCATCCATAAGTTCAAACCATGTGTAGGGCAATTACGTATCATTAATTTCATTCTCTCCCAAGCTTGTGCAACATGCTCATGAGCTAGTTGATTAAAATTCATAATATCGTTTCTAACAGAGATAATCTTAGCGGGAGGAAAATACTTAGAGATAAAGGCATCTTTGCACTTATTCCATGAATCAATACTATTTCTAGGCAAAGAGGAAAACCAAGTTTTAGCACGATCTCTAAGTGAAAATGGAAATAGCTTCAATTTAACAATATCATTATCTGTATCCCTCTTCTTTTGCATATCGCATAAATCAATGAAGTTGTTTAGATGGTAGCGGCATCTTCACTAGGAAGGCTAGAAAATTGATATTTCATGACAAGATTCAACAGAGCAGCATTGATCTCACAAGAGTCAGCATCTAAGATAGGAGCAATTGGAGTGCTAATAAAATCATTATTTTTGGTATTGGAAAAGTCACACAGTTTGGTATTATCTTGAGCCATAGTGACAAGAAAGCAATCCAACACACAAGCAAACAAGAGGCAGGCGAACGGTAAAACACACGGAAAAAGAAGGGCGAATAAAATAGCAAGGGTGAAGTGGGGGAGAGTAAAATGAGAGGCAAATAATGTACTGCGAGGGATAAGGGTTTGTGATAGGTACATGGTATATGACTTCTGCGTAGATCTCCCCGGCAACGGCGCCATAAATTCTTCTTGCTACTTCTCGATCTTGCGTTGTATTCCCTCGAGGAGGAAAGGGTGATGTAGCACAATAGCATAAGTATTTCCCTCCGTTTTTTAGAACAAAGGTATCAATCTAGTAGGAGACCATGCGCGAGTCCCTCGCACCTGCACAAACAAATAAGAACCTCGCAACCAACGCGATAAGGGGTTGTCAATCCCTTCACGGTCACTTACGAGAGTGAGAACTGATAGATAGGATAGGATAATATTTTTGGTATTTTTGGTATAGGAACTGAAAGTAAATAAAGCAAATAAGCACCGGCAAAAGAAATTGGCTAGTTGAATGAAAAGTAATATGATGAAGATAGACACGGGGGCCATAGGTTTCACTAGTGGCTTCTCTCATGATAGCAGAATTCTATGGTGGGTGAACAAATTACTGTCAATCAATTGATAGAAAAGCACATAGTTATGAGAATATCTAGGCATGATCATTGTATATAGGCATCACATCCGTGACAAGTAGACCGAAATGATTCTAAATCTACTACTATTACTCCACACATCGACCGCTATCCAACATGCATCTAGAGTATTAAGTTCAAAAGAACAGATGTCGGATTACGGGCTCCGCAAACCCAAGAAGTTCGAACACAGGGGCGTGAACGAAGATCTCTCCCACTCACGTCTACCTAGCTCCACGCCCTCTCCTGGTGGTGAGATTTGAGCAAGCAACAAGTAAAAGCACACACGAGTTTACCCAGGTTCAGGCCACATTGCGGTGAAAACCCTACGTCCTGCTTGAGTGGATTAGCCTTAGGAGGGCTTGAGTATGAACAAGTACAGTGGTTCTTGAGCTCAAGAGGGTCAGGAGGCAAGTGTTCTTGCTCCTTGGAGGTGCGGTGTTTGAGGTGAGGTCTCTCCAGATCAGATCAGCTTGGCTCCATAGTGGGAACCCTAGATACTTATATAGGCAGCCAGGGTCCTCTTCCCCCGAAATGTTTAGGCGGGAAGGGATCCCACAACGGACATTTTGAGTGGGAACACAAGGACGCTCCTATCCTGACAAAAGTGGTCCTCGCCTGCAAAGAGATCAGACGATGACGTGGTGGTGGGCTCGGTGGTGACATCCTCCTTGTTGTCCTTGCGGTCTTCGGTCTTGTTGCATCGAAGGGGAAACCTTTGTCTCACCCCTCGGGAACCTTCGCCTGGGATATCTCCTTTGCACCAAAACGGCAACTGCGCCACTAGCACGCGCTGGCACCTGCTGGCGCGGTGCGTCACTGCTCGCGTCACTGCCTCCTCCTGAGGCAGGCTTGGCCTTGGGTTCTCCTCCCCTCCGGAGCAGCCTAGCCGAGGCCGCTCCTGAGGGGGTCTTGGTGTCGTACTCCTCGCGAGGCTTAGCCCCCCTCGCGAGGGTCTTGAGCATCTGGTCGATCAGCTAGGCCGTACCAGGCCTTAGTAGGAGCGCGACGTGGCCCGCAGGCAGGCAAGTCTGGGTACCATGGTTTCCAGGACGCCGACAGTAGCCCCCGTGCCCAAGGCGCGCGCAAAGTCGGCTTCGGGGCGAAGCCTTATTTGAGGACGAAGCACCGCGGGCCCCAAAAGACTGCGGGCTAGGCTGGCGCGCGACGGTTGGATGGGACGTGGGCGACTCCGCTCCCCACGTAGTCTTGGTGACCGTGCGACTTGACAAAAGGGGTTGTCTTTGCTGTAGAGGGGTTATCGCTTCCTTTCCTTCCTGCCCAGATCCCCTTCTCCTTCGCCCCAAACTTCCCAAATCGCCTGCATCCTCCAACGCCTCCAGTAATGGCGAAGAAAGGCAAGGGTGCCGCGCAGGCGTCCGGATCTACTTCCTCCCCCGAGGCGGCGCTCGAGGAGTCCACCATCACCGACGAGGGGTTCTACTCGGAGGTCCAGTATTTCTTGTCGAGCGACCACAATGAGCATGGCCCAACGAAGATTTGGGTTGGGTTCATCGTGGTGCGGACCTTGCGGAAGTCTTGCTACCCCTTCTTCTCCACAGCATCTCCGTTGGGCTCGTGCCGCCCTTCTCGGAGTTCTTCTACGCCATCCTGAATCACTACCAGGTGCACGCCCTCCACATCCAGCCTCGCTCTATCTTCGTCCTATCGCTCTTCGCCTTTTACTACGAGGCGTGTGTGCGGATGAAACCGACTGTCGCCCTCTTTCGCTACTTCTTGTCCATGCGGCGGTCTGACGAGGGTCCGTGCTCGGGTTGTGTCTCCTTCGTCTTCTAGCGCTAGGGCTGCAGGCTGATGACAGCCGGGAAGAAGATAGACACCCACCAGAAGAGGTGGGTCTATCTGGATGCCCAGCGTATTCACCCGCTGCTGACGCTGCCTACCGCCCGTCCGAAGAAACGCGCCTGCTGGAGCTACGCGAAGCTCAACGACCCCCTTGCCGAGCCTGTCTTGGCAAAGATCGAGGCCGACCTGGGCTCGAGGCTTGAAGGGGCCCAGATTATGAAGGAGTTCCTGAGGCAGCGGCTGGCGCCGCTCCAGGCACACTCGCGCCCCATGTGGGAGCTGATGGGAGACTATGACAAGCTTCGGCTGTGCTCGGGGACGCTGGCCGAGGTCGACCTGGACCTCATCTCGAACTCTCTCCTAAGGATGATTCATGAGGACCTCTCGGGGGCCTATCTGCCGCTGTACCACCGTCCTGACAAGACCGAGCTGCTGAAGGCTGTGTTAGGCTTTGGGGTAACCGTAGCTTCTCCGCCCATGGTCAATGTGTCCTCCGGTGTCGAGGAGGGGAGCCACGAGGAGGAGGACGCGGAGGACACCCTGGGCGACGAAGATCGGGTTGACGAGGAGGACAACTCCGAGGCGTCTGCTGAGGAAGTGGCGCCGGGCGCAGACGTTGCTGGGCGACCCCAAGCAACCACTCCGCGTCGATCCGGGTGCGCTGCGTCCTAAGGGAGCAATGCGGAGACCCCGTCGAGGAGCGCCGCGCCAACGAAGCTGGTGACCGCAACTGCGCTCAAGTCCGTTGCCTCGCGCTTTGCCAGCATCCGAACTGCTGGCGCGCCCATGGCACTGGCGGCCGTGGCCGGCCTGCTGATGAAGAGGATGGCGCGCTTCGCCTCCGATGAGTAAGTGAGCAGTCTCCCGTCATTCCTTGATCAATGTGTTCCTGACGTATTTCTCTTGGCACGGCAGCCTGGGTGGCGTGATGAAGAAGGCGAAGGGGGAGGCCACGTCGCGGTGCCCCAATCCTCCTGTTGATACTGTCGCCGCGGAGAAACGTGTCGTATCCTTGCGTGCCTCGGCTGGCCAGGCTGCTGAGCACGCGGTGGCGGCGTCGCCTGAGGGCGTCGTCGCTGCTTGCCAGGCCATGGTGGCTCCTACTCCCTCCGCTCCAGCGAGAGGAACCGGAGCCCCCGAGCCCCTGGTCGAGCAGGCGATCATGCTGGCGCCCATCCGCCAACCAGTGCAGCCTGGCCCTGTGGCCTTGGAGGCCGCTTCCGCAGCGTTGGGTCGGCTTCGCGCCGATCTACTGGGTGGTGATGGCCGCGGGATGGAAGGATGCCTGGGCCTGATCTCTGGGTGGCTCTTAGCAGATGAGTCTGTGCGGGCCTCCTGGAGCCAGGCCTCAGCGGCCGCCACGGCAGCTGCGCGGGCATGCAACACCGTGCAAGCCGTCGCAGCATCCTTCAGGAAGCACTGCCATGAGGTGGAGAGCAAGCTGAAGGGCCTTCGCGAGGAAGGCACCAGGCGCGCCCTGGAGCTCGAAAGGTTGGAGAAGGAGCTCAAGGAACAGAAGGCTGAAATGTCCCGGCTATAGCAGGAGCAGCTCGCTGATCACGCGAGCCTGGAGAAGCTGCAGGCTAAGGCCGAGCAGGCCAAGGCGACCCAAGCTGCGCACGACAAGGAAGACACCCTCGCGGCCTCGGCAACAGTGGGTCGCGAGGCCCTCGCCAGCTTCGAGCTCGAGGCCCGCACGGCGCTGCAAATTGCCTATGGGGATGGCTTCGAGAAGCCGCTGGCCACCCCGGAGGATGGCCCGGCCGGGCTCCTTGCCGCGCTCGTGAAAGCCCTGCACGAGGTTGCGGCCGCGATCGGTCAGTTAGCAGACGTCGAGAGTCACATGCTCCTTACCTTGGCCCTGATGCGGGTGTGCAGACACCTCTGTCTCCGCGACCCCACCCTTGACATGGCCTCGCTATATGAGCCCATGACCGCGGGCGGAGAGGGCGCGGCTGTCGAGGCCCTGGAGGAGAAGGTCAAGGGGCTGGCGGAGGCGTTCCTTCGGGTCGCTGCTGCCGCGGCCGAGGAGGCGGAGGCTGGTGATGGCGCGCTCGGCGATGTCTGACATGTTCCTTGTCAGGATGAGAGAAATGCAAGTGCCTCGGGGAGGCATAAGGACTCTCTTGAATTTGGAGAACTTGATGTTATTGTAATAACTAGACTTGAACTTGGTTATTTCCGTGCTTGCTTCCTTTCATGTTTGCTTAGGTGCTCTGCGTCGGCAGGGCCCAACCCCGTGCATGAAGGAAATATGCCCTAGAGGCAATAATAAAGATGTTATTTGTATTTCCTTATATCATGATAAATGTCATTTATTCATGCTAGAATTGTATTAACCGGAAACTTAGTACATGTGTGAATACATAGACAAAACAATATGTCCCTAGTATGCCTCTACTAGACTAGCTCATTGAACAAAGATGGTTATGTTTCCAAGCCATAGACATGAGTTGTCATTTGATCACCCGGATTACATCATTAGGAGAATGATGTGATGGACAAGACCCATCTGTTAGCTTAGCACTATGATCGTTTAGTTTTACTGCTATTGCTTTCTTCATGACTTATACATGTTCCTATGACTATGAGATTATGCAACTCCCATATACCGGAGGAACACCTTGTGTGCTATCAAACGTCACAACATAACTGGGTGACTATAAAGATGCTCTACAGGTGTCTCCAAAGGTGCTCGTGGTATTGGCATAGATCAAGAATATGATTTGTCACTCCGAGTATCAGAGAGGTATCTGTGGGCCCTCTCGGTAATACACATCATAATAATTCTTGCAAGAAAATGACTAATGGGTTAGTCATGGGATGATGTATTACGGAACGAGTAAAGAGACCTGCCGGTAACGAGATTGTACTAGATATTGAGATACCAACGATCGAATCTCGAGCAAGTAACATACCGATGACAAAGGGAACAACGTATGTTGTTATGCAGTTTGACATATAAAGATCTTCATAGAATATTTAGGAGCCAATATGAGCATCCAGGTTCCACTATTGGTTATTGACCGGAGATGAGTCTCGGTCATGTCTACATAGTTCTCGAACCCGTAGGGTCCGCACGCTTAACGTTTGATTACGATCGATATTATGAGTTTATGAGTTTTTGATGTACCGAAGGTAGTTCGGAGTCCCGGATAAGATCACGGACATGACGAGGAGTCTCGGAATGTCCGAGACGTAAATATTGATATATTGGATGACTATATTCCAACACCAGAAGTGTTCCGGAAAGTTTGGGAATAAACTGGAGTGACGGGGGGTTACCGGAACCCCCCGGGGAAGCTATGGGCCCTAATGGGCTTTAGTGGAAAGAGAGAGGGCCTGCTAGGGCTGGGCCGTGTGCCCCCACCCCTTGGTCCGAATTGGACAAGGAAAGGAGGGGGCGGCACCCCTTTCCTTCTCCCTCTCCCTCTCTTTCCTTCCCCCTCTCTCCCTCTTGGTGATTCCTACTAGGAATAGGATTGCAATCCTATTCCTAGTAGGGTTGCTCCTCTAGGCGCGCTATAGGATGGTCGGCCGGCCTCCCCCCTTGATCCTTTATATACAGGGGCAGGAGGGCACCCTAGGACACACAAGTTGAACTCTCCAACCGTGTGTCAGGACCGGTCCTTCAGTAAAATAATTACCGGAAGACCGACCTTTTTGTTTAAGCCAGCGAGGAAGAATATTTCTTGCTGGTAGACAATTCCTTGATACAGAATTCCAGTACACTGAATATTATACAAGGTTGAGCTGGGGTTGCTGGACAATTTTATTACAAGCGCGCCAATATAGTACATAAAGGCGGATATGACACAAAGGCAGGGTGGCATACTACTAACTCGTAATAAAAGGTGTTGGTTATGTCACAATGAAGTGGGTGACGAGACTCCAATATAATACAGTTCATTGAGTGTCAGAGTGAGACCCGATGAATTTATTTGGTGGTAGGCGGAAGCGGTTATAAAACAGTGATCAACTCCAGGATCGCAAGAGACTGACTGGGACTCCACTAGACGTCAGACTCGCTATCGAACTCTTCATCCATGAGATCGCCTTCGTCCACATCTGGCCAAATCAAGAAGCCAGGTGAGTACTTTGAATGTACTGGCAAGAGAGTTCAGACTTAAGATATAATAAATGCCAACATGATGCATGTGAGTATTCTAACCAAAATGCGACCGGATAAAAAATATTAGTGTGCTGTATGCAACAATAGAAGTCGGGCGGTAATCCTCCCGAAATCCATAAGATAAATGGAAGGAGACCAAACGAGTGTCTGAGTGACGCCTCGTGAGAAGATAATAAATGAAAGCAGGCCACAGTCGGGCGTCTGAGCGACACCACAGAAAGGGCTTATAGCAAAAATAAATAACAAGAATGCATCAGTCGAACGTCTGAGCGACATCACATAAAGGGCTTATACATAAAAAGAATGCCACAGTCGGACGTCTGAGCGACATCACATAAAGGGCTGATAAATAAAAACAATGCCACAGTCGGACGTCTGAGCAACATGGC
>LR738716.1:122490541-122507181 GCA_902687465.1 Secale cereale | reverse complement strand
ACTTTCATATACTTCTCGCAACATTTTATATTATTTTTGGAACTAACATAGGATATAGTTGAGGGAGTCCTGGATTGGGGGGTCCTCCAGCTGCCGGCCAGTGCTTTGCGTGCCAGACCAGTGGGCTACTGCGAGGCCGAGCTATGGTGAAATGACATGGCCGGATAGGAAACCCTCGAAGCCTTCGCGGGTGCCTCAAGTCAAGACTCAATATCCGGCGTGATATTTCCTTTATAGTAACCGACTATATGTAACCCTAGCTCTACTGGTGCCTATATAAACCAGAGGGTTTAAGTATTTAGGGTTCAGAGCAACACCCACTAGTAAAACGAGGTGCTATACAAATGGATTTTAATTAACCCCTTTCCGCGATGGCATTTTGAACCGGTGCCAAGTGAGTGACTTTGATAGGGGGGTCCTTCCCACACGACCTAGAAACCGTCGAGGATAGGCCCTCTGGTCACACACGCTCGGCAAAATGAGGTCATGTGTGACCGGCAAGCAATCAAACATGGTTATACGCACAGTTGTATTAAAAATAATAATTATACATGCCAAATTGTTTCCAATCATAAGTACATCCCACACAGTCAGTCCCAGCTAAACGTTTCCGTTCGTGTGTACATTCCGCACAGTCAACCCAAGGTATACGTTTCCGTTAGTATGTACATCCCACACAGTCAATCCAAGAAGTATGTTTCCATTCATATACACATAACACATAGTCACTCCAAGGAAAATGTTTTCGTTCGCATGTACATCACACACAGTTGTCCCCAATAAATCGTTTGTGATAGCATTGTTATTGGAGACAAAATTAAAAAAATTACTGTTTGCGTTATTGAATGCATCACACACGGTGCGTAGAAGAAACTGTGTGGCATAGGCTGTCCATCGCACACACTTTTCGTGTGGTAAACGTTTGCGCAAGCTGGCCTAACGCAAACAATTTTCCAGAGGAAGTCGTGTGTTATTGTTCATTGATCCAACACGGTTTATTCCTAGAAACTATGTGCATTGCCTAAGGTCATCTCCCACGGTGTTTCCTCAATAACCGTTTGCAATAGAAAAACCCAATTAGCAGGATAATTGTCCTATTATTAATAATCCATTTATTAATAATTAACATTTCACATTAAGGAGAAGCGGGATTTCATAATTGAAACACATCATAGTACAACATCATATAGCATCAGCACTTAGTTACCCCATTACACAACTGCACCAGCACCAAGTTTCACATACACCATCTATAACCTTTCTAAATTAGCATCATAGACGGCACATAGACAGATGAATCTCATCTGGAAAACTGCTGAAGCGAAAGGCGAATATTGAGCCTTCATTGATGTAGAAGGCCTTTGCAATTTTAGGCCAGTGCATGTGGATGATTGACCATCCATCCTTCATCCTCTTTAGGAACACTTCAATATTGAACCGTGGATGTTGTATGAATACATTGCTCGCCTCCTGACCATACATGTGTTTTTGAGAGGTAATCATGAGTGAATTTCTTTCAAAAGGCCTGAAAACAAGGATGTTCATAAATATCTTCTCTAGATTGAAAATGGGCAAAGGAATAAAAAGCCAAGGTATGATAGTTAGTACCATCATGTAGTGAACTAATGTCGTCTTCATTGTGCAGACAAAGATCTTGTAGTTTTTTATCGCTAATTTATTTATCCTAACAATCTTTCTAAGTTACTTGACTTGACTGATGTTCATGGATAACTCATTTTCCCATATGCAAAAAGGGTCGAACAGTGGGTGAAAACCTCTGATAGCAGGACCTACATGTGCAAGACCAAATTGTTAAAAACCTAAATATTAGAATTGTTCCTGGAATTTCACAATAATGTGCTATTAGACACCATTCATGTTCAAACCTCAATTGTGAACCTTAGTGCTTCCCATTGTTTCCCTACAACACATATAAGGTAGTTAGTGATCACGTTAACTGAGCATTCGCATGCTATCAGTAAAATATGTTGATGAAAAATAAGCACATTGCAGATTCATCAGATTAATTCGAGCCACACGGAAAACCCATTTATCCAAGCCAAGAATGATTGAGTACTAGGAAATATAGCAAGCGTGTATGTTTCTTATGTATTAAGTGCCGCCAAATTTGGTTTATTCCTCACATGCACAACAATACAAAATTCTACCCACGACAATTGGACATCGCATTGCAGAATTGAACAAAGCAGTTAACTAAACACCACAACTAACGAACCAAACCTTAATTGAGCACCACATTCCACAATATAACATACTCCTAATAGAAGATCGGGCAGTTAACCAAACCAAGCATGCTCAACAATTTGGAAATAGAGCAATTGTATTCGTTTCTCATGTATTTAGTACAGCCAAATTTGATTTATTTCCCACATGGTATACAATAACAAAATGTACCTAGAACAATTGAACATCACATTGTAGAATAAACCAATCAGTTAATTAAACACCACAACAAATGAACCAAACTTTAACTGAGCACCGCATTGCACAATATATAATGTACTAAACGATCAGACAGTTAACCAAACCAAGCATGCTTGACAACTTGGAAATATAGCAACTATATTTGTTTCTCATGTATTTAGTACTGCCAAATTCGGTTTATTTCTCACATGGTATACAATAACAAAATGCACCCAGAACAATTGAACATCGCATTGCCAAATTGAACCAAATAGTTAACTGATCGTGACAACTAATTAACCAAGCAGTTAATAAGTGAGCACCACATTGCATGGCATATAGAACATATACACTAGAGCAACAGATTGCATGGTAAAAGTAGATTGGACAATTCACTAGAATTTTTTAATGAAAGGCACGAGCCGCACATGCAATGGGTCAACCGAGCATGCTTAACCTGCATAGCTAGCAAACTGAACATTGGTCCTTATAGTGAGCTAATAAGACAAGCTACTCCTCATCCTCGGAGATATCGATGATGATTGGCTCCTTGGACATGGAAGAGGGTGAGACCTCCACATCGTGGGTGCCCTCGTCGTAGTGGTAATTTTCCTGAGCCGCTCCGGGCACCAACCCGCTCGCTCTCGAGTTGAGGATGAGCCAATCCGGTGCCATGTCGGCACCTTCGACAATGACGGGCACCAGTTACATCCAATATCTTTGGAACATGTCGCGCTAACCTTGGATCAGTGGTAAATCATGCCATGATGGCACGCCTTTGGGCGCCGGCCCCGCTCCGAGCAGGCAAAGCGCGCTAGGAGATCGCGCGGGAAAGCGCCCCGCGCGCGGCAAAGGAGCCCGGCGCCAGGGCCTCCCTCTTTTCGCGAGGCGTGTGGTGCCACCACTGCGGCAGCGTAAGTCGTCTGGAAGCGGATCATTTTCTGGGGAAGTCGTCGACGTGCTCTTCCCTGGCTGGGGACCCATGACCACCTTACCACCACCTAAGTAGCCCCTCGGCCCTTGGACCTGTCCTGGTTTCCGGACGCCCCAACGGTGGCTAGGGTATGCGCGGGGCAGGGTCCCCGCCCAGGGGGCATGGAGCGCCTCTGCAGTTTCTACCGTGACATTCTCATGTAATAATGAGTGGCGTTGTACATGCCCCGGAGTCCTCGGTGTGACGCCCCTCGGCCCTGCGGGGACTCCCGCCCATGCCCAAGTGGAAGCTGCATGCTCCGCGTTGGTAGACGGCACTGTCCACCAATGACTATGCCCATGCCCAGTGGAAGCACTAAGCTCCGAGCTGGTGGGAAGACTAGTGTAGGCGCCGGACGTGGCGGTCCTTTTTGCTCTTTCTGTAATCTGATTTGCCATATCTGGAATGAAATTCGAAGTTTCGTGACTTTCTTTAAAAATGACAAGGGAATTTTTTCGGTTTGCGGTGTTTTTCTTTTCTCCTATTTGTGTTTTGGGAGGCACGACAGCCTCCTGTTGTCCCCTCTCGAGCGCCCTCCGAGCGGGGGTTGGGTATGGCGTGTGCGTTTGAGCTAGCCCCAATGGCATCAGGGACCCTCGAGGCCAAGGGCGCAACTGCCATGGGACTGCCCATGCACACAAATTGCCAAAGCCTTGGCGTTTGGCTCCTTGCGCGGCGCTCTCAAACGAGCCAGCAGGCATGCACTATGCCCAGCACTCAGGTCTTGGCCTCGGGAGCACTCAACTCTTGGTCTCGGGAGTGCTCAGCACTTGGCCTCGGGAGCACTCAGCTCTTGGCCTCGAGAGTGCTCAGCTCTTGGCTACAGGAGCGCTCGGTTCGGGGCATCAGGAGCGCCCACCCCCAGCCGCGACAACGATCGGCTCTGGCATGGGGATCGTGGGCATGAGATGGGCAGCAAGGAAGAACGACGAAGGAGGAAATCGACATGGGAATAGCTTGCCATCAGGAACTCTATGTCAGGCACTCCTCACACCTTCGCAAAGCCCGACGCCCGACATGGGTGCATCGGGAGACACTAAACTCTTGCAATCTCCTCCTGGGGTTCCGTGGACTGGGGGCTCCGGAGGCCCTGTCTCGGGAAAAGCGCGTCTCTGCGATACAAGAACCCATCCAAGGTCGCGAACACGAAAAGCTAAGTCGTGCCAACTACGCTAGTCAGGAGCCCTCTAGCTCAGGACAACATATCTTTAGAATAATTTAGATGACATGTCATTGTTTCATACATCATAGGGGAACTATCTCCAAAAAATGCTCTCACGCTCCCACTGGGTCATGTCCAAAATCTTGACAGGAAAGTGGGAAAGCGCAACCTAGGAAGATGCGTTGTCATCCTCACTAGCGTCTTCATCATCATTGTTGTCAGCCTCGCAACCTCCGGCCCCGGAATGGCCCTCACGGTCGCCAGCGTCAAGCTCCGAGATCAGGTCATCCACGTGCTCCTCCACCTAGTACTCCAAGGAGCCCTGGATCGCCTTAGGCACGGGGGATGTCACGCCCCAAAATTGAAATGAGGACCCGAGCGAAGAAGTTTGTTGAAGACACACGTCGCCCCATGCGTCAGGAGGACGCGGGTCTTCTCTTCGATCAGCCGGCACGTTCTCTCTGCGCCCCTCTCGAGGCGCTCCATGACCCTGGTGAAGAAGCCAAGGTAGCGGCATCATCGGCCACGAGTGGGCTGGGCACATTCCCGCCAGCAACATAGTCTAAGGCGCAAAGAGCCCGGACCATGAGATCCTGAAACATTTGGGAGCAGACGTGCTATAGTCCAAGAGCTTGTCTCTTCTTGTCCTCGGTCCGCTCCGCGAGGGAGGCAATGTCCTCCACATGCTGGTAAAGGGAGGACAGCTCAGCCTCGGTGGCGGCCTAGGCATCCAGCGCTGCTTTCTAACCACGTTCCATGGCGGCCAGCTGCTCCTTGAGATCGTCGATCTTGCTCATCACCTTGCAGCGGCGTTTGCAGAAGCGGGACTTTTGAAGCTCCAACCTTCGGTTGATACTCTTCATTAAGAGCCTGACGGACTCTCGCGACCTCACCGCCAACCTCAACCTCACAGGAGGCGAAGGAATCTTTTGCCGCTCACCACCTGGCCTTCAATCGCGTCCAGCCGCTCCCGCTCCAAGTGCTGCTCCAACGCCTCCAGCGTCAGCTTCTCCTCACGCGAGCGAAGTTTTGCCTCGAGTTCCGAGGGACCACCCATTAAGGTGGCCAAGTGGCCCTTGCGTGCCTTAATTTGAAGCTCGAGGGTGGTGTTCACATCAAGGAGTTCCTGCTCGCGAGCTTCTGCAGCGTCTCATCAAAGCTACGTAGCCTTGGCCTCCTCAAAGCCGCGGTCGCGGGGTTCTGCTTGCCTGGCACTTATGAAGATAATATAGATCTTCATTGCTGTCATCGAACTCATCGTCGGAACATCGTCTACTGAGAGGGGACAAACACCGGCAATAGAGAAAGAACACAATCAATGCAATGCAACAGTATGATGCATGATCATGAAATGGCAATATACTGTTGACTGACCTAATGCAAAAGCTACCATATTGGTTGATGTTCATTTGAATCAAAGAAGCATTACAAATGACCTTTAATTGATTTGTACAATTTAGTGAGTATAAGTTGTTCAAACATGCATGAAAATGCCATAAATAGATTCCTCATATTTTTCTGATAATTTTTCATACATAAACTATTTCATTTGGAGTTACCGTTGAATTTCTATTAATTTTAGAAGTTTTGGATATTTTCTGAAACAAAAAAATCATTTCCGATTTATTTAAAATCCAGAAAATATTATCTACGTCAGCATGACGACAGCATGGCGTCAGCAGTTCAACAAACCTGGTCCAGGTCAAACCTGACGGCTGGGACCCGCACGTCAGTGTCTCAGGGCTGGTTTGGGTGGATGACAGGTGGGACCGGTCAACGCTCACTTGGCCAAAGTCAAAGCTGACATGTGGGGTCCGCAAGATTAGTACTAATCTAAACCGGATATTTAGACTAACCTAATTTGGCTCTAGGACCCACACGTCAGTGAGCCAGGGGGGTCAAACCCCTGGTCAACTGGGCTAATCCCGCCGAAGGTTCCACGCCTGCGAGGCCAAACGCGGCTGAGGGCCGCGGATTTCGCGCTCCGACGTCCAAATGGATGGCCAAAAGGCTCTACAGACAGCTGGGAGAGCGCCGCGTCTTCCTGTGTGACTGGAAGGGGTTGAGACAGCCCGAGCTCGCCGGAGTTAAGCTCGTGGCAGTGGCCGACGTTCGGGCTTTCGGGGAATCGGTGTTGCGGTGTGAAAACAAGGGAAGCGAGGCGCAAGCAAGGCTCTATGCGCGGCGGTGGTTGGATGCACGCCCGGGACCAAATGGTCACCAGAGTATCATCGGGAACGAGCAAAGGCGGCTTCGCGTTCGGTCACAGGCGAGACGGCGGGTACGATATGCAAACTTGATGGAGGAGAGGGGGGTTCGAGTGAGTAGCTCATGGCGGTTGCAGCACGCGTCTCAGCGGGCTCGCGGAAGGGCTATAGCAGTCTGGGCGGCGAGGGGGATCTCAGGCATTTTGGGTTCATTGAATGCATTTTTTTAAGATGGACCTATTTGGATTTCAATGTGCTAGGGTTTGAACATCCCCAATTCAAATTCATTTGAATTTTAAACATGATGACATGATGATCAAGCAAAGACAACATGGGTTGAGCTAGGGATGTGACACGCGTGTTGCTTCGCTCCGTGTTTCTCGGCCGCTCCGCCCCCGCTCTCTCTCCATCGACGGCGAGCGGCGGTGCCTCCTCCGGCCAATTCTCGGCAGCAGTGTTCTGTTTCACCGGTGAGTATCGCTCAATCCCCCTCACATCCGCCCCAGTAGTTCGTGCTCTATTTCTCGAGGCCGTTAGTGGCGGGATGTTCGTCAGATTGGTCGCAGGTTACACTACTAAAAAAATACACTTTCATGATGATACGTGTTTGTCACAGTAGGTCACGTTTTCCGTCATGCATGTACATCCATGATGATTTTATGATAGAATCAAGATAGTCATACCTGTGCTGTCGTAGAAGTGTTCCATGACATTACGAAAATTATCATCACGGAAGTGTCCACTTCCATGACGATAAATCGCGCGTCACAGAAGTGCTTTCGTCAAGGGTGACCGACACGTGGCATCCACCGTAACGGAACACCGTTAAGCTATCGGGTCCAGTTTTGGATCCGATAACCCGCTAACAGCCGCGATCAATGGGGATTTTCCACGTGTAAAATCATCATTGGCTGGAGGAAACACGTGTCGGCTCACCGTTGGGACATATGTCATCCACTCATTGGACCCAAAGCGCCTATGATACGGCGACACGTGGCACGGCCCAACAGAGGCCCATTCCTGTGAAAAGGTCGGCCCGTTTGACTTGGTCAAAAGGTGGCGGGCCGGCCCACGGCAAGCCTGTTAACGGCATGTTCGCATATAGCCCATTTACAGCCCGCTAACCCAGGGCCAGTTTACGGCCTATCCGAATTAGGCCGAGTAGCGTCATCTGGGATGTCCAATATAATTCCAGCTTGTTTTAACTTCCGGATCATGTATGGCCCATGACGTCTTTCGGCCCATATGAGGCCCTTATTACTCTCGGCCCATTAAGGGCCCATGTTAAAACTGGCCCATAATGAACAGTGCATCATTTTATACCCATTGACGGTCCATTATACCGTTGGGCCATCTCCAGCCCATGTTATCTTTCGGCCTTCTTAGGGCCCACTTATTCTTGGGCTCATTTCAAGCATTCGTTTACTTTCGGCCCGTTACTCTCATTTTCTGCTTGTGGGCCAAATACAGCCCGTGGTTACAGTTAGCCCGTTTGTGGCCCGTTAATACGTTGGGCCATTTTCATAGCGTCATCAAATACGGCCCATTTATTCTTGGGCTCATTTCCAGCATTCGTTTACTTTCGGCCCGTTACTGTCATTTCCTGCTTGTGGGAAAAATACAGCCCGTGGTTACAGTCGGTCCGTTTGTGGCCCGTTAATACGTTGGGCCGTTTTCATAGCATCAAATACGGCCTATTAATGACGGCCCATGAACGGACGATTTCAAATCTAGCCCATTTACGGCCATAATGTGGTCTGTTATTGGCCCATGTTTGGCCAACCGATCATACGGCCCGTAGAAGGCCCATTGATGATACGGCCCGTAGAAGGCCCATTGATGATACGGCCCGTAGAAGGCCCATTGTGTCAACGACCCGTAGAAGGCCCATTGTTTCTATGACCCTTAGAAGGCCCATTGTTTCTACGACCCATAGGAGGCCCATGTTAACTACAGTAAATATGTATCCCATTGTTAATGTGGCCTAGTTTTAAAAAATAGGTTATTCCGGCCACTAGCAAACCGCGGAAAAAGAACAACACTGACTACAAGAAAACAAATAAACAAGACAATAAGGAAATAAATAAGCAAGAAATTAACGCTAGCCTATTACCGCTATTACACATATTACATCCACTGGGCATCAAAGTTCGCCACCAGTGCAAATATAGGGAACAAAGCAGCATATTACATACACTGGCCATCAAAATTGGCCACCAGTGCAAATAAACGCGGCAGCAAAACATGAGCATAACTGAAACAACTTCAGAAGAGCTCAAGAAATGTGCTATCCACCATGCTGGAAATAAGCTTAGCAAGCTTATTAGCTTTGTCCTGTTTGGCGCTAAAATCCTCCAACGCTTGCTGTTGCACCAGAAAGTATGCATCTGAATGCTCCAGGGACATCCGCAGTCCTTCCGCTTCTTGTCGCAGCACAGCTGATCGATGTCTTTCAGCTTGTAGTTGAGACTCAAGAAACTGAACTAATTCAGACAGTGAGTTTGAATAGCTTGTGCAAGCGGTAGTGGCCAGTAACTCCAACTCTAAACCAAAACAGGACTTTGGGGTTGTCTCACTGTCTTCGAGATAGTCTTCCTTAGCTATTTTATCAGCTTTGTTGGAGACCAACAAGGATGTGTCACTATCCTGAAACTTATCTGCATTACTTCCTTTACCATTGCTTAATAAGGCACTCTTCCCCAATATTCTGTCAGCATTCTAAAAGAAGAAACAAGCAGACACATAAAAGTTTAGCATGTACTAGTATATGAAACTCATTTCGGTGAACCAGTTCATTAGTAAGGTGGACAGGGTTAAACTACCAAGTCTTCTATTGCCAAGTACTAGTACATAATAAAAGCATCAAACAAACATATATCTATGTCCTATGGTCACTGTATTGTCTTGCCAAATCAAAATAGAGACACTGTTCAAATCATATCAGTTCAAGACAAAGCAGCAGTGAAAGAATACAAAGCGTGGGAAACTACACGACACAACAAGATTTCATATGGGTACCACGGGTCTACATGTACAACAACACTATTAGCTTTGTTGTGATGCAAGTAATGTGCATGATATGAGAAGTCAACTGTATACACAACTAAAATTGAAATCAACAGAGCTATTGATAAGAGCAAGCCTGTTAAAGAAACATGCGTGAACATACCTGTTGTGCCATTGGAGTTTCGATTGGATCCTTCAATTTAAAAATAAGTTTCTATGAGTAAATACAGTGATACAAGAGCAAAGCAGTATGCACGATAGCAATGATAGTTAAAAAAGGCGCGCCTAAGCGAGCGCTTAAGCGCGCCTAGGCTCTAGGCGTTGGCGAAATGCATTGCGCATAACTACGCTTAATCTGTGCATAACTACGCATAAGCATGTGCTTTGGTCAGTAAAGCACAAGACGGTGGCAAAACGCACAATTAACGCCTAGCGCTTTTTGGAACTATGATAGCAATGGAATCTTAAATTAGAACAGTTGTTCTTCAGGTTTAGGCACTTGTTCAACAAGAACAGAGTACAGTAAGACGCAAGAATATAGTACTTAAAAATAGAAAATGAGCTCATAGACCTTACCACGTTCTTGGTTCAGGACCAGTATAGAACAAGGCATTCCCAGTCATGGTCCAGTAAATGTGTCTCGGGAGAACGTAAGGGAATTTGATGAGTTTCTTTGTCGGTGAAGTAAGTTCTCTTCAGGTAATTCTGATACTGCCACCAAGCATTCTTGAAGATAGCAAAGGTATTAGAACAGGTTACCTCATCCTGAGTTTCCAAATCGGTCCTTCTCTATAGAGAAAAATGGGAAAATTTGTTGTATTATAACCATCATGGAGGTAGGATGTATGGGACAAAGCAAAGTAATTGCCATGAATAACATTACTTACACATAACTCCTGGACAAACACCTGCAACTGGCATTTTCCTTCATCTTTAGTATAATATTTCCTAGATGGGAAGATACGCACATACGATTTAACAAAGTACGACTAGCTGGTTGTGCTTCCAGCACAGGAATAGGCGTACTAACTGGTGGAGTTGGGGTTCGCCGTGGTAGTACTGGCCCTTTGGGCACTGGAGCTGCCTTACTAACTGCTCTTGTTTGGGAGCTCTGTAGTGGAGATGGTGCTGTGTCAACAGGAACTGGGTTACTATCTGCTGGGTTGGGGTTCGATTGGTTGAAGCTGGTTCTCTGTCCATCGCAGTAGGGGTACAATCTGCGAGAGTTTGGGTTATGTGTGGTAGGGCTGGTTCTCGTGCATGTACAACCGGGGTGCTATCTCCACCAAGAGGTAGCACTGTTTTATTTGAAGACCGCGTGTTTAGTCCGCTAGATGATGGCATCACCTGCTCCAATTCAAATGGCAGATAAACAGGAAACATAGTTGAATGTACAGACATTGTATGAGAGACAAATGCAATAGATAGTGTGGAAAAAAGAGGACATGAAATAGTTGACACGTATATTGTTTAACTAAAACGGATAGCATGACATAATTTCACATATATGATGTCTATCTAAACTGGATAGCAGAGCATAACATAATTCAAAGATATGATGAATAACTAAAACACCGTGCCAAGTTAGAGCATACACCTCGGTGGGGGCATAGGACTGGTCATCTCTCTCTGAATCCATCTTTGAGGAGCTATCGGGACCCAAAAAGAGATCTGCTTCGACAGCTAGCATTGTCTACTCTGAAGGCCTTGTTTTCACTCCAGATTTTTCAATCTCCCACCCAAATGGCTGATTCACAGGAAGAGTAGTTCAATGTACAAACATTGTCGACAAATGGAAATGTAATGAAGAAAAGGATGGGCAAGATATCATTCAAATATATGATGCATGGTTAAACAGGATGGCATTGCACACATATATTATGGCTAGCTAAAAGACATGAGACTGCATAATTCCCATATATGATATAGAAACTAAACAGGTGGCGATAGAACATGTCTAAACTAAGCAGATGACATATATGATGTCAAAAGTAGGCACTGCAAGGCGACATATGCATGATATGACTAACATCATCATGCCAAGGTAGAGCAAACACCTTGGGGGGTAAATAGGAGTGGTCAGCGGCGTCTGAATCTGCCTCAGAACAGATATCTTCCTCTGGATTACAATCTGGGGAGGGGTGGGGATGGTTTTCCATTGAACCCACCACGGAGCGATGTGCGCATGACATTGTATTGCCGCGCAAAACTCTTCTATTTTTCTCTACATGTTCAGCATGACTGTGTACAATATCTGACATGCATACGAAAAAAATATGGTGAGATTATGTAAGGAGAGCATGCTGAAATTTAGAGTGATGGTAACAACCAGTGGATGAATCCAAAAATAATGATGGCAGGCTGATGATTGCTTTAATTTAATAAAAAGACAGATGATGATTGATTTACTATTTGTTTCCCACCCAAGATGAACAACATAGGCATACCCTAGGTGAACCAGATATTATACAGAGATACTATTCATTGCTTCCTCGATATGTGCCCCACAACTAATTTAGAACTCAAGTTTGAACATTAATTTGGACCTCACTTGGAGTCCAAGAGGTGAACAGGACGATAAAGTAGCAGGTAATTTTAAGCAATGCATAACATAAGCAGAATCAAAAGAGTGTGACCTCTCTTGTGGACCCGTGTACTCCTTAGGTTCATCTGCTGAGTCGATGATGGTGATGCCGTTGCGGTGGGTGCCGGCGGCAGGGAAGGAGATCTGAGGCGGCGGAAGACGGTAAGGAGTCGTGATGTCTGGTTTGGTGGATGTTTCTGTCGATGGAGTACCTCAGGTGAGGAGAACGACGTCGCGGCAGGAGCAGGACAAACCACACAAAGTTCCCTTCGACACCTACATGTAACTGAAGTAATCCTGTAAGGGCTCATTTGGCTTGCATGATTCTAAAAACGCATGGATAGGAAAAACACCAGAATAGGATAGGAATGCACATGGTAAACAAAGCATTTGAAAACACGGGATTTATGTCAACTTGCGTGTTTGGTTTACAGGAATTGGAAGAGCAGAGGAATGCAAAGAAACATGGCCAAAATAAAGTGAACCCATATGAAAGCGTGTACAGTTAGAATGTTATTCTGCCACTAATGCACTTGGTCTTGTTTTCATGCATAGGATTTTGAAAAGTAGGTCTAGGTGGATGTTTTGCTTCATTCCTTTCAACAAAATGCATTAATAATTGAATAGTAGAGTGCCATTCAAAAATTCCCTGTTGCTATGTTTTTCCGTCCAACCAAAATAGCCCTAATGGATCGACATGAATGTATAGTAATAAGTGATGCAACAAGTGTACAACCTCTTTGCCGTAGCCGTGTCGACCTCAGCATCATTGGGTTGGCCGTTGAAGCAGATGAGGCAGAGGTGGTTGTCGGAGGTGTGGAGGAAGATCTGAGGAATCTATAGACGACGTCCAGGGCACTGCTCTGTTGTGATGATTCGTTCTGTCATTCGAGCAGCCCCGGTGAGACGTAAGACGTCAAGGCTGAAGCAGCACAAGACAGACATCGTCAATCTTAAGTGGGATTCTAATAGCATCTCCAATAGATGATGTAAAATAGATGTAAAATTTACATCACCAAAAACCATCTGACTACAAAAAATGAGGTAAAAACTGTTGACTCTGAACTTAACTGTCGAAACTGAAATTTACTGTAGAATCTGAACGCAATGGTAGCAGAGAGGCACTTGACATGTAGTTTAGAGAGGGCAAGCAGTTCATCTTCAACCCGCACCCCCCCTGAGCCGCCAGCCACCACCAGCCGAACCGCCGGCCCCAGCGCCGCTTCGCCGCCCCGAAACAACTCCCCACGCCAGTTCGCCGCCGCCCCGGCCAGCCCTATAGGCCCCCCGCCCCCACCCTGAACCCTAAGATAGATAGTGGGGTACCTCTCCGGAGAGCCCCCGTCCCCGCTGCGGGTGGTTCTTACTTAACTCCGGCGAGCCCCACACCCTGAAAATTGACTGAACCAAAAGTCGATTCAGTCAACTGAAGTGTAGCTAAATCGAAGCAGAGAAGCAGCACGAGCGAGGGGCAGAGCAGTAGCAGCAGCGCGAATGAGCGAGCGAGAGCCGGAGCAGCAGCAGCAGCGCGAGCGAGTGAGCGAGAGCCTGAGCAGCAGCAGCTGGGCGAGCAAGCGATCGAGCTAGAGCCGGAGCAGCAGCAGCAGCAGATCCGGCTGGTATGGACGTCGTCGCCGAAGGGGCCTCGCACTGGGGGAGAGCCATCGTGGAGATGTCGCTCGCGGCGCCGGCTTCAAGGTAGCCGCTCCATGCGGGTGCGGGATGGAGCACCGTCGGCATCGAGAGGTCGAGCTAAGGAGAAGGTGCGATGTGATGAGTGTGCAACCTCTTTGGTGGCGCCGAGTAGGCCTCGGCTTCGTTCGAGGAGTCGGTGAGGATGTTGTCGTTCCGGTGGAGCAGGTTAAGGCGGCGCTGTGGGGATGGAGCAGCCGCGATAGACGAGGCGATCGTCGGAGCAGCTCCTTGGAGGTGGAGGACGGGGCAGCTGAACCGGCGGGACAACGAGACGGACAACGGATCCTCATCCGGGGAGGTGGACGAAGGACGTCGAGCTGTTGCGGTGGACGACGTCGTGAGGGAAGAGGCTCCGGCGGGGCAGCGGTGAGGTGGTGGACGGAGGAGGGTGGGGTTTCGCGGCTGGAGCAGAGAGGTTATGGCGGCCTAGGATTTCGAATGGCGAAAAGGAGGCGATGGAGACGCGCTTGTCCAATATGTACGGTGTGTTACAAAACTACCCCCCACCGATTTGAACTAGCGGACCTTTCGGCTCAGGGTTAGCAGGGGGATTTCGTGTGTCAGGATTTGGCAGCTGTAGGGCGTTTTCGCGCGCATTGTAATTTCGGGATAGCAAGGCGATGGTTGTGAAAGCGCCAGTTTTGGGAGCACGATATCTGAATTTTCGGGGCGCGAGTTGAATTTTAGGGACAAGCCTAACGTGTAATATTGTACTTGTACGAACCAAATCAATTTGCTCTTCCCTCAACCAAAAACAAAACGAAAAAAATAAAACTATTCACACCACACAAAGAGAGAGTCTTTCCCCGTTTTACTGTAAAAATGCTATTTAAAGCTACTCATACCAACAATTTAGTGCAACTAAATGCTATTCGGTAGTATGAATCCATGTTATGTCCAATTAAATTTTTTCGCTTGCTGTATAATGCATGTAACCTACCCATACCAACATTTTAGTGCATTCCAAATGTCTATACTACCGCTGCAATTCGAACTGAATTTGAATTCATTTCTCTATTTCAATAACAATCTACAATCATGATTGTTGCCAACTTCAACCATCATTCGTGTATTACCTTAATAACACACCACATGCTTACTATAGAGATAGATTTTAACTATGTGTACTACATGAACTCGAATTCTGTTTTTGGAATACACTTGATGTTGATTCCAAATAATAGTACATTTGATGTACTAACTATATATTCATAATCTAAACCATGTTCCATACGTATACACCGTGTTCATCACACATAGTATAGTGCCCCGCCCCCTACATTATGACAAGTATTTAGACCTGAGCTGCAAAAGCCACAAATTAGCCCAAATTATGATCAATGTTCTATATGTTATACGTAGTACTAGCAAGATGCCCATGCGTTCCATAGAACATCAACATCATCAAGGGGAGGCCTAATTTGCAAATATGGAGAGGGGTGTGGGTATCTTTTTCTCAAAATTTCCATAGTTTCCTTCCTATCCGTCAGATATAAATCGGACGGCCTATATTGCAGGATGGCACCATCATCAACAACTTCGTTTTTTATAAGAGTAGAGATAAAATATATTATATGTAGTATAACATGTTCATAACCACACCATGTGTATCACCGTTATATATATTCACACATGCGTCGGTTTAAACCACTATGATAAATTCTTCAAATATCCAAATTCGCTTTTTACAATGAAGTATGATCTCTATTCTTCTTTTAGACCCACACAATCCTCTTATCTTTGTAGCTAGCTAGCGCTAACTTTCTCTCGTGCATGCAGACACCCGCATCCCTCTCACCCTCCCTCAGCATTCTCTAGCTCCATCGCGCAAATTCGTCTTTTCACTTTAGGTCGTTCACCCACGGTGTGTGTAGGACCCCCAGCTCCTTTAAGGCACACATCGATCGATATGCCTGTCTAGCCAGGTGTGCTAGCACAAAACACAAGCTTCCCCTCTTCTCTAATCACCGTCCATGCCTCACTCCCACCACTCTCTTCATCGATCTCGTACTCGCACACTCCTCCCCCTCGATATAGTATGACTCTCGCACCACCTCCTAGATGCATCCCTCTCTCTCTCTATCCTTCTCCCCGTGCCTCATTTGCTTCTAACACACACAGGCATGTATACCGATCGATCTCCAAACATATACCTAGGTCGACTTTACCTATTCCCCCCCCCATCAATCGACGTACCTCACAAGTTATGTATCTCCTTTCTCTAACAAAGGACGATTGATCTTCCTATGTAGTTATGTCTGCTTACCACATCCATATCGCCCCTCATCATTCGTGCATGCCTCCTGACCCATCTCTCACGCGCACTTGCACAGACAGGCAGCCATCCCCTCTCTTATTGATATTGTAGGCGTGCCCTCCGGTTGTCTAGCAAGCCTATCCCACCATTTGTTAGAAGCAACTCCACTACCACCCCCTCCAACACTCTAGCTCTGTATCTCTCGCAACCTTATTCCTCTCCTACACATATGCATGGATCCCGATCGATCTCCCTTAATACATGAGGTAGATCGATCTCCCTTAATACACGAGGTAGGCCTCTCTCCTCCTCCACACATATACCAGCCATTG
>LR738716.1:122464509-122481106 GCA_902687465.1 Secale cereale | reverse complement strand
CCCCGTGCATGACCCGTCGCGCATGAGCCCGCCCTGGATTTCACCAGGGGCTCGCTGGCGGCAGGTATGATGCGCGCGGGGAGGGGCCTTCTCCCCCCTCCGTTCAATCTCAAGACGCCGCGCCTCCTGGCGTACCATCCCCCGGGCTGTGAAGGGTGCGTCTGGAGGTGCTACGGCAGCCCGTCCTACGCGCACTAGGAGGGCCCAAGACCGCGGCTCCATCCCTCTGCTCACTAAATCCCATACCCGCTGGGCCCGACCCTGATCTGGAAGGGCTCAGGGACCATTAGGAGCGTGGGTAGGGCGGGGCCCCCTCGCACTTCAGGACGCCGCGTCTCTGAGCGACGTTAGCCCTCAGGGGCGAAGCGCACTCGGAGATCGCGTGAGCGGAGCGCCTGGTGCTCGGTGGGGGGCCTATGGCCAAGGTCCCATCCCCCCATCATGCGCAGTGTCCCACTTCATGAATGCCGCCTTCGGGTGAGTTCATGAGGGAGCGGACTAGTGCGGGGCGGGGCCCTCAAAGCGAAGGGGCGGGCACGTCAGAAGATCTCGGCTAGTGACACTCTCACGTAATAATGAGTGGGGTTGTACACGCCCTGGAGTCTCTAGAGCGTCGCCCTAGGACCTCGGGGGCTCCCTCCCACGCCGAGTGGAAGCACCATGCTCCGTGCTGGCCATCGACACTGCCCCCCAATGGCTATGCCCACATCCGTCGGTGGTAGCCCTATGCTCTGCGCTGGGGAGAAGACTGAAGACCTGCTCAGAGGTCGGACGCAGCCCCTCCTTTTGTTATTCGCATTTGCTCCCTCAGTATCAACTTTCTCAAGCCGATCTCGCCACCGCGCGACTCGTTTCTTGAATAAAAGGGAGAATTTTCATCTGTGTTTTGCGATTTCCGCCGTGTTTCCTTGCCAGTCCATTTTTTTCGTCTTGCTCAGCCAAGCTGGGCTACGTCCGCAACCCCACCCTGTCACTCCTCGGAGCAGGGGCCGAGGCGTGGGCGCACGTTCTGTCTAGTCCGCGGCCGGACCGCCAACCACTCTTGCGCTCATAGCAGGTACTCGCGAGGCACGCCCAGACGAGGTCGGCGGGCGCTCCGTCCTGACACGTGACAAGGACTTAAAGCCACAGCCTCAGGAACAAGCAAGGGAGTGCCTAAAAACCCATCCCTACAGTGTTCAATTACATCATCAAAAGTTTAAGCCTTGTGACACCCATCTCACCCGGCTCTGGAGCCACAACCAAAAACAAATTTACAGCAGGAACTGGATTAAGCATCGACGCCTTCGCCGGAACTGTCGGTGTCGCTCCCCTCAGGCACCGGCGCATCCTCGATAGCCGGAACAAGCTCCGTCACCAACGCGTCCACATGGTCGCTCACCAAATTCTCCGAGGGGCCGGCGACCGCCTCAGGCGCAGGCTCCAGCAGGGCCTCGAAGTCAGTATGAGGGTCGAGACGGTGCAAACTGTCGAAGATGCGGGAAACCGCGCTACTCAGGACGTCGCGGCTTTGCTCCTCGACGAGCTGCCGAGCCTTCCTGACCACGCCTTCGAGACGCTCCACCACTCTGGTAAAGAACCCGAGATACCCGACATCATCATTAACCAGGGGTCCGGCGACCCCTGAGCCAAGAAGTTCTCCTAGGGCCCGGCCGGCCCGGTGCCGCAAGGCCTCAAACCTCTCCGAGCGGGTGTGCCGCATGCCACAGACTCATACGGCCTCCTCAGAAGTTCGAGCCGCGATAGTGGAAATGTCATCCACTTGCTGGTGAAAGCAGGACAATTCCGCCCTGACGAGGGCGCAAGCCTTCTCCGACGCTCGCTCGCGGAGTTCCGCCTTGGCACAGGCCTTCTTCGAAGCCCGTTCGCGACGCTCGGCTACAACGCGAGCCTTCTCCGACACCTGCAGGCGGCGCTCAGCACCCGCCAGTTCGCTCTTAAGTGTTGTGATCTCCTGCTGAATCTCCTTGCACTTGTCAGCAAAGCGAGTCTCGTGAAGCCCCAGCTTCTCGCGGTAATCCTTCTGGAGACGCTCCGCCTCCCTGGCAGCCTTCTTCGCAACGACTTCGCGATCATCAAGGTTACCCTTGGCCCCGACTAGTTGGCGCTCCGTCATCTCCAGGCATTCGCGCTCCATGCTCAGCTCCATCGCCTCAAGTGCCAGCGCCTCCTCCCGTGTCGAGAGGCCCGCTGGGTTATCATCATCAACCACAGGTGCAGCAAGGGCAACCCTTCGAGCACGAACCTGGCGCTCGAGCATGGGGTTTGAGGCTTCGAGCTCGCGCTCACGCTCCTGCGCGGCCGCGCAGCGGTGCTCGGCGTCTCGGGCCTCCTTTAGGGCACAGTCGCAAGACTCCTGAGTCGCGGCGGCCGACGCTTCCGCCTTCCTTAGGGCGGTTTCGTGCTGCAAATGGCTCAGGTTGACGGCGGTCCTCAGCTGGCGCTAACCCCTCGCCAGAAGCAGACCCTCGGCCCCAACGCGCTCATCTACTTCAGCAACCTCGACCTCGAGACGCTTCAGGGCGTCCGATGCCTCCCGCACAAGGTCATGGCGGACCACGCTCCGGCGCATTGCAAGTTCCAGAATACGATCGAGCTCGTCCCCGGCACCCGCATCGCCCAAAGGGGGCTCCCCCTCTCCCTCGTCTTCAGCATGTGCCTCGGGGCTAGCCCCGGGGGCGCGCGGTACTTCCGGCACAAGGAGCAGGCGGGGTCCTGACGGGCGGACAATTGCTTGAGCTGCCTCAAGAGCTTGCTGACCCATGGGGAAGGCAAGACCCGGGACACGGAGCGGGCTCCCGATGTAGCAAGAGCTGCCTTGCCCCAAGGACGCTTCGGGGCTGGGAGCACGACCTGCATGATAGGACCCGGGCACGATTTCAAGAGCCCGCGCGAGGCCTCCCGAATGCCCGGCATGGTCCAGAGAAGGAATGCAAGCGGAGGCTCCTGCGGGCCTCGTCGGACGACTCGAGGACGAAGCGGGAGAGACCCTGTGGAGGAAGAGGTCAGCAAAACCACATTGAGAAGGATGGGAAGAGCTGAAGGACACGCACCTGCTTGGTATAGTTAGCTTCATCCTCTTCAGGGCCCTCGGGGCAGGGCCGAAGACGCTCCTCAACCTTCGCCTCTTGCCTAGCGTCGCGAAGGACGACTGGAGGCTGCTTGAGGCAGGTATGCTAGTCCCGAAGCAAGGTAGCAGCAGGCGCCCGCAGCCGGCGCCCCACTTCGTGAGGTGGCGCTTCCCGGACTCGCCTCGACCGGAGGCCGCTGCGCCTCCCCCTCGGCTGCTTCAGGAGCCAGCGGTGCCTCAGCACCTTCCGCCACCTCCACCAACACCGACGCCTGAGCTTCGTCCACTCACTCCAGGGACGGAGTGGACCCCAGGCCAGGGGCTCCGCCAGGTGCGTCAGCCCCTGGAAGGGAAGGACGGGCTCGCGAGCCCGGATACCACCGAGGAATCGTCGCGAGGATCGAGGGTGCCGCCCGAGATCATCCCCCATGTATCGAAGCGGGGCATCCTTTCAGCGAGGGCCCTTCCGGCTATTGGAGCCAAGTACAAGGGAACCGCGGAACCAGGGCGAGCTTCAGGCACTCCACCAACGAGCAGCCGCATCAGCCCCTGGAGCATATCAAGAGGGAGCTGCTTCCGCTGAAGACGCGCGTGATCATCAAGAACCCACATCGGGTTGGAATGGCGCTGGAGTGGGGCGACGCGGAGGACAAGGAATCCCCTCACCACCATCGCCAGGGTCAACCCGCTCTTCCTCAGGTTGGCTAGTCGGCGCATCAAAGGCTCCGCCCGTGGATCTGAAAGGGCCTCATGCCCCCAGCCCGAGTTCGGCACCGTCGGTGCATCAGGAAGATGGAATTTTGGGCTGTACGCGGCAGCGTCAACGAACACCCATTGTTGGCGAAACCCTTATGTGGTTGGGTGAAGCAAGAAGTCAATTTCGGAGGCAGCAGTCGCTTCCACCACGCGCAACGATACGCACCCCGAGCACTGGCCCCCGTCAACCAAGGAGAGAGCGAAGAAGTGGTGAAGCAAGGCCACGGAAGGGGAAACGCCAACGAAAGCTTCACACAAGAATGCGAAGCCGGAAAGCAGGATGATGGACCCAGGGTCCAGGTGTAACGCCCGAATCTGGTAATGCGTGAGCACTACATAGAAGAAGGCGGAAAAAGGGGGAAGGAGACCCCCGAAGATAGCGTGGAGATGAAGCTGGATGTCATTAGCACCAAGCTCCGCCACTGGCAGGGAAGCAAGCCTGACCCGGGTCGGCCCCCACTCGTTAGATGCATCGGCCAAGGGGCGATACACCTTGTGCAGACCCTCCTGGTTCACTATGGCGGAGCGCCCCAGCGCCGGCTCGAGCACCGGCGGCGACGCGGCAGGCTCGCCACCCCCCTCCTCTTCGCCTTGCGTAGCAAGACGGCAAGGGGGAAGGGGCAAAGAAGGCAAGCAGAGGAAGGGAGCGATTGGGAGGCAGAAAGCAAAGGCGGCAGCAAGCGGCCCTACCGGTCGTGCGATTGGCAAGGCGCACGACTACCAAGACTGCGTGGGAGGCGGGGCCGCCCACGTCCCATCCAACCGTCGCACGCCAGCCTGGCCCGTAGCCTTTGGGGCCCGCGGCGCTTCGTCCCCGAAGCCAACTCCGCGCGTGCCTTGGGCCCGGGGGCTACTGTCGGCGTACTGGGAACCAGGGTACCCAGACTTTCCTGTCTGCGGGCCACGACGAGCTCCTACTACGGCCTGGTACGGCCCAGCTGCCCAAGACACTCGCGAGGGAGCCAATCCTCGCGAGGAGAGTGACGTCAAGACTTCCTCGGGAGCAGCCTCAGCAAGGTGCTCCGGAGGGGCGGAGAATCCAAGGCCAAGCCTGCCTCAGGAGGAGGCAGTGATATCAGCAGTGATGCATCGCGCCAGCAGGTGCCGGCGTGCCCCAGCGGCGCAGTTACCATTTCGGTGCAAGGGGGACAGCGCAGCCGCGAGTTCCCGAGGAGCGGGACAAAGGTTTCCTCATTGGTGCAACGAGACCGAAGACCGCAAGGACGACAACGTGGATGTCATCGTCGAGCCCACCACCGCATCATCGGTTGATCCTTTTGCAGTCGAAGACTTCTTTTGTCAGGGTAGCAACGTCCTTGTGTTCCCGCTCAAAAATGGCCGTTGTGGGATCCCTTCCCGCCTAAACATTACGGGGGAAGAGGACCATGGCCGCCTATATAAGTAGCTAGAACTCCCACTGCAAAGGGAGACGGACCAATACACTCTGCCACCATACCAGGAGTAAGAACACTAGCCTCCTGACCCTCCTGAGCTCACCTCCTAAGCCTAGGAACCTCTGTACTAGCTTGTATCCCGGCTCGCCCGAGGCTAATCCACCAAAGCAGGAAGTAGGGTCTTACACCACGTGGTGGCCCGAACCTGGATAAACTCTTGTGTGTCTTTTTCATTGTTTGCTTGAATCCTTCCACCGCAACGACAGCGAGGCGCTAGGTAGACGAGAGTGGGAGAGATCTTCGTTCACGCCCCTCTGTTCAAACTTAAAGGGTTTTGTGGAGCCTTGAATCCGACAATGATAACCATGAAACTTGTCATCATGACTTTAGTTTTTAATTGGATTATGCTTCACGCGATAGTTATTTTGTTGAATTTACTCCTCCCACTACTATCAATGATAAGAATTTTGCTTATGTGGAGAGTAGTAAAATTTCTATGCAAGAAGATCATGAAAAGAATGCTTTATGTCATAGTTATATTGTTGAATTCATTCATGATGCTTCTAAAAATTATTATGAGAGAGGATCATATGCTTGTAGGTATTGCAATAATATCAAGTTCCCTCTCTATGTGCCTAAAGTTTTGAAGCTATGCTTGTTTTGCCTTCCTATGCTAGTTGATTATTGTTCCCATAAGTTGTTTGCTCACAAAATCCCTATGCATAGGCAGTGGGTTAGACTTAAATGTGCTAGTCATATTCTTCATGATGCTCCCTTTATGTTTCAATTCTTATCTTTTATGCGAGCATCATCGTCATGCCTAGCTAGGGGCGTTAAACGATAGCGCTTGTTGGGAGGCAACCCAACTTTATTTTTGTTCTTTGCTTTTTGCTTCTGATTAGGAATAAATATTGCATCTAGATTATGTTTAGATGTGGTTTTGTGTCTTAATTAGTGTTGGTGCCAAGTAGAACCTTTGGGAAGAGTTGTGTGAAGTTTATATGATCTTGCTGTGAAAAACAGAATCGTTAGCGCTCACTAGAATAGTCACCAGATTTTACTGGAGTGTGCTATTTAGTTGATTCTTTTTGCAGATGATTAATAGACAAATTCCTCGCGTTTAACAACTTATTTCAAATTTTTTGGAGTTACAGACGTATTCGAAAGTTACAGATTACTACAGACTATTCTATTTTTCACAGATTATGTTTCTTGTGTGTTGTTTGCTTATTTCGATGTATCTATGAGTAGTATTGGAGGATATGAATCATACAGAAGTTGGAATACAGTAGGTTTAACACCAATATAAAAAAATAATGAGTTCATTATAGTACCTTTGAGTGGTGGTTTGTCTTCTTATACTAACGGAGCTCACGAGATTTTTATCTATGTTTTGTGTTGTGAAGTCTTCAAGTTTTGAGTATTGCTTTGATGGATTAGGGAACAAAGAGTGGCAAGAGCCTAAGATTGGGGATGCCCAAGGCACCCCAAGGTAAAATTCAAGGACAACCAAAAGCCTAAGCTTGGGGATGCCCCAGGAAGGCATCCCCTCTTTCGTCTTCATCTATCGGTAACTATACTCGGGACTATATTTTTATTCACCACATGATATGTGTTTTCCTTGCAGCGTCATGTATAATTTGAGTCTTTTATTGTTAGTTTTCCACAATCATCCTTGCTGGACACACCTTTTTGAGAGACATAAATATGGCCTAGGAATTGTTAGAACACTCTATGTGCTTCACTTATATCTTTTGAGCTAAATAGATTTGCTCTAGGGCTTCACTGATATCTTTTAGAGCACGGTGGTGATTTTATTTTGTAGAAATTGTTAATCTCTCATGCTTCACTTATATCCTTTTGAGAGTCTATTAGAACAGCATGTTAATGTGCTTTGGCCATAAAACTAGCCTTAACATGATAGCCATCCAAGATGAATGTAGTAAAAACTTTCATACAAAGTGTAGTGAATATGATGAGAAGTTTGATACTTGATAATGGTTTTGAGATATGAGGATAGTGATATTAGAGTCATGCTAGTGGATTTATTATGAAATTGAGAAATACTTGTGTTAAGGTTAGTGATTCCCATAGCATGCACGTATGGTGAACGGCTATGTGACGAAGTTAGAGCATGAGGTATATGTGGAGTGTCCTCCTTTGTGTGGAGGTCGGAGGCGCGCGATGGTTAACTCCTACCAACCTCCCCCCTAGGAGCATGTGTTGATTGCTTTGTTTTGATGACTCATAAATTTTTGCAATAAGTATATGAGTTCTTATGACTAATGTTGAGTCCATGGATATTACGCACTCTCACCCTTCCACCATTGCTAGCCTCTCTTGTACCGCGCAACTTTCGCCGGTACCGTACACCCACCATATATCCTTCCTCAAAACAACCACCATATATATCTTCCTCAAAACAGCCACCATACCTACCTATCATGGCATTTCCATAGCCATTCTGAGATATATTGCCATGCAACTTTCCACTGTTCCGTTCATATGACACGCTTCATATTGTCATATTGCCATGCATGATCATGTAGTTGACATCGTATTTGTGGCAAAGCCACTGTCGGGGATATACCCCGCGGCGTAAACCGGCCGGAAGTATAACCCGGTCGGACTTGGCGGTTTACTTGAGACAGTTTACACTTGGTGATTCACTGGCGATCCGTCTTAACCAGACGGTTTACAAGCAACCTGCCTGAATAATACCCTCACTGGTAACCCGGCTGGCGGATCACAGATGACAAGGGCCAAGGCCCAGAAGGCCGGTTCATGTTATGGTGGGCCGGTTTATGAAGAAAGCATAAGGAATATTCTCCTACAAAGGAAGCAAGACTATGACTCCTTATAATAGAGTGATCCTAATCCTACTAGGACTAGTCATGTAACCCGCCCCTTCAACATATATAAGGAGGGGCAGGGCTCCCCAAAGGGGGACAAGTTCTCACAAGTTTCTAGGGCTAGACACCAAGAGCCGGTTTACCGGTGACACCATGGGGATCATAATGAGACCTAGCCTCAAACAGCATGTAGGGCTATTACCGGATGATGTTTCCCGGGGCCCGAAGCTATCTAAATCCTTGTCTTGTGTTGCGTCTCTCGATTCCGCTCAACCCCTCTCAAGCTAATACATAGATGCGCGGCCTCACGACTAAGTCCTGACACTAAGGACATCTGCCGTGACAATTCCACGACAGTTGGCGCCCACCATGGGGGCCTGCGCACGGTGGTGTTGAGTTCTTAGAGGGAATTCCTCAGGAGTCGAGAGGTTCGCAATTCGTCGGATGGAAAAGAGCCGGCATAGAAGATTCTGCATCAACTACGATTTTCATTAGATTGCTATTGAGAAAATTTTCGAAAGGCAATTTCGACCGGCGATGGCACACATGCCCGTCCTCTGTGCAAGCGAGCGAAGGATCACCCAAACGTCAAGCAGGGATGGCTACGATGAAATTTTTTGAGGGATGATGAGGATCATGAGTCGCCAAGGCTCTTCAAAAGCTCTGCCGTCCGCAAGTCGGGTAATTCTACTGAGTACGAGTCTAAGTTAGATTGAGCCTGGATTACAACAAGGTTCACGCAAGGTGCTGAAAGCAAAATACGGACTCGCCGGACCACCCACGAGTCGGAAACAGATTCTACACGGGTTCGGACTCCTCTGTTGACCCGTTCCGTTGACCCGCCAAGCTGTACCACAACGGGGCCTCCCCTGCTGTGCTCGTCGGCTAGGCCCCGCCTACCTCCGCTCATCTGTGCCACCTACCAAATGCCACGCCGAGACGCTGCACTGATTCGCCTTGCTAGGATCTGTCCTACCGACCCGCCATCGACTCAAAGTGGCCTGCCACCACCGCAGTATTGCTGCCGTGCGCCCGTCCCGCGCGCCGTGGCCGCTTCTACCTCTGCCAAGAATAGGCGCCCAGGTTATGACCTCTGCTACTAAGGGATGCTCCGGCCAGGTCGTCGTTGGCCAATTTCTGCCTCTTCCATGGTCAGCCCTTGGCCCTAGCGGCTCGTTTCTGCAGACTTCACACCGGCCTCGCGCACGTTTTGAGCCGCCGCTCCAAGCAGTCTCTTCGAGACTCGAGTTCGAGACCGCCGACCACCGCCGTCGTTTTTTCCGGCTTTACTCCGGGCCTCTTCACCTACAGCCGCATCAACTCACGGCAGCGATACCCTGCTGGCACTGCGACCCGCCAGGAGTCTCCTCGAGCCGCCCCGGCCAAGTCTCCACAACCGCCACGTCAAACCGGCCTTGCTGCCTACGGCCTCACCTTTAAGTTGTTGAGTCGCCGCTTGCAAGTCAGAGTCATTCCGTCGTCGTTACCAGTCACGCCGGGTCAAACCCGTCGCTGCATCGCACCGTTGCTGAAACCGCCCCCGCGACCGTCCGAGTCGCCGTTGCCGAGTTCTTCACCTGCAAGCCATCGACGATGATTCGAGATGCCTTAGTTGGCTGTCCACCTCGCGCCACCGCTGCCCCCAAGAAGGCCGCCGCCAGCAAGCCGCCCACCACTGCCAAGACCTCGGCTAAGGACGCGCCAGGGAAGAAGGCGCCCTTGAGTCGCTGCCGGGTCACCGCTGAGCGGCCTTGCCTCCTCGCGTTCGTTGCTGAGCCGCAACCTCGGCCGTTGAGCCGGCCGGTTTTAGTTGATGTTGCCGCTTTACCCACCGCCTGCCTCAGTCATCAATGCGCCACCCCTGCGCGCTTCATCTCCGGGTTGGACTGGCCTCGTTTCACGTCCACCGCGGTTCTTCCGCGGCTTCGCCGGGCTGTCTTCGTCTCAGTGAGTAGCCGCCTCGCCACACCTATGCCCCTGCCGGCATGTTGTGGAGCTGCCGCTGCCGCAAGTTGCTAAACCTACAACATCTTCAAGCTGCCGCTCGGCCCTCCCCCGTGGTCTCCGCCTCCACCGGTTCTTCATTGATCCGCCGGAGTGGCCTCGCTTCGCTCCTGCTGGTATGGCCGAGCAGTCGTCTTTGAGCTGCTTCGAGCCTCCGGCGTCGCCTTCGCCAAGATCCGTCGCCTCTGACCAGGCCCCTGCTCACACACGAGCTTGCAAGCCGCGGCCTTGAGTCGGCCTCACCTCTGTTGCGCGGGCCGTGGTCGCCGACCCGCCTCCGTGCGCCTGTTTCCAAGTCGCTTGCTTCGGCCGGTTTTCACCACCTGAAGTTTTCTGCTCCTGCATACACAGAAGAAGCAAACCAACATGGCTGTGTCAAATAAGTATGATTGTTTTGGTTATGGGACCAATAGCTCTGGATATTAAACAAATTAGAGCGACTTGTACGTCTGCAGCCAGGAGCACTTCCAACCCCAACACTTGGATTGGACGTGGTCACAATTCAGAGAAGGAGCCCTGCTTCCCCTGCACTTGTTTTGGCTGGAAAGAAGAAAACGAAGGAAAAGCCAAGGGCGTCTAAAAAAACTTTTGATCATATCAGAAGATATACGAGGCGTTCCCGAGGATAAATATGCCCCAATTTCTTGGAGTCAAGGTTATACAAAGTACGGCGAACTCTGTCAAGGCCCTTGAAAGGATCAACACAAAAGTTCTTGGTTACCTACGGACGTCATATAATGATCATCTGTCGCCTAAAAATCAGGTGATATTTATCTTACATATTTTGTTAAGTACATGTTGATTTTCTTCAACAAACAACTACTCCGCCCTGCTGTATTTTTTGTACGCAGGACAATAATTCATTACAAAGTGGTATTATACCGCGGAGATAGAGGCACGCCAAACATCATTCGGCACAAGAGGTCGTCGTTACTCAACGGACTCCCGCACCGGTTAACAACGCCATGGCCGTCTCTCGCGACCGCGTCGGTTTACAGCGTCGTGGCCATCTCCCGTGATCATGTCGGTTTACCGTGCCGTGGCCGTCTTTCGCGACCGCACCGGTTTACAACACGGAGGACAACTCGCTCATCTGCGTCGGCTTACAATACTACGGCCGACTCATGTGTCTGTGCTACCTCTGATGCTGCGGCCGTTTTACTGTCCGTCCTGCGGTACGGTCTATTTAACATGCCGAATTGGCTAACGGACACCGATGAGGATCATAAGGTTCAAATACATCAGGTGATATCCATCTAAATCTATTTTCTTGGTATATATTGTTTTCCTCGAGAAAACTGTTACTTTGATTCGTATATTTTGATATGCAGGACATTTATTTATTAAAGGGACCAAAGAGTGTTTGTTGCATAGCACAACTCAAACATAGGTACCCGGCGAGCACAGCTCAGAAATATGTCACATGGGGGCTTCTGCATACAAAAGAGTATCACATGGGGCTTCGAAAGAACTTTACATGGCATCTTAAACCGGCGCCCTTGATAGAATCAGGGAATCAGCCGTGTCTTTTATATAGAAGAGCCACATGAGGGCTTCGAAAGAAACCTTCCATGGCCTCTTAAACCAGCGCCCTTGACAGAATCAAGGAATCAGTCGTGTTCTTCAAAGGAGTATCACATGGGAGTTTCTACAGAAGCATACCATGGCCTCCTAAACCGGCGCCCTTGATACATCAAGGAATCAACCATCTTATCAAACAAGAATCACATGGGGGCTTCCGCGGGCAAGGGAGTTTCCCATTGCCTCTTGAGCCGGCGGAGGTATGAAGCCCATCATAAGAGCACTGCTTTGGTTGCTTCGGCAATTTCCATATGATGGTGAGGGGTAAAAGAGGGTGTTGGTGCCTAACCCAGCTCAAACATATGCCCCGATGAGCAAAACGGCTCACACACTACCGGGGGGCTCGCAGAGAGTTGAATACCCTTATAGTGAACATGGCTTGGAAGCCCGGTGCATGCACCTAAAACCCCGGATTAACCAGGCTACATCAAGTAAATCACGTCGTCCAGGTAAACCTGGTATGACCCGTCGAACCTGCCACAAGTTACTCCTTCGGGACCCTAAACTTGGCCATGTTAAATTGACGATCATCGAGTTCATTACCTAAAGACAAAATCTTTATGAGATTTTGAAACATTGGGTAGCTTGTCATCGATGATTTGGTTAAGGATTGCGGAGCATCTTGACAGGCTTTGCTAAAATGGTTAATGACAGTAGCCTGGCAGCTCATAAAAAGCCTCGAATTTGGAGCCTGGCAGCTCGTAAAAAGCCTCGACTACATGGTCTTATTTGCCCAAAAAAACCTTATTTTTCATTTTTTATGTTTTCACAAATCTTGGTCGTCATGATCATTGGTTTTTAACCAAGTCCATTGATGCGAGACTGGACAACTACAAGGTTGACCATATATCTACAAAGTTAAAGTCTGGGTCATGAACACCAGCGAGAGTTAAACCGGCGTTCATGCTAACCCGGATCAGCTATTATGCTTAACCAACAAGAGAGCCAAGGGCCTCATCAGCGCCAACGCTTTAAGTTATTCGTACCGGGTTAAGGTCTACAGGCACACTTAATCAGAGGTATGATATATGTTTGCGTTTTATATGCAGTTCAAAGCTGCCTATTTGAAATACAAGTATGATATATGATTATATCTTATACACAGTTCAAGTTATTAACTTAGATCATGTGTTTGGACAGTATAACTCGTCCGGTGGTAAACCGCCAGGACATTTTTAGCATTGTTTATGCAGAAACAGGTGGAATAAACCGTCAAAGGCATTATAAGCAAGAAATAATTATGAAGTTGCCAACTGAAGCAATATCATACAACTGAGCTATTTACAGATAATGACCAACGTTTACTAACCCGGCCTGGCTTTCGACTATAAGTCGCCAGTATATGATGGTAAGATAATGACCGGTGTTTATTAAACTGGCCTGGCTTTTGACTATAAGTCCCCAGTATGAGATAAAATAATGACCGGTGTTTATTAACCCGGCCTGGTTGTGATCAAATATTACTGGAACCGGTTTTCAAACCGGGTTATATTATTCAAATCTTTAAATAGCCAACATGGCCGGATTTTATTATGGTTATCAATAGCCAGTATTATGATTAAGGTTTTCAAAGTCGCTTTAGCGCAATGGCTATCATATTGTCAATGGTATGATTTATTTTACAACGGAATAGTCCCGAGTCGCTGCAGGCTTACAACCCTGCATTTGGGGGCTACATTATTCAAGTTAAAGATTACGTCAAATATGCAAGTCTCATGTCGCTGCAAGCATGCACCATGACACTTGGGGGCTAATGCAAAGTCATTTTTTACTGACCTTATTGAAGACCCGACTCATCATATCATAATGAGCCGGCCCTTGGGGGCTACCAATTGCTTCTGTCAATAATTCAAGGTACACAAGTATTAATCCATTATATTGAAGGTTCCACTGCTCAATTGGTAAAGCACAAAGCTCTTATCCTTGTGGACGTGGGTTCAAACCCCGTGATGGGAGTTACATTATATAATGTTATTTTCAATGATCATATCTACATAATCCCTGGTCATTATTACATAATAACCCGGCCCTTGGGGGCTACACTGGTTGAAGTTTTTATGCGCATAAGGCAAATTCAAGTCCCAGGTTGCTGCAAGCATGACAACCCGGCACTTGGGGGCTACATATGTGGAATATTTAGTTTTTACTAGTGACTGGGATGATCAATCTGGATTTCTTCAAGGTTGCAACATTTATATTGAAACAAGTCTTAAGCTATCACTATGTTTTCTCCTTAAGACTTGGGGGCTACAGGTAATATGGATATAAAGGAGGAACATCTTCTAGGGCTCAGTTTTGGGCAAATCACGAAGATTAATTGTGTGACCCGGTGTTGGCAACAATCATAACACGGCATCTATAACAGTCATGACCCGGAATTATCAGTTTTTATAACCCAACAATAGTGGTAATCATAAACCGGCATCCTTAAGCCGGCTGGATATCAGTTGAATATTTCAAAGACCAATATTTTTGTCAAGTCAGAGCATTGAAGGCAGATTCAAATGAATTCTTTATTTACAATATTTCTTCGGCAAGTAAATTGATTATGAAGCTGGTCTATTGAACCGGAGTTTCCAGAAGAAGTGCCTGGATTTTTTGCATTGGTAATGTTTGAATATATCTGCTAAGGAGATTTGCTATGAGATCATGGATACATATCAAGGAGGAAATGACAAGGATTTAGGATGATCAGGTGCCGGTTCAGGAAAATATTTTAACCCAGAGCACAGCCTATCAAATTTGTTCTTGCGTTACGTATGCAGGAAGGATCAAGTTTAACATGGATAAATCCAAATTAAACTAGGGGCTAATGTCGGGGATATACCCCACGGTGTAAACCGGCCGGAAGTATAACCCGGCTGGACTTGGCGGTTTACTTGAGACGGTTTACACTTGGTGATTCACTGGCGACCCGTCTTAACCAGACGGTTTACAAGCAACATGTCTGAATAATACCACTCACTGGTAACCCGGCTGGCGGATCACGGATGACAAGGGCCAAGGCCCAGAAGGCCGGTTCATGTTATGGTGGGCCGGTTTATGAAGAAAGCATAAGGAATATTCTCCTACAAAGGAAGCAAGACTAGGACTCCTTGTAATAGAGTGATCCTAATCCTACTAGAACTAGTCATGTAACCCGCCCCTTCAACATATATAAGGAGGGGCAGGGCTCCCCAAAGGGGGACAAGTTCTCACAAGTTTCTAGGGCTAGACACCAAGGGCCGGTTTACCGGTGACACCATGGGGATCATAATGAGACCTATCCTCAAACAGCATGTAGGGCTATTACCGGATGATGTTTCCCGGGGCCCGAAGCTGTCTAAATCCTTGTCTTGCGTTGCATCTCTCGATTCCGCTCAACCCCTCTCAAGCTACTACATAGATGTGCGGCCTCACGACTAAGTCCTGACACTAAGGACATCTACCGTCACAATTCCACGACAGCCACCATGCATAATTTTTTATACATGTCACTCTTGATTCATTTCACATCCCGGTACACCGCCGGAGGCATTCATATAGAGTCATACTTTGTTCTAGTATCGAGTTGTAATATCGAGATGTAAATCAATATAAGCGTGATGACCATCATTATTAGAGCATTGTCCTAAAGAAGAAGAAAAAAAGGAAAGGCCAAGAAAAAAAGGCCCAAAAAAAGAAAGAAAAAGAAAAAGAAAAGGGATAATGCTACTATCATTTTTTCCACACTTGTGCTTCAAAGTAGAACCATGTTCTTCATGATAGAGAGTCTCATGTTTAGTCACTTTCACATACTAGTGGGAATTTTCATTATAGAACTTGGCTTGTATATTCCAACGATGGGCTTTCTCAAATGCCGTAGGTCTTCGTGAGCAATCAAGTTGGATGCACGCCCACTTAGTTTCTTTTGTTGAGCTTTCATACATTTATAGCTCTAGTGCATCCGTTGCATGGCAATCCCTACTCACTCACATTAATATCTATTGATGGGCATCTCCATAGCCTGTTGATACACCTAGTCGATGTGAGACTATCTTCCTCCTTTTTGCCTTCTCCACAACCACCACTCTATTCCACCCATAGTGCTATATCCATGGCTCACGCTCATGTATTGCGTGAAAGTTGAAAGGTTTGAAAGAATAGAGTATGAAAACAAGTGCTTGGCTGAAACCGGGGTTGTGCATGATATGAATATTTTGTGTGATGCAATGTTGGGGATATCGCTTATCGGGAACTTATCGGTCGACCCATGATAAGGGGTAAATCGGCCAGTTTATCGGCATATCGGCCGATTTATCTCCATATCGGCTGATTTATCGGCCGATTTATCTTATCGGTCAGACAGTGGTAAGCGATAAATTGGCCGATTTATCGGCATATCGGAAGATATCTTGAACAGTGGTGTGATGAATAGGGAGCATAGCCAGACTATATGATTTTGTAGGGATAACTTTCTTTAGCCATAGTATTTTGAGAAGACATAATTGCTTTGTTAGTATGCTTGAAGTATTATAATTTCTAGTGTCAATATAGACTTTTGTCTTGAATCTTTCGGATCTGAACATTCATGCCACAATTAAGAGAATTACATTGAAAACTATGTTGGTTAGCATTCCACATCAAAAATTCTGTTTTTATCATTTACCTACTCGAGGACGAGCAGGAATTAAGCTTGGGGATGTTGATACGTCTCCAACGTATCTATAATTTTTTATTGGTCCATGCTATTATTTATAATGTTTTGGATGTTCAATGGGCTTTGTTATACACTTTTATATTATTTTTTGGACTAACCTATTAACCCAGAGCCCAGTGCCAGTTTCTGTTTTTCTCCTGTTTTAGGGTTTCGCAGAAAAGTAATATCAAACGGAGCTCAATTGACCTGAAACTCAACGGAGGAAGTTTTTGGACCAAAAGAAGCCCAGGAAGTGCCGGAGGGGGACGAGAAGCACCACGGG
>LR738716.1:122430566-122455921 GCA_902687465.1 Secale cereale | reverse complement strand
CCTTATTACGCACAAAAAAATGAATACTCCCCCTACCAGCTGGGACCCAATATAGTGGGAGGCTGACTTGTGGGCCTACTAAGTTGACGGGGACGGAGGGCATTGTCAACTTAGTCAATATGCACGATTCTATGTTCATTGACTGTACGATGTCTAATAACCCACAAGTGTAGGGGATCGCAACAGTTTTCGGAGGTAAAGTATTCAACCCAAATTTGTTGATTCAACACAAGGGAAGCCAAAGAATACTCTTAAGTATTAGCAGCTGAGTTGTCAATTCAACCACACCTGGAAACTTAGTATCTGCAGAAAGATAGTTTAGTAGCAAAGTAATATGATAGTGGCGGTAGCAGCAATAAAAGTAATGATAGTGTTTTTGTCGTTTTTGTAATAGTAGCAACGGAAAGTAAATAAGCGACAAGCAATATAGGTAAAGCTCGTAGGCATTGGATCAGTCATGGGAAATTACGTCGGATGCAATTCATCATGTAGGAGTTATAACCTAGGGTGACACAGAACTAGCTCCAGTTCATCAATGCAATGTAGGCATGTATTCTGAATATAGTCATACGTGCTTATGGAAAAGAACGTGCATGACATCTTTTGTCCTACCCTCCCGTGGCAGCGGGGTCCTATTGGAAACTAAGGATATTAAGGCCTCCTTTTAATAGAGTACCGGACCAAAGCATTAACACATAGGGAATACATGAACTCCTCAAACTATGGTCATCACCGGGAGTGGTCTCGATTGTTGTCACTTCGGGGTTGCCGGATCATAACCCATAGTAGGTGACTATAGACTTGCAAGATAGGATCAAGAAAACACATATATTCATGAAAACATAATAGGTTCAGATCTGAAATCATGGCACTCGTGCCCTAGTGACAAGCATTAAGCATAGCAAAGTCACAGCAACATCAATCTCAGAACATAGTGGATACTAGGGATCAAACCCTAACAAAACTAACTCGATTACATGATAGATCCCATCCTACCCATCACCGTCCAGCAAGCCTACGATGGAATTACTCACACACGACGGTGAGCATCATGGAATTGGTGATGGTGGATGGTTGATGATGACGACGGCGACGATCTCCACTCTCCGGAGCCCCGAACGGACTCCAGGTCAGCCCTCCCGAGAGAGATTAGGGCTTGGCGGCGGCTCCGTCTCGTGAAATGCGATAATTCCTTCTCCCTAATTTTTTTTCTCCTCAAAACGGAAGATATAGGATCTAGGGGTATGTCGGTGGAGCAACAGGGGGCCCACGAGGCAGGGGGCGCGCCCCCCACCCTCGTGGACAGGCCCTAGGCCCCCTGGTGTGGATCTTCTTGCAGGTATTTTTTATATTTTCTGAAATAATTCTCCGTTGATTTTCAGGCGATTCCAAGAACTTTTTATTCTGCACAAAAACAACACCATGGCAGTTCTGCTGAAAACAGCATCAGTCCGGGTTAGTTCCATTCAAATCATGCAAGTTAGAGTCCAAAACAAGGGCAAAAGGGTTTGGAAAAGTAGATACGTTGGAGACGTATCAACTCCCCCAAGCTTAAACATTTGCTTGTCCTCAAGCAATTCAGTTGATAAACTGAAAGTGATAAAGAAAAACTGTGACAAACTCTGTTTGCTCTTGTTGTTGTAAATATGTAAGCTAGCATTCAGTTTTTCAACAAGATCATGAACTAACCACATTCACAATAACTTTCAGGTCTCAAGACTACTCACATCAATGGCATAATCAACTAGCGAGCAATAATAATAAACCTCGGATGACAACACTTTCTCAAAACAATCACGATATGATATAACAAGATGGTATCTCGCTAGCCCTTTCTGAGACCGCAAAACATAAATGCAGAGCACCTTTAAAGATCAAGGACTGACTAGACATTGTAATTCATGGTAAAAGAGATCCAGTCATGATCGTACTCAATGCAAATTGATAGTAATACATGGAACAACAGAGGTGCTCTCCTACTGGTGCTATTTGATAAGAGGATGATGACTCTGCATAAAGTAAATAGGTAGGCACTTCGCGAAGGGAAGCATGGATTTGTAGAGGTGCCAGAGCTCGATTTTTAAATAGAGATTGAATAGCATTTTGAGCGGTATACTCCCAAGAATCTCGATATCTCCCATGCTACGCACATTATAGGAGGTTCACAAATAGAATGATAAATTTTATACTCCCCCAACCACCAACAAGCACACTCCACGGCTAGCCCGAAACAAAGGGTAGCATCCAAACCAGCAACATCCTTGGGGGAGTTTTGTTTAATTATTATGATTTTGAGCATGGGACTGGGCATCCCGGTTACCAGCCATTTTCTCATGAATGATGAGCGGAGTCCACTCATCGTGAGAACAACCCACCTAGCATGGAAGATATAGACAACCCTAGTTGATACATGAGCATACAAAACAGAATTTCATTTGAAGGCTTAGAGTTTGGCACATACAAATTTACTTGGAACGGCAGGTAAATACCGCATATAGGAAGGTATGGTGGACTCATATGGAATAACTTTGAGGTTTATGGAAGTGGATACACAGGCAGTATTCCCGCTTAGTACAGATGAAGGCTAGAAAGAGACTAGGAAGCGACCACCTAGAGAGCAACAACGGTCATGAACATGCATTAAAATTAATCAACAATGTATGCAAGCATGAGTAGGATATAAATCACCATGAACATAAATATCGTGAACGCTATGTTGATTTGTTTCAACTACATGCGTGAACATGTGCCAAGTCAAATCACTTAAATCGTTCAAAGGAGGATACCACCCATCATACCACATCACAACCATTTTAATATCATGTTGGCACGCAAGATAGACCATTATAAACTCTCAACTAATTAAGCATGGCATAAGTAGCTATGATCTCTAATTGTCATTGCAAACATGTTTCATTCATAACAAGCTGAATCAGGAACGATAAGCCATCATATTTACAAAAACAAAAGAGGTCGAGTTCATACCAACTGTTCTCATCTCAATTAGTTCATCATATATCATCCTTATTGCCTTTCACTCGCACGACCGAACGGTGTGGATAATAATAATAGTGTGCGTGCATTGGATTAAGATGGAATCTGCAGGCATTTAATACGAGAGAGAAGACAAGGTAATATGGCTCAAGGTTAATTCACAACAAAGCATATGAGAGCCATTAAGCATTTTCATCATGGTCTTCTACTCTTAACCCCTAAAGAAAAGAAAAGAAACTATTTACACGGGAAAGCTCCCAACAAGCAAAAGAAGAACGGGAAATCTTTTTGGGTTTTATTTTTATCTACTACCACAAGCAAAGAAAGTACTGGATAGAAGCTACAACTAATATATTTTTTGTTTGTCTGGGTTTTTCTAGCACACAAGAAAAATACTAAGAAAAAGAAATTGAAACTAAGCATGGGTGGTACAGTGAAAGAGTGTGAGCACTGACAATTAAATAAGTGTGAACATGAATGTAAGTCGGTGAGAAACATGTACTCCCCCAAGCTTAGGATTTTGGCCTAAGTTGATCTATGGCCACGGATCGAAGCCACTCCCTCCAGTGTACTGAGATGCATCCTCTGGGTGCCACTGGTTGGCGAGCTCGTCCAGCTCCCACCCATAAACAGATTGACGGGAAGGATCAAATGGTGGTTCTGGCTCAGGCTCTGAAGCTTGTGCCTGGCCTTGGTACTTGTAGAAGGCATCTGATGTAATGAGATACTTTCCCGTGGACAGATCAAACAAAGATGGTGCAGGAAAGGTAACAATTTCACAGTATATTTCATCAAATCTTAATTTATAATTAAGCTGCATATTCTTGTCTTTAACAATAAAATCATGAGCTACCATGCTCTTGTAGTCTAGATAAACAGGGGCAAGCAATTTTTCTTCCTTCTCATGATGCCTAATAGGTATATTAAAATATTCAGCAAGGCAAGAAGCGAAGATACTTGCAAAGACGGGCCCCTTTGAGCGGTTCAGACTCAATCGTTTGGCAACGACGGCGCCCAAACTAAAAGTTGTGTCTCAAAACAAAGCATGGCGTAAAATGATAATATCAGGGGCACTAAGATTCCCACTGTTCCCGCGACCAATTAAACATCTACTAGCAAATAAAGCAAAGTAACGTAGAACAGGGAAGTGTATACTAGTGATTCTTGCCCCTGAAACTTGTCTCGTTTCCCCTACGGCTATCATGTCGATGAACCCTTCAACGTCTTCACGACGTGGTTCATCAAGTCTACCTCCAAAGGGTACTTTGCATATTTAACAAAAGTCTAAGAGTGATATCCCCTTAACCACATCATATAAACGAAACTCCACCATATGTGGTGTTTTCCTATAATGAAAATGAAAGCTTTGCGTGAAAATATTGGTGAGTAAGAGATACTGTTCTTTCTGGTCATTGAGGAAGTCGGTGAGGCCTGCATTATTCGCCAACCAATAAAAGTCTTCGTAAATACCGGCGGACAAGATGAAATTATTACAAGGCCATTCGCACGGTCGAACTTCCGCCATGCGAGGAAGATTATACTTGGGCTTCTTATTTTCTTCTTTCTTCTTCTCCTTTGAGCTCTTGCTGGAGGAGCCCCTCAATAATCTTTTCAACATTTTCCTTTTCTGAAAATTTTAGTAACTTCAAAATAAAAGTTAACTAAACTGAACAAAATTGATAGCAACAACTCCTATAAGTGCCTAGAGACTATATCATGCATTAGAACTACTTGGGACCAAGAAAATTTGACATGCAAGCTCAAGAACAAGGTCACCACAACAGCAAAAATTTGCAAAAAATAAAGCACTAGAACAAAAACTAATTGGACCAATGGAGGAGTCACATACCAAGGTACAATCTCCCCAAACAGTTTGGTGAGTGGTGCCTTGAGCAAGGAGATCGAAAATGGCAGCAAGATGAGCTAGAACTCGGGTTTGAGCTGGTTGGGGATTTTTTGGGAGGAAGAAGAAGAGCATGGGTTCAGGAATAAGTGGAGGGGGTCACGCCTCAGTAAGGGGGGCGTGCCCTGCACCCTGATACGTCTCAAACGTATCTACTTTTCCAAACACTTTTGATATTGTTTTGACCTCATTCTTAAATGATTTGAACTAAACTAACCCGGACTGACGCTGTTTTCAGCAGAGCTTCCTGTATGGTTTTATTGTGTGCAGGAAAATGGATTTTCAGGTATCTCAGAAAAATCCACGAAAAATCACAGAAAATCCACGCACCCGAAGGAACCCGGAGCTAGAAGAGGGGCCAGAGGGGGGCCAGGGGGGCCCAGGCGCCCTGGTGGCGCGGCCCAGCCCCTGGCCGCGCCGGGTGGTCGCCTGGGTGGGCCCCACCTCCCCTGGTGCCCTACTTCGACCCGTATTTTAGCTCGTGACGGAGAAATCCCAGATCAGAAGTTCTTTTCGCAGTTTTCGTCGCGGGGCCGCCACCACCCTCTATTCTTCTTTGGGAGGGCTAATCTGGAGGCTGAATTGGCCTCCGGAGAGGGGAGATCGTCGCCATCGTCATCACCATCACCACTCCATCATCTCTCCATGACTTCTCCTTCCATGTGTGAGTAATCCCCTGCTGTAGGCGAAGGGGGTGGTAGGGATTGGATGAGTTAAATCATGTAATAGTTTGTCAGATCGTTGGGGGCATGTTGCCTATCATCTACTATGGTGTTTATCATCCTTGCTTCAACTTGTTATTCTTAATGCTTGTCACTTAGGGCCCGAGTGCCATGATTTCAGATCTGAACCATATGTGTTTGCATGAATATATTTGTGTTCTTGATCCTATCTATGAGTTGTTTGCACCTATTATGTTTCGGAACCGGCGATCCCAAAAGTGACAGCTTGGGACACCAAAGGGGATGGTCCGTAGTTTGAGGATTACATGTATCCATTGAGTTTATTGCTTTGTTCCGGTGCTCTTTGACAGGAGCACCTTAATCTCCATAAGTTCCTTTTGGCCCCGTTCGTAGCGGGATAGTAGGACAAAAGATGTTGTGCAAGTTCTTATTGCAAGCACGTACAACTACCTACGGGATTCATGCCTAATGTTTGATATTTGCCTAGATGATCATTACTTTTTCGTGTGCCTTGCCCCAAGTTAGAATCATGATATATCTCATCCATGCAGCGCCCAACCATCCGTCTCCCTAGCCTACAGTGTTTTAAATCCTGCTGGTTACTAGTTACTACTTTTGCTATTTACTCTCGTTATTTACTTTTGCTGTTTACTTTTACTATCACTATCATCACTATCATATCACTGTTACCACTTATCTTTTGTTGCAAGTAAGTATATTTCAGGTGCGGTTGAATTGACAACTCAACTGTCAAAGCTTATAAATACTCTTTGGCTCCCCGTGTGTCGAATCAATAAATTGGATTATTCTTACCCGCGAAGACTATCTCGATCCCTTACGGTTGAGGCTTATCAAGTACCGTTTTCTGGCGCCGTTGCCGGGGAGCATAGCAATATTTACAAGTCTACTTGAAGTATCCTACCTGCTGCACTTCATCCGCTATGGGTAAGAAAGGAGACCCCAAGGTTCCGATCTTACTATCCACTACAAGAAGAGGTACTGTTCTGAGCACTAGTGCTACACTTGATTCACCTTCTGTTATGAGTAAGTTTGCCTCACCGCCACCACATGATGCTCCTACTGAATCTTTTATTATGTCCAATACTCTTGATGATGCTTCTACTACTTTTGATGATATTAGTTCACTTGGTTATGCTCTTGAGAAACAGATCGCTGCTGCTGCTAAAAAGTCTGGAATTGAAATTCCTGTTACTCGCTACCCTATTGGTGAAACTTATGATTATCCTGATTTGAGTAAACTCAAGGAGAGACTCCTTGATGATGATTACTATATGCTTGATGAAGATTTATGCAGGGAACTGACAGAGTTTTCTGGCTCTGACCCTGAAGTTATTAAGAAGCTGTTTGAAAAACACTCTTTGAAGAACAAAACCGTTCCTGATCCTGAATTATCTACATCTCCTATATGCATTGATGATCCTGATTATGATTTCTCTGTTGATCTTTCACTTATACCTATGGTTGAAGCTGACCCCTTTTATGGCAGAGAAAATGATGATGCTATTGCACACCTGACTAAACTCGGTGAGTTGGGAGGCATGTTTACAACAGATGAGAAGATACGATACTTTTATATGACCAAGCTTCTTCCTTTATCCTTGAAGGAAGGTGCTAAAGCATGGTATGATTCACTCCCATGCAGTTCCATTAAGAGTCCTCAAGACTTAGCTCACTCTTTTGTTGATAAGTACTTTCTTGCTCACATGCAACATGCTGCTTTACAAAGAATTTATAACTTTAAACAGTTGCAGGATGAGTCCCTCCCTAAAGCTTGGGGGAGGTACTGCGGTCTGATTCGGGCTAGACTAGGACATGAAGTCCCTAAGAACGAATTAATCGATATATTCTATGCTGGTCTAACTGATGAATCCAGGTCCTATTGCTGGTTGTGTTTTCAGGAAAAGGACGCCGAAAGATGCAGAAGATTTGATGGGCAGGATTGCCAAAAACCAAGAAGATTGGTCCGTCCCTGAACCACCTCCACCACCAAAGAAGAGGAGCATGTTTGTTCTAAGCCCCGAAGATATGCGAGAAGCAAAGAAGTCTATTAACGAGAAAGGTATTAAAGCTGAAGACGTGAAGAATCTACCCCCTATTGAGAAGCTGTGTGAGCCTACCACTCACCCTCCTATGGTAGAGGTACACTCTCTTTTAGATTTCAATGCAAGTGACATCCCTCATGGTAAGCCTCCTGATCAATGTTTAGATGAGTTTGATAATTTTATTATGAAACAAAATCATTTTAATGAGAGGATACAAAGTCAATTGCATGATAATTCCCTTGCTATCAAAAGTCTGCTTGATGTTCTAGGTAGAACGGTTAATGATGTTCAATGTCTTGTGAAGCATTTTCATATGGTTCAAACTCAGCTTGACCAAATTTCTAATGTGCAAAATGATTTGCTTGCTAACAATGCCAAAAAAGATGATTTGCAGGCTTTCGGGATTAAGACCTGAGGAGGAACTAGCACTCAAGATCCGCTCTATCTAGAGGGGCATCCGAGGAGAATCGAGCAAGATTCTCAAATGCAGGAAGAAGAAATTATTGGCTCTCCAAAGAAGAAGAAGAAACATAAGGAGACTGACAATTCTAATGATCCTATTGCAGATGAAGAGCCGCTGTTGATCCCAACAGTGTATCTATCTCCGATGCTGAGACTGAAGACGGTGCTGAACCTGAAGGTAAGGATAATAAGAAGAATGATCCGCCTGAAGTTCGAGAAGAAGAAGCACCTGACAAACGTAAGAGGTACACTAAAGAAGACTTCATCGCAAGAAAACATGGGAAGGAAAGAGAACCATGGGTACAGAAACCCATGCCCTTTCCAGGTAAGTCCATCAAATCTAAAGAAGAAGAGCATTACAATAAGTTTTGTGAGTGGATTAAACCTCTTTTTCTTCAAATTCCTTTGACTGATGCTATTAAGTTACCTCCTTATTCAAAATATATGAAAGATATTGTCACTAATAAAAGAACAGTCCCTAATGAAGCAATATCTACTATGCTTGCTAACTACTCTTTCAGTGGCAAGATTCCTGAGAAGCTCGGTGATCCAGGTATACCCACCATTCCTTGCTCCATAAAGAATAATTATGTCAAAACTGCTTTATGTGATCTTGGAGCAGGAGTGAGTGTTATGCCTCTCTCTCTTTACGAGAGGCTTTGTTTAGAGAAACTAATTCCTACAGATATCTCTCTTCAGATGGCTGACAAGTCAACCGCCGTTCCGATAGGTATTTGTGAGGATGTTCCTGTAGAAGGTTCTAATTGTTTGATTCTTAATGATTTTGTTGTGCTTGACATGCCCGAGGATGGGAGCATGTCCATTATTCTTGGTAGACCTTTTCTTAACACCGCAGGTGCTATTATTGATTGCAATAAAGGGAAGGTTACCTTCAATGTGAATGATAAATAACACACGGTATATTTTCCAAAGAAGACCGACAGGAGGCATGGCCTCAACTCTATAGAGAATATCGAGACCGTGAAGATTGGAGAATGGGACTGTCCACTACATGTGCCTCACAAATACAAAACTATCATGGTGGGGACAATGTCCATCAAAGTAAAGGTTCAGTGATTACTTCGTAAGAGGTGAGACTTTTTGCTCTATATATCGCCTGTTTGTAGGTAAGACTTGATCAACCTTACTAGTAAACATGTTTTATATAGATAAAAAGTTGAGCTTGTTATGTTTTCATTTGTTTTTAGTTTTTGTCCTACTTGCTGTACCAAGTATTTATGTTTTGAAGCTTCACACTACTACTCACTGCTTCAAGTTTTCAGAGAGTTTCGCAACTTTTTGACCTTCGAAAAAATTTCAACAGTGAAGTTCTCAGAAAAATTCCAGAAAAATAAAAATAAAAATTTCCACGTCGGGAGTGACCCAGAGGGACCTGGGGCCAGCCAGGGGGACCCACCAGTGGCCCAGGCGGCCAGCTGGCGCGGCCTACCCCCTGGCCGCGCCCACAGGGCGCCTGGGGCCCACAGGGCCCCCCTCCCGGGATGTCTTCTTCCTTCCTCTCTCTTTTTCTCCAAAAACGCGAGTTCTGCACTCGTTCTTGTGTTCTTGCTATTCTTGGAGGCGATTCTTCGATCTCTCTCTACATCCCATCATTTGAGCTGAGATTTTGAACAAATACTCCCTGGTATGTGACTCCTCCACCCCTCCAATTAGATTTCTGATTGGTGGCTTCATTTGTGAGTATTTAGTAGTTCTTGGTGCTGTATAAATGAGCTTGCATGCATGTGTAGAAAGTTATTTTCTAAGTTTTGACGCAAGTTTATGCCTTGGGCAAGTGAGTTTAGTAGTTTGCCTTAACTCACCTTGTTTTAATCCTCGTTTTTGTAAATTGCAAAAAAAAATCAGAAATGAGTTTGTTAGGAAGGGCAAAAGGGTGGCTTGAGAAGAGGAGGCCCGCACACTCCGATCGAGTTACTAGAGCCGCAGCTTCACCCTCGACTGCTAGGGTGAGCTATAATGAAGATCATGTGCCCCTGGAGTTGTTGGAAGACACAAGTCCAGCACGTGTTATGACGTTTCCATGTGATGAATTCCTTGAAGCTGCGGGAATCAAGGATGAGTTTTATAATCTTTGTGCTAATGCAGGTCTGACACGGCTCGTCACGTGCCGTGTTACTCAGTATCAAAAACTCACCAACAGTTTCGTTAACAGTTTTAGATATAATCCTGATTCAGGTGCTATTGAGTTTAAAATTTACAATGATCTTATCACCATGACTTTGGGAAAGTTTTGTGAAATAATAGGTGTGCCAAACGTTGGGAGGACGGCTAGGATGACCACTCAGCCCTCCGAGCTGAAAACCGTATTCAACTCTCTCTGCAGCATGGGTACGAGGGATATTCATCGGTCGAAGATCTCCAGCATCTTGTTCCCTCACCTCAGGTATTTTGCATATTATGTTGCTAGAGGGGCGTTAGCTCGTGACAACACGAGCAACACTTCTGCGCCAGATATTGCTATCATGGCAGCAACCCTCTCAGGGAGATCTGATTATAATCTGGGTGCCTTAATTGCTCGATGCCTTGCTATGAACGGTAACAAGGGGGACTTATATGGTGGCGTGTATGCCACACTTATCTTAGAACATCTTGGAGGCACCCCACACCCTGATGATAAACCTTTTACTTATTTAAGCTTTGATCTTGCTGCTATGAAAAGGCATAAGTTTGTTACCATGGCTTCTGAGCTTGATAATCTTGTTTATATCTTGCGTTTCGGAACAACCGCGGAACGCGAGATCCGTCTACCTGCACCTCTTCTGTTTGATTTTTCTCGCAGGAACGGATGGTCCTTTGATGTTGTCCAGTTCGATGAGTTCATAGCCCAGCATCAGTTTCATAACCCCATGGAGGGGGTTGTGCCCGACGAGGAGGAGCACGGTGCATTACCACCTTTTCAGGGAGAAACCGCCACCGAGTTTGGTGAAGGGTCTTCCTCTGCTTGGCGCACGGACCCTTCCTCGTGGGAGACTCCGAGGAGTTCGGTATACGCGCCAGCATCCTTCTACGACCCTTGGACTCACCACTGTACCCCCGGAGCAGGAGGCTCCTGGGGGCAGTAGCTGCTGCCAACTTAGGCCAAAAGCCTAAGCTTGGGGGAGTACGTGCTCCTTTCACTTTTCCATTGTATTATCCGTTTTATTCGCTTTGATCTTTTCGAAGTTTTTGCCCGTTCTTCTTTATTTCTCTCTTTGCAAAAACAACAAAAAGAATTTCTCTTTCTTTTGCTTTCGTTCAACCTTTGAAATAATCCAAAAAGATTTTCTTTCTCTTTTTAGTTTGCTTTGTTTTTAGAGTTCAGCTCGAGTCCGTGATGGCATTTAATTACATTTCCTACGTTCGATCGTGCAAGTGACGAGGCAGTAATGACGAAGATCGACTGAAGGGAAGCAACAAGGAAGACCGGTATGAACTCTTCTTGTTTCTACTTTTGTACATATGCATGTACTTATGATCTAGAGACCAGCTTGTAGCGACATAGTGCTATGTTTACAATGCTCTTCCAGTAGTTCATGCTTTCCTTGTGGCTAGTCTCGAATAGCTAGAGTATATAATGTGTTATTGAAATGATTTACATGCATTGCACTGTTCATAGTCTAGTATACTAAGGTGGTATTTCCCTTTAGAGAATTTTTGGATTGACTTGGCACATGTTTACACATGTTTAAGACTAAAAAGTCTGCTCTGCCTTGATGATCTTTGAGTTTCAGAATAGTTATATCACTTTCATGCCCGATTCAATGTTGCTTTGTCGCTCTGCATGATTATGACCGTTATTGCTCTCTAGTTGGTCGCTTCCCAGTCTTTTGCTAACCTCCACCTGTACTAAGCGGACTGACTGCTTGTGCTTCCAAAATCCTTAAAACCTGTTATGCCATATGAGTCCACCATACCTTCCTATACATGGTATTTACCTGCCATTCCTAACGAAGACTTTCGTGTACCATCTCGAAATTAATCAAAAGCATTTCTCTTTTTCTGCCTCTGTTTTAGCTCATGAGGAAGTAGTAGTTAATTCATGATCTTTTTAAGTTGGACAAGTTTCACCCCGGGATTGCATGTCTAATGTGCAAACCCATAATACGAGAAGGAACTGGCATAGAGTGCGCCCGGCTCAAAAAGATAATACAACAAACAAACCCTCCTTCACGCTTTGTTCATGAGAAATCAGAAAACTTTGGCAGTGATAAACAAAGGAGATTAAGAGGATGTGATCGTCCTCATGCGGGAGCCGTTCCTCGAAACTTGTCCAGCTCAAGAAGTGATTGAGTTATCTGCTAGCATTCGTTGACGAAATATGCACCTCTCAAAAACATTTTTACCTCTGTTTTTAAAACCAAGAGCTCTGGTACATGTTTAGTTTTTGTTTCCGACCACGGGTTTTCAACCTTGCCAACAAAAGCCACGGTTCGAGAGTCTCCACCTTCTTTCTTCAAAGCACCAACTAGGAGAGCATAATTGTCATTCTGAGTGTAATGTGCATTGTCCCAAAGTATTACATTGTCTTCTGCGTGCTTGTGATATGATTTATTTTGAAATTCTTAGTTCTAGTCTCCTTTAAAACTCTGGAGGAGTTTCTGCATTTATGTTTTGCTTCACTCATGGAGGCTAGCGAGATACCACCCTAATATGCTCAAGCTATGTGCAATGTGATCTTGTCTTGATTTTTAGTAATATATTATTTACTTTTAAGTATTTGTGATTGGTCACTTGAAAGAAGGATTTCTCCGTGCATTGTCCTCATAGTACTGTTTCAATACTTGCTAGACTCTTTTCGTAGTACATGCTTATAGACATCTAATGAAACAAAAGAGTTTGTCAAAGTTTTCTTTGTCGCGTCCAGTTTGTTGAACTGAATTGCTTGAGGACAAGCAATATGCTAAGCTTGGGGGAGTTGATACGTCTCAAACGTATCTACTTTTCCAAACACTTTTGATATTGTTTTGGCCTCATTCTTGCATGATTTGAACTAAACTAACCCGGACTGACGCTGTTTTCAGCAGAGCTGCCTGTATGGTTTTATTGTGTGCAGGAAAACGGATTTTCAGGTATCTCAGAAAAATCCACGAAAAATCACAGAAAATCCACGCACCCGAAGGAACCCGGAGCCAGAAGAGGGGCCAGAGGGGGGCCAGGGGGGGCCCAGGCGCCTTGGTGGCGCGGCCCAGCCCCTGGCCGCGCCGGGGGGTCGCCTGGGTGGGCCCCACCTCCCCTGGTGCCCTACTTCGACCCGTATTTTAGCTCGTGACGGAGAAATCCCAGATCAGAAGTTCTTTTCGCAGTTTTCGTCGCGGAGCCGCCGCCACCCTCTGTTCTTCTTCGGGAGGGCTAATCTGGAGGCTGAATTGGCCTCCGGAGAGGGGAGATCGTCGCCATCATCATCACCATCACCACTCCATCATCCCTCCATGACTTCTCCTTCCATGTGTGAGTAATCCCCTGTTGTAGGCGAAGGGGATGGTTGGGATTGGATGAGTTAAATCATGTAATAGTTTGTCAGATCGTTGGGGGTATGTTGCCTATCATCTACTATGGTGTTTATCATCTTTGCTTCAACTTGTTATTCTTAATGCTTGTCACTTAGGGCCCGAGTGCCATGATTTCAGATCTAAACCATATGTGTTTGCATGAATATATTTGTGTTCTTGATCCTATCTATGAGTTGTTTGCACCTATTACGTTTCGGAACCGGCGATCCCAAAAGTGACAGCTTGGGACACCAAAGGGGATGGTCCGTAGTTTGAGGATTACATGTATCCATTGAGTTTATTGCTTTGTTCCGGTGCTCTTTGACAGGAGCACCTTAATCTCCATAAGTTCGTTTTGGCCCCGTTCGTAGCGGGATGGTAGGACAAAAGATGTTGTGCAAGTTCTTATTGCAAGCACGTACAACTACCTACGGGATACATGCCTAATGTTTGATATTTGCCTAGATGATCATTACTTTTCCGTGTGCCTTGCCCCAAGTTAGAATCATGATATATCTCATCCATGCAGCGCCCAACCATCCGTCTCCCTAGCCTACAGTGTTTTAAATCCTGCTGGTTACTAGTTACTACTTTTGCTATTTACTCTCGTTATTTACTTTTGCTGTTTACTTTTACTATCACTATCATCACTATCATATCACTGTTACCACTTATCTTTTGTTGCAAGTAAGTATATTTCAGGTGCGGTTGAATTGACAACTCAACTGTCAAAGCTTATAAATACTCTTTGGCTCCCAGTGTGTCGAATCAATAAATTGGGTTATTCTTACCCGCAAAGACTATCTCGATCCCTTACGGTTGAGGGTTATCACACCCTTGTGGCCACATGATGGCTCCCCTCGCTGTGTGTTCAGTGCCATATTTTCTTAAATAATCTAGAAAAAATCATATTTCATTTTCATGGCATTTGGAGAACTTTTATTTTTGGGATACTTTTTTTATTGCACGGATAAGTCTGGAAACAGACAGACAATGCTAATTTTTCTTTATTTAACCTAATTAACAGATAGTAAAAGGAGGGTACAGAAGATTGTGCTATCTAGATTCACCTATCCCATGCTCATCAAAAGGAATCCATTAACAAGGTTGATCAAGTCTTGTTTATAAATTCTTTCCGAGTAACATGAAACCAGAGAATTTTCGAATAACACTAGGTTACCTCAATGGGGATATGTATGTACCCAACAATAAGAATGTCATATGCCTTCTTGATAGTAGGAATAGGAAACTCAAAACCTCCAATAGTGATAGTTGAAGTTTTTCCAATATAATTGATACTATGGACCTGAGGTTGTTTCCTCGATAAGTGTACCGTATGCTCATTTCCATTGACATGAAAAGTGACATTGCCTTTGTTGCAATCAATAACAGCCCCTACAGTATTCAAAAAAGGTCTTCCAAGAATAATAGACATACTATCGTCCTCGGGAATATCAAGGATAACAAAGTCCGTTAAAATAGTAACATTTGCAACTACAACAGGCACATCCTCACAAATATTGACAGGTATAGCAGTTGCTTTATCAGCCATTTGCCAAGATATTTCAGTAGGTGTCAACTTACTCAAGTCAAGTCTACGATATAAAGAGAGAGGCATAACACTAACACCGACTCCAAGATCACACAAAGCTGTTTTAACATAGTTTTTCTTAATGGAGCAAGGTATAGTAGGTACTCCTGGATCTCCTAATTTCTTAGGCATTCCACCCTCAAAATTGTAATTGGCAAGCATGGTGGAAATTTCTACTTCAGGTATCTTTCTTTTGTTGGAAATAATATCTTTCATATACTTGGCATAGGGATTTGTTTTAAGCACATCAGTCAAACGCATACGCAAAAAGATAGGTCTAATCATTTCAGTGAAGCGCTCAAAATCCTCATAATCATTTTTCTTGGATAGTTTCGGAGGAAAAGGCTTGGGTTTCTGAACACATGGTTCTCTTTCCCTACCAAGCTTCCTAGCAACAAAGTCTCTCTTATCATAATGCCGATTCTTTGATTGTGGGTTATCAAGATCAACAGCGGGTTCAATCTCTACATTATTATCATTGCTAGGCTGAGCATCATCATGAACATCATTATTAACATTATCACTAGGTTCAAGTTCATTACCACATTGTGTCTCAGCATCAGAAACAGATATATCATTGGGATTCTCAAGTGTGTCAGCTACAGGTTCACTAGAAACATGCAAAGTCGTATCATTTTTCTTTTTCTTCTTCTTAGAAGAACTAGGTGCATCCATATTAGCTCTCTAAGAATCTTGCTCAATTCTCTTAGGGTGGCCTTCAGGATACAGAGGTTCCTGAGTCATTTTACCACCTCTAGTAGCAACTCTAACAGCATAGTCATTATTCTTACTATTTAATTCATTGAGCAAATCATTCTGAGCCTTAAGTACTTGTTCTACTTGAGTGGTGACCATAGAAGCATGTATACTAATAAGTTTCAGTTCACCTTTGGCTCTAGATAGATAATCACTCAAGTGTTCAATAATCTAAGCATTGTGTTGTAATTGTCTACCAACATAAGCATTGAAGTTTTCTTGTTTCACAATAAAATTATCAAACTCATCTAAGCATTGGCTAGAAGACTTATAACGAGGAATATCACCTTCATCAAATCTATAAAGAGAATTTACCTTTACTACCTGTGTCGGGTTATCAAGACCATGTATTTCTTCAATAGGCGGTAAATTCTTAACATCTTCAGCTTTAATACCGTTTTCTTTCATAGATTTCTTTGCCTCTTGCATGTCTTCAGGACTGGAAAATAAAACACCTCCTTTCTTTGGAGTTGGCTTAGGGGCTGGTTCAGGAAGTGTCCAATTATTTTCATTGGTCAGCATATTATTCAATAGTAATTCAACTTGTTCAACTGTTCTTTCCCTGAAAACACAACCAGCACAACTATCCAGGTGGTCTCTGGAAGCATCGGTTAGTCCATTATAAAAGACATCAAGTATATCATGCATCTCAAGAGAATGATCAGGCAAAGCATTCAGTAATTGGACAAGCCTCCCCCAAGCTTGTGGGAGACTCTCTTCTTCAGTTTGAGCAAAGTTATATATTTCCCGTAAGGCAGCTTGTTTCTTATGAGCGGGAAAATGTTTAGCAGAGAAGTAATACATCATATCCTGGGGACGAAGCACACAACGAGGATCAAGAGAATTAAACCAAGTCTTAGCATCACCCTTTAACGAGAATGGAAATAGCTTAAGGATATAATAGTAACAGATTTTCATCATTGGTAAACAGGGTGGCTATATCATTTAACTTAGTAAGATGTGACACAACAGTTTCAGACTCGTAGCCATGGAAAGGATCATATTAAACCAAAGTAACTAACTGAGGATCAATAGAGAATTCATAATACTTATGAGTAACACAGATAGGTGAAGTAGCAAAATCAGGGTCATGTTTCATTCTAGCATTCAAGGACTTTTCTTTCATCTTAGCTAATAACTTCTTAAGATCATATCTATCATTGCAAGCAAGAAAGTCTCTAGCAGTTTCTTCATCCATAACATAACCCACGGGCACAACAGGCAATTCATATCTATTGGGAGTAGTTTCATCATCACTTTCATAAATATCATCATTTTCAACATTTGCATTCTCCCTAACCTTAGCAATTTGTTCATCTAGAAATTCACCTAGTGGCACAGTATCAAGCATAGAGGTAGTTTCATCGTACATAGCAGAAGTAGCATCATCAAGAACATACGACATATCAGATTCAATAGCAGGAGTAGGTGTCGCAAGTTTACTCATAACAGAAGCAGAATCAAGCGCAGAGCTAGATGGTAGTTCCTTACCTCCCCTCGTAGTTGAGGGTAAGATCTTGGTTTTTGAGTCCTTCAAATTCTTCATAGTGATCACCAGATATGAATCCCAAGTGACTTAAAGAATAGAGCTATGCTCCCCCGCAACGGCGCCAGAAAATAGTCTTGATAACCCACAAGTGTAGGGGATCGCAACAGTTTTCGAGGATAAAGTATTCAACCCAAATTTGTTGATTCGACACAAGGGGAGCCAAAGAATACTCTTAAGTATTAGCAACTGAGTTGTCAATTCAACCACTCCTGGAAACTTAGTATCTGCAGCAAGATAGTTTAGTAGCAAAGTAATATGATAGTGGCGGTAGTAGCAATAAAAGTAACGATAGTGTTTTTGTAGTTTTTGTAATAGTAGCAACAGAAAAGTAAATAAGCGACAAGCAATATAGGTAAAGCTCGTAGGCATTGCATCGGTGATGGGAAATTACGTCGGGTGCAATTCATCATGTAGGAGTTATAACCTAGGGTGACAAAGAACTAGCTTCAGTCCATCAATGCAACGTAGGCATGTATTCCGAATATAGTCATACGTGCTTATGGAAAAGAACTTGCATGACATCTTTTGTCCTACCCTCCCGTGGCAGCGGGGTCCTATTGGAAACTAAGGATATCGAGGCCTCCTTTCAATAGAGTACCAGACCAAAGCATTAACACATTGTGAATACATGAACTCCTCAATCTATGGTCATCACCGGGAGTGGTCCCGATTATTGTAACTTCGGGGTTGCCGGATCATCACACATAGTAGGTGACTATATACTTGCAAGATAGGATCAAGAATACACATATATTCATGAAAACATAATAGGTTCAGATCTGAAATCATGGCACTCGGGCCCTACTGACAAGCATTAAGCATAGCAAAGTCATAGCAACATCAATCTCAGAACATAGTGGATAATAGGGATCAAACCCTAACAAAACTAACTCGACTACATGATAGATCCCATCCAACCCATCACCGTCCAGCAAGCCTACGATGGAATTACTCACACACGACGGTGACCATCATGGAATTGGTGATGGAGGAAGGTTGCTGATGACGATGGCGACGATCTCCACTCTCCGGAGCCCCGAACGGACTCTAGATCAGCCCTCCCGAGAGAGATTAGGGCTTGGCGGCGGCTCCGTCTCGTGAAACATGATAATTCCTTCTCCCTGATTTTTTCTCCCCGAAACGGAAGATATAGGATATGGGGGTACGTCGGTGGAGCACCAGGGGGCCCACGAGGCAGGGGGGCGCGCCCCCCACCCTCGTGGACAGGCCCTGGGCCCCCTGGTGTGGATCTTCTTGGAAATATTTTTTATAATTTCTGAAATAATGCTCCGTTGATTTTCAGGCGATTTCGAGAACTTTTTATTCTGCACAAAAACAACACCATGGCAGTTCTGCTAAAAACAGCGTCAGTCCGGGTTAGTTCCATTCAAATCATGCAAGTTAGAGTCCAAAACAAGGGCAAAAGGGTTTAGAAAAGTAGATACGTTGGAGACGTATCAACTCCCCCAAGCTTAAACCTTTGCTTCTCCTCAAGCAATTCAGTTGATAAACTGAAATTAATAAATAAAAACTTTGACAAACTCTGTTTGCTCTTGTTGTTGTAAATATGATTCGCCCCCTGACTGCTGGGACCCACCAGCTACATCTCCGCAGGCAAGGAAGTGCATGACAGTCGGGACCCACCTGGTCAAAGCGTACGTAGTGTTGTCATTCTGGTCGCGAACGTGTATGTACATACTGGTCGATGTAGAGGCGAGCACGTGTCGTAGTAGAGGCGCGCACGTAGCATGTACACGTACGTAAAGTGGCAAGTGTGCAAGAAAGAAAATACGGCCACGTACGTACATACGGGCAGGGTCTCGAATGCCTACTCGCGCATACATACGGCCAGGGCTCGTGTACATGGCTGGGTCGGAACGAAAAAACAGCGTCGTCATCGTGTTCATGGGGAGCCAACCGGCTGGGTCAGAACGGAATGCGTCGTCGTGTTCATCAGGAGGGCTTGGACGGAACAGCCGATGGAAACGAGGTCTGGCATACCGCAGAATGGATGAAACGGCCTTGTGTTCGACCGGCCATGTTCGAAACATGATCCTGTTCATCGGGAGGGGTCGGGCGTACCGCAAAACGGAGGAAACGGACCTCCTACTGCCGAAACGGGGGTCCTATTGATCGGGGGGGTGTGGCGTACCGCAAAACGGAGGAAACGGACTTGCGTTGGAGCGCTACGGTCGAAACGTGGGTCCTGTTCATCGGGAGGGGTGTGGCGTACCGCAAAACGGAGGAAACGGACTTGTGTTGGAGCGCTACGGTCAAAACGGGGGTCCTGTTCATCGGGAGGGGTGTGGCGTACTGCAAAACGAGACTCCACGGGATATTGTTCATCACCACCGTCGATCCCCTCCAGCCTCCACGGGGTACTATTCATCCATCGTCGACCTCCTCGAGCCTTCACCTGCGACTATTCAGCCTCCACCGCGCGCTACTCCACCGGCTACTGTTCAACCAGCCCTCTCCACGGGCTCCTGTTCAACCACCCCTCCACGGGCTACTGTTCATCCAGCCCTCCATTGTCTACTGTTCATCCATCCCTCCACGGGGTGGTCCTGTTCATGCAGCCCTCCACGGGGTCCTGTTCATGCAGCCCCAACCGGCTCGATCGAACGGGATCCTGTTCATGCACACGCAACACCACGGGGTCCTGTTCAGCCAACCCCACCGGGAACTGTTCATCCAAACCCCCCATCAACGCTCACTTCTCATGCAGAGGAAGCATCGATCGGCTTTAGTTAGCAGCAGTAGCAAAGGAATCGCTCGATCGGGTTTTGTCGTGGTTTTGTCACGGCAGATGTCCTAGCAAAAGGACTTAGTCGTGAGGCCATCGCTACGGGTTAGCTTAAAGGGGTTAAAGCGTACAAGGACACAGGGATTTTATACTAGTTCGGCCCCTTCGATGAAGGTAAAAGCCTATGTCTAATTTGGTGTGTATTGCTAGGGTTTCGATGACCAGGGAGCGAATCTGCTTTGCGTGTGTCTCGAGCTGTCGTTCTCTGTCTTGAACTGTCGCCTGGTCATCCCTTTATATAAGAGGTGACGCCCGGTCCGGTTTATAGAGTCCCGAGGCTGGCTCATAAACGTGTCTGCCTCAGTCTCTACTCTTTCTATCTTACATCTCACGTTACAACGCATGGCGGTTTACAAATTATGGGCCCGAACACTTGGGCTCTAAACCTCTTGGGCTTAAATCTTCTACCTCATGCTCCACTGGGCCTTTGATAAAATAATCTTGATACCATAAACTGGCCCCACCTGGGCGGTTTATACTTGGTAGTAATATCCCTGACATTAGGCCCCAGATTGATTTGAACCTGTTCATGTCAATCTTCAAAGTCTTGTACAGATCTTCCTTTCCGCAGCTTTAGCATGCTTTGTAAACTGGCATGACGTCATCTCCTCAGATCACTTTAAACCGCTGTGACGCCATCTGCGCATTTAATACTTGTACCTGTTTTTTACCTTTATTCATTAAACCTCCGAAGATCGAGGCGACAATATCGTCCATATCCGCTTTTTGGGCTCCTAGATTCTCGCGCCTGCCGTTTTATCCCTTCGGCTTATAAATAGGGCCGAGGGGCATCTCTTTTTGCCCCTTGCTTCTTCCTCTGTCCTCCAGCGCTCGAGCTCCGCCGCCATCCGTCGAGTTCTTCGTCTTCGTCGGGCCCGGCCGCTGCATCAACCTGAACGCTTCCAAAGACTCGCCAGTGCCTCTCAGTTTCCATTGCCTCAGGTATGTCCACTTTTTTCCTTCCCGTAGATCTTAGTTCTAGGGTTTCCTCGTGCGAGCTCGTATATAAGTCCATGTTCTTCACAGTTCTTTGCCATAGCTAGTAGTTTGCCGTAGATCTCAAGCTTTTGGTTAACCACTGTAAGAACGACTCCTCTCCATCAATGTAGATCTGTCCTCTCTCCATATGATTAGTTTAGACTGAATCTGCTAAAAACCTTCATTGTTTCCGCTGAAATAACTTGAATTGTTTTTGAATTTTCCATATGCTGTAGATCCATATCTTACTGCTACTTGTGTGAAAGTTGTTTGCCCACACTTTAGATCTACGTCTTATCTGCTTGTGTTGGCGGTTTAACTTTTTCCAAACTTCATAATCCGGTAGATACCATTAGGCCCCAGCTTAAACCGCCATTCACACCGATACTTTCGTAAAACATACCGGTTTAAATCTTCTTAGATTACCAAACCGGATCTTCATTGTATTTTCAGCCTTCCCTTACGGAAAGATGACTACCACAGCCAAACAGTTTGTCTCCTGCAACTGGGTCCCATCCCGGATCACCGAGGATGATTTAGAGAAAATGGCCTCAATTGGCGCTTTAGGCCCAAAGGATGTCCTTCACTGGAGGACTCCCGGATCAGAATGCCCTCCAACGCCCAAGGAAGGAGAAATCATTGTCTTCTTTGATCACTTGGCCCGGGGATTCAACCCTCCTAGGTCAAAGTTTTTCCGTGATGTATTAGCAAATTTTCAGCTTCATCCACAAGACATTGGTCCCAATTCTGTATCAAACGTTTGCAACTTCCAAGTCTTCTGTGAAGCATATCTGCAAGAGGAGCCAACAGTGGAGCTATTCCGGGACTTCTTCCAATTAAACCGTCGGACTGAATTTCATGATGGCCCAAATACTGAACTCGGCGGAATGACTATTCAGAAGAGGAAGGATGTTAGTTTTCCTCACGCCACTCTCCACAGCCATCCCAAGGACTGGAATCAAACTTGGTTCTACTGTGTAGACACTTCCCCGAAAGGTGAAAATCCACTGCCGGGTTATCGCCCCCACCGTCTTCCAGAGAACCACCCTTTTCCATAGCGCTTAAGTGCCTAGGAGCGAGCTCAATATGCCCCTCAGCTTTCAAAGCTTAGGGCCTTTGTAGCCAATGGATTAACAGGAGTTGACTTCGTCCGCTGCTGGCTTTCTTGGAGTATTCTCCCGCTAAGCCGGCATTCCGGTTTAATGTGCGAGTACACCGGGAACCCCAAGGACCCTTTGCGCCACATAGAGACGATGCTTCCAGAGAATGAGGTTAACGAATCCGTCAAAAAGCTGTTGAATATACCTCTAGAAGAGTGCAGTCAAACCGGATTGGCACCCTTCTGTGTGACCAATAAACCGCCGTCGGTAAGAAATTCTTTCGTCCCTTTGCTTTGTTTTCATCCGTCCGTAGTGCTTGGTTTAATATGCCTTTATTCCTTTAAATAGGCGAATAACCCTTTCTGGAAAAGAAAAAACCAGGAAAAACCAGCGAAAGCAGCTCGCAAAAAGACTCTGGCTGTTACGAAAAACAAGAAGAAGCCCACGGCCGCATCAGGATCCAATGCGGAGGAAGATGATCCGGCCTCTGAGGAACCACCTAGTTCTTATGATTCCTTAGTCTTTCCTTTGCCTGCATTTTTATTGCCAATGACTATTCCTAGGGTCTGGCTGAAGGCAGTAAAGTGGACGATGTTGAGGTAATCTCTCTTTCCTCTGACTCAGAACCGCTGCCACCACCAAAAATTCGTCGGACAGTCCGGAAATTTCAATTTTCTCATCCTTATGCTCATCTGGATCCAAACTTTCTTTTGAAGAAGCAGCAACACGAAGCTTGCCGCACTACTCGCCATAGTGGCCATGCAACTGAATCCACCGGATTAACGCACACTCCGGCTCGAAGGCGCCGTTCTGAGGTTTTACTTACTCCAACTACTCTTTACCCCAAAGCAGATCTTATTCGTCAACCCCTTAATCCGTCTGACTCGAATTATCAGGAAACTCCTCTCTCATCCTCTGGAGAATCGACAGCCACACAAGTTCCTGCCCTCAAGACTGTTCACGGGTAAGCTGTCTTTCACTCTGTCCGGTTTAACTTTTCCTCTTTAACTCTTTTGATTTGCATTGTCTCTTAACTTTTCACAGTATGCCCAAGCCTAGTAAAAAGGCCAAATTGAGTAAACCGGCAGTCGACAACACTACTCCTGGACTGGCAGAAGATCTTGAGCTTGCTAATCCTTTAGAAGACGACGTTGAAATTCCGCATGATGATCCTCCACCTATGGATCAAGAAGACCTTGCTACTCAGGGGATCGATCCCATGGAGCATACTACTGAACCGGCCAGCCCTGCCCGAGCTAGTCGAGCTCCTACTAGTCCCGCTTCTGTTGATCCCGCTGCTGCTAATCCTTCTAAGCGAACTGTTGCTTCCAATGATGATGTTGAGATCACTGGGACCGGTTTTACCACCCCAGGACAGCCTGTTGTTTTGGCCAAATATACTTCAAAGGAAGAAGATGTCAACAAGGACAAGGGCAAGTGCAGTACTGACTTGTCTAGCTATGCCCAGCTCAGCGCTGAGGAGCTTCATTCCGGCTACTTAAACCGGCTTCATACCAGCCGTGATTATGAAGCTGGTTTGGTGAACTTAATGAAGGAACGTTGTGAGGTAACTTCTTTCTCTTTGTCTTTGTCCTCTAGCTCTGCTTGTGCCTTGTAATTGTTTCTTTACTCCATTGTAGCCCCCAAGTGCCGGTTTAGCCTTTTAGGGTGAACCGGGACTTCAGTAGATCAAGTATAGAGCTTTGACTTGCACGTGTAGCCCTCAAAGCCCGGTTTACTTCATTGAGGGTGAACCAGGATTGTTCCTATTTTTAGAACAATGTCACATTAGCCCCCAAGTGCCAAGTATATCACTTGTTATGTGCTTGGGACTTGTCTGAATTTTTTTCCTGTTTTTACTGCAAATGTACATTAGCCTCCAAGTGTCAAGTGCATAACTTTTTATGTGTTTGGGACTTTGATTGAATTGCTCCATGAATATCTGATATAATTTTATTTTTGGTAGACTGACTTGAACCAGAGGGCTTATGAAATAATTGAGCTCCGGGATAGCTTAAAATTCCAAGAGATTGCTGCTGTTAAAGTCAAGGATGAGCTTACACTTGCTTTAGCTAATATGGAGAAGCTAAAGAAGGATTTTGAAGCGGAGCGGTCCACTTGGGAAGTTGAAAAGACTGCTCTGGAGAAGAGAGCCACTGATGCGGAGACTGCTCCGGTGACAGAAGAGTTGTCCGGGATAAGGCAACAAATAAGTGATATGACATCTGCCATCTTTGGTAAGTTCTCGTGACATAAGCTTATTCTTGCAATCCTGTATTGTTCGAGTTTAACTCATAATTCTTACGCAGGGAGGCGCATCACTCATCTTGGCGATGACATGCGGAAGAAACTGAAAGCTGCATAAACTCTGGTGGAGCAGCTATATTCCGGCGCTCAAAGGGCCATTAGCGCTATCTCCCACAACAAACCGGCTCCAACTACCATCCAAGGTACTTTGGAAAAACTATCAATTTTGCATGCCCGCTTTGTCGAAGTGAAGAAGTCATCTGCAAGAGCCGCCGTGTAATGCCCAGGATGGAGTTATAGCTCCTATGTGTCGAGGCACGACTTAAAGGCATAAGTCCATCCTAGAATGATCTCAAGTTTGGTAATCTTTGCACATCTCATGTAAAAGAGGGGATTGTAAACATAAATAGTTGGCTTACACTCGCCACGTCACACAATTACATAACATGTCTCAAACATCATACATTAAGAATATCACAACCCTCTAAGGGCAAAACCAAAAGTCAAGATACCAAACTGAAATAAATAAACCACAGGCGGATCGAATCCTAGTAGGAGTCTCCACTACTGATCATCCGGATATCGCACATAGTACCGACTACGCTCCTCGTCGTACTCCCAATCCAGCTCGGTGCCATCACCTGGATAGCTCACAACTGGACCTGCATCTGGTGTGTGAAGTAACTGTGAGCCACAGAGGACTCAGCAATCCCGTTCCCGGGTAACAAGACTAT
>LR738716.1:122407232-122430556 GCA_902687465.1 Secale cereale | reverse complement strand
CGAGAAGTGATCACGAAGTGATCCTAGCTACAAGCTCAACAAGCATAACCCCTCCGTGTTCAACTCCCGAATCCCTATTCGGAAATTGACGGTCACGGAACGCACGCTGGTAGTGTATTAGAAACATTGTGTCAAGTTATCTACAACCGGATATTAACAAGCTCCCATCTGCCACATAACCGCGGGCACGGCTTTCGAAAGTTCAAAACCCTGCAGGGGTGTTCCAACTTGACCCATTACAAGCCCACGATCCGCGGAGTCGCAACTCCAAAGTGGGAAGACCCGAGTATTCTCGGAATCCCGTGCTCAAGATATACCGAACTAAGGTAAGGATAATCCAGCAAATCCTCCCAGCGTGCCGACACCCTGATAGTAGTCGCGCGTATCTCGTCTCAGGCCACGACCGGATGAGACATCCTACGGGTTTTTACCAGACCTCGAGTTTCCTTGAGGTGGCCCCGCAGTCCGCTCATTTCGGACCAACACTCATGTGGAGCACTGGCCCGGGGTTGTTGATTAAGAAAAAGGGTTTATAACTCCCTATGCAAGTTTAGTTTGTTATTAGGCAAATAGTACCAATGTTGGGACTTGCTGGAAAAGACTTAGCACTTAGCGGTTTATCGAGGGGGTCCCATACACCCCAACCGTGTTAGGAACGCATAATCAAGGAACATAACACCGGTTTATACGGTTCCTAACGGCATGAGTGGAACAAATCACCAAGCAAAAGGCTTAGCCTTCCACCCTTGCCAATATATAGATGATTTCATTTTAAGCATTTATATAGTGTGATAAAACCCAACCAAACTTCATCATGAAGCAAGCATCTTCGATCTTCACCTGCAACTAGCAATGCTATAAGAAGGGCTGAGCGAAGCGTACTTAGCCAAGCAACGGTTTGCATAGGTAGGTTGGTTAAACATGGCAATGGTTTACAAGTAGGAGGTCGACAAGAAGATCATGGGCATCGAGGCAAAACTATAGAGCGGAACTACTAGCAATAGGCAAAGATAGTAATGTTATCGGGGTTCGGTCACTTGCCTGAAGAGAAGTCGTTCGGATCGTAAGAAGGGTCCTCGTTCTCAACCTCGTTGGAAACCTCGTGCTCGTACTCGAACTCGGACTCTGCTTCCGGCTCTAAACAAAACAATCACACCAAGCACCAATCAACAAGATGCAATGCGCACTCGAAAAAGATGAATGCATAATGGATGCACTAAGGATGCACACGGAGCACGGAAAACATCACTCAAGCAAAACACCTCAAAACATGATAACAATCTGATATTACTAATCTACACAGAAAAACAATCAAGTTTCATATAAGTTTCGCTGAAATCGGAGTTACGGGCTAAAAGTTATGCCCGAAACAAGAAATGAGCGAAAGCTGAAAATTACAGCAACATAGCAACTTCGGAGCACAAAATAATTAAGATACAGCATTCAAATATCATGGCAAAGGACATGAACACAAACTAGACATATACTACAGCAACTAAGTCCAAAGGTGCACCCCCAAAGGAGCCACGGATCAATAGCAATGATCTTGGACATATTGAACTTGGCAATAAAATTCTGGCAGCAGAATTTTATTGAAACTTTGGAGCAAAAGATAAACATGCTACAGCCACTTAAATAGGCATGTGAGGACATGAATGGAAAGACAACAATATATACTACAAGGAACAATCAAGATCCACTCCAAAACTATCATGGTTTGTCCTAGAACATCACACGAACATGGCATCGGAACGTTACAGATTTCACACTTAGTGAAAATCCACTAAGTCCTAAAACAGCAATTCATCATGGCATCTAAAAGAGCAAGTTTAAGTCATCTCAAAACTAAACATGGCAAGAGGTAAGCACCTCATCAAAGTACACATGATGGTGATCCCGAAACACACAAGCATGCTTCATGGAGATAAACACAACGATTGCAACGAGCTCAACAATATGGCATTTCATAACTAGTGAAACAACATCAGAGCCACATGGCACTTTGCAACGATGATAAACATGGCAAGAATAAATCTATCATGCTACCTATCACATACAACATGTAGAGCATGGCAAGACGAACACGTGGACATGTCATTTGCATCATTCGGACAAGCGAGCTAAAAGATATCACATGGCAAAGATGACATAAAAACATCACATAACAGCAGTTTATATCATGATGCACTCTTGCAACAGCAAAACAAGCACCTAGATGACTTCTATCATGCATGACAACAAGAGATGAAACGTAGTGCTATTCACCACGAACGACTGGACATGCTATTTGCGCGAAACGGAGCTATGCACAAAAAGTTATGGCAGTTTCAAGATAGCATCAGCAAACAATATCACAGGGACTTAGGAGATTTGGGGGGGTTCAACCTCAGATCTGAGAAAGGCTCGGGCTCTCGCGGTGGAGAAGAAAACGGCCCACGCGCGCTGGAAGGCGGCGGCTGGAGAGGCCCGCGTGGCGCGCGACCCGCCAAGGAGGAGGCGGCCTCGGGCGCGGCTCGGGCTGGCGGTCTTCGGCGGTGGCGGCTGGGCCCTGGCGTCGGGGAGGCCCAGGCGGGCGAGGGTGGCCCGAAGCCTGGCGCGGGAGGAGGGCTCGACCCGGCGCGCTGGCGAGCGGAGGGAGCCCGCGGTGGCGAAGGGCGGACGGGCCGCGGCGCTGTACGGCCCGAGGCGGCGATGCGGTCGGGCGGAGATGTACGGGCCGGTGGATCGGAGGCGCGGGGATGTGGTCCCTGGCGGATCGGGCCGATGCGATCCAGGCGCTGCCCGGTCGAAGAGGAGGCGCCAGGCGCGTAGTTGGATCGAAGGGAGGGAGTCCTGGGCCGGTGCGGTCGATCCGGCGAAGTGGCAGCGATGAGGCGTTGACCTCGAGGGTTCGAGGGGATCTGGTCGGGGAAACTGGCGGCGATCGAGGAGGATCTGGCTGGCTGCGGTGGAAACTGGCCAAGTGGCTGAGGAAGGGGGCTAGATCCAGAAATTTAGGGAAGGAGGAGGAAGAAGCTAGATGCCCAAATAGACTAGGGTCTATTATATAGCAGGTAGCTAGGGTTTGGGGATTTGGGGGTGCTAGGAGCCCTCCGATCGCGATCCGACGGATCTGATCGCGGGGGTAGTTTAGAAAGGCCTAGGAGAAGGTAGTAGACTGCAGTAGGGGTGTTTCTGGGACACAAAGTGAAGGCACTTTGGACCCACACGAATAACTGATGGGATAGCCAACGGAGTCCCAACGCGGCGAGATTTGAGAGGCGGGTTGCACACAACAAAACAACAACACACACAACAACCTCGCGGCACACCGGTAACGTTACACGCCCAAACACCAAAGTAGGCCTACGGGACGTCACGGACACGTGAGGGAGCTCCGGAACGCGAAACGGACAACGGGAAGGAACGCTTGGAACCGGATGCAACCGACAACACAAATGCAATGCAATGCACATGTCTACATGATATGAATGAATGCCACACACTCACACAACAAAACGACGAAAACACGAAAGACAAAGAACCCGGAATGGAAATAGATGAAGCCGGAGATATATTATATACCTAAAAGGGAAAGTATTACATCCGGGGCATTACAAACTCTCCTCTACTACAAAAAGATCTCATCCCGAGATCTAGGACTGGAAAAAGGAAGGGTACTCGGAACGAAGATGATCTTCTCCTTCCCACGTAGCCTCTCGATCGGTGTGATGTGACCACTTGACTTTCAGAAATTTGATGGACTTGTTGCGGGTCTTGCGTTCGGTTTCTTCGAGAATTGCAACTGGGTGCTCTCGGTAGGACAGGTCTTGTTGAAGATCAATCTCTTCAAACGGAATCATGCGCTCAGGTGCCTTGAAGCATTTGCGGAGTTGAGACACATGGAAGACATCATGAACATTTGCGAAGTTGGGAGAGAGCTCAAGTTGATAGGCTAGATCGCCTCTTTTGCCAAGAATCTTGAAAGGCCCGACGTATCTAGGAGCAAGCTTTCCTTTGATACCGAATCTTTGGGTTCCTTTCATCGGAGACACACGGAGATAGACATGATCACCGATGTTGAAAGCCAAATCACGATGCTTGCCGTCATAGTAGCTCTTCTGACGCGACTGAGCGGCCTTGAGATTCTCACGTATGACTTTGCACATTTCTTCGGCTTCTGAGATCAAGTCATTGCCAAGAAGATGACGTTTGCCTGTTTCAGACCAGTTGAGAGGGGTACGGCACTTTCTGCCATAGAGGATTTCAAACGGTGCTTTGCCTGCACTTGCTTGAAAGCTGTTGTTGTAAGAGAACTCGGCAAATGGAAGGCAGTCTTCCCATTTCATGCCAAAGGAGATGACACAGGCTCTGAGCATGTCTTCTAGAATCTGATTCACACGCTCGACTTGACCACTAGTCTGAGGGTGAAATGCAGTGCTGAACCTGATCTTGGTGCCCATGGCGGACTGAAAGGAGTCCCAGAACCTTGACGTGAACAAGCTTCCACGGTCTGAGGATATCACTTGAGGAATGCCATGTAGGGACACAATTCTGGAAGTGTACAGCTCTGCCAATTGAGCTGCATTGATTGATTCTTTGACTGGAGGAAAGTGAGCGACTTTGGTAAGCTTGTCAATCACCACAAAGATAGCATCATTTCCTCGCTTGGATTTAGGAAAGCCAGTGACGAAGTCCATTTCAATGTGGTCGAACTTCCACTCGAGGATAGGAAGAGGTTGGAGAAGACCGGCTGGACGTTGATGTTCTGCTTTCACTCTTCTGCACATTCGTTCATGAATTGGGCAATCTCCCTTTTCATGCGTGTCCACCAGTAAGACTGCTTGAGATCTTGATACATCTTGGAACTGCCAGGATGAATGGAAAGGAGAGAATCATGAGCTTCTTCCATTATGAGCTTCCTGAGATCACCTTTGGGAACAACGAGTCTGTCCTCGAAGAACAAGGTATCTCTCTCATCAACACGGAAGCACTTGTATTTCGGAATGCCCTTAGCAATAGCATGTTTGACCTTCTTCACCATTGTATCACTGAGTTGGGCCTCACGGACTTGATCTTCCAAGGTAGGAGCAATTTGGAGATTAGCAAGAAAACCCTGCGGAACAACTTGAAGGTTGAGTTTCCTGAAAGCTTCACAAAGCTCAGGCTGGTACGGCTTGATAAGAAGGCTGCTGCAATATGCCTTTCTGCTCAAAGCATCTGCAATCACATTCGCCTTGCCAGGAGTGTATCCAATGCTGGGATTATACTCTTGGATCATTTCAACCCAACGAGTCTGACGGAGGTTCAGATGCGGCTGTGTGAAGATGTACTTCAAGCTCTTGTGATCAGTGAAGATGTCGACCTTTCTGCCCAACAACAGATGTCTCCACATAATCAGAGCATGTACCACAGCTGCTAGCTCGAGATCATGTGTGGGATAGTTCTTCTCACTTGGCTTTAGCTGACGAGAAGTGTATGCCACAATTCTCTTATCTTGCATAAGCACACCACCAAGACCTTGAAGAGAAGCATCACAGAAAACTTCATAGGGCTTGGATTCATCTGGAGGAGTCAGAACTGGAGCAGAGACAAGCTTTTCTTTGAGAGTTTTGAATGCCACTTCACACTCTGGAGACCAAAAGTATTTGACATTCTTCTGAAGCAAGTTGGAAAGAGGCTTGGCAATCTTGGAGAAGTTCTCAACGAACCTTCTGCAATAGCTGGCAAGACCCAGAAAACTGCGGAGCTGCTTGACGTTCTGAGGAGCTTCCCAGTTGACAATTGCTTCAACTTTCTCGGGATTAACCGCAATGCCGTCAGCTGAGATGATGTGGCCCAGGTACAAAACCTTGTCGAGCCAAAACTCGCACTTGGAGAACTTGGCATAGAATTTATGCTCTCGGAGTCGATCAAGAACCAGACGTAAGTGCTTTTTGTGATCTTCTTCATTCTTGGAAAACACCAGAATATCATCCAGATACACAAGCACAAACTCGCCAGTATAGGGGTTGAAGATGTAATGCATCATCCTCGAAAAGGTAGGAGGAGCATTGGCGAGACCGAAGGACATGACGGTATACTCGTATGAACCGTAGCTCGTTCTGAAAGCCGTCTTGGGAATGTCTTCCTCGCGAATGCGAATTTGATGATAGCCCATTCGGAGGTCAAGCTTAGAGAACACTTTAGCTCCTTTGAGCTGCTCGAAGAGTTCATTGATGTTGGGGAGCGGATACTTGTTCTTAATCGTCTTCTTGTTCAATGGCCGGTAATCAACACAGAGACGCTCCGTGCCATCTTTCTTCTTGACAAATAAGACACCACAGCCCCACGGAGACGTACTAGGCCTGATGAGACCCATACTCTCCTGTTTATGAAGCTGCTTCTTCAATTCCTTCAATTCATCCGGAGAGAGCTTGTACGGAAGCCGGCATGCTGGCTCAGTACCCGGCTCGAGTTCAATAACGAATTCCACCTGAAGGTGTGGAGGCATGCCTGGAAGTTCTTCAGGAAAGACGTCTTGATATTCGTTCACCACCGGAATTTGAGATATGGCATTAATTTCGCCCTTATCATTGAGAGAGAAAAGCCTGATAGTGTTATCCCTTGAGGCAAAGATAATCACATCTTCATCAGAATGAGTCATCTTGACTTCCTTCTGTGCACAATCAATATGAGCATCGTGCTGAGAAAGCCAATCCATTCCGAGGACGAGGTCGATGTCAGAATTACCAAGAATCACCGGAGAAGCCAAAAATCGATAATCACCCATGCGAATAGAAACATCCGGAGCATATAATCTAGAAGTCATGCATCTTCCCGGAGAAATCACTTGCAACTCCTTTGGCAAGGCCATGGTGCCCACATTATACTTGGATGCAAATGGGAATGACATGAAAGAATGTGAAGCACCCGAATCAAATAACACTTTAGCAGGAAAAGAGTTCACTGGAAGGTTACCCAAAATGACATCAGAAGAATTCTCCGCTTGTGCTGCATTCATCAGATTGACCCTTGCTGTCTTTGGATCATGCCTGACAATAGCTTAACTCACAGGTGGAGGAGGTGGAAGACGCTTCGGATTCGGACATCTGTTGGCATAGTGACCTTTCTGAGTGCATTTGTTGCAAGTCACTTCTGAGAGAGGACGGAAATGAGAACCACTTGACTTGGAGCCTTGAGCCTGAAACTGCTTCTTCGACTGGTTGCTCGGGTTGGGTGGGTGGGAGAAACCACGACCACTAGAGTTCTTGTAGCTGTTGGAGTTGTTGGAGTTGTTGTATGGAGCTCGAATCACTGGAGGAGGAGGAAGCCAGAATTTATGTTGCTTCGAGACCATCTGAGACGATGAGGAAGAGTGAATGGCATCTCGAATTCTCTTTTTAGAAGCCTCCATCTTAAGCTGAGCTGCTTCTTGTTTCAAAGCCATGTTATAGAACTTGTCGAATTCATCCGGCTCGAACAAGGTGAGAGCAAGCTGAAGTTCATCTTTGAGACCTCCAGGGAACTGTTAGATTTTACTCTTGGCATCAGGAATGTCTTGCTTAGCATAACGGGCGAGGTTTTGGAACTTGACATTATACTGATAGACTGTCATGGAGCCCTGCTTCAGGTTGCGGAATTGCTCACGCATACCCTCGATGACACTTGTAGGAATGTGGTGCGAGCGAAAATCCTTGCAGAAATTCTCCCAAGAGATCACTTGACCTGGCCTGGAGTCTTTGTACTGCTGCCACCAGTCAGCTGCTTGATCTTTCAGTTGGAAGGCTGCAAACTTCACATAATCATCTTCCTTCACAATACTGCACTCAAAATGCTTCTTAATGTCGGTTAACCAATCTTCAGCATCAAGAGGGTCGACACAGTAACTGAAAGCTTTAGGATTGTTGGCCAAGAACTGGTTGAGAGTAGCATGGTGCTGCTGGTTGGAGAAGTTGCCTTGGTTCCCTGGAATACCCTGATTAGCTTGATTATCTTGCATCTGCTGCATCATCTGCATCAACAACTGGGTGTTCTGAGCAGTAGTCTGCATAATTGCTCTCCAAGCCTCAGGCGGAGGAGGAGGGGAAGGAGGACGATCTGGGACCTCTTCCACCTCTGGGTTAGCGTTGGGAACTTTTTTCGGAGCCATCCAGTAAGAGATGACCACGAATCAGCAATTGATTGACAAAAGGTATAAGCTGAATCAATGGAATGAATTGCAACAAGTCTTCACAATAATCATTCGAACAATAGGAATGAATGAAATCATTCGAACAAGAGGAACGAATGAAATTCTCAGTTAAATGATAACATCAATCTTCACGAGAAGCCACATAGGGACAAAAGGATAAATAAGAAAAACAACAAGGTACAGACGGGAACAAACACAAGAGAGGAGTTTCGTTCTAACATCTTTGTGTTGAAAGCATATGAACGCGTTACGAAAAGGTTTTGCAATCCCCGGATCAGCATAGCCAAGGACCCTTTAAGATGCAAATCCTGATAGTAACATCGGTCATATAACCCCTTCACTCAATGTAGAACCCCGAACTCACAAACCTGCATCCGTTGGAAGAATGCCTACGATCTACTGGATAAACCCACCTATAGATTTCCGAAAGATTCCAGTTATGCAATCAGGTGTTGGGGATACACGGGAAGCACCGCGCAATCAACTCTAAACCTACATCCAGGTGTATCCATCCTTCAACACATAACCAGTCTTTCTCGGAAACTGTGTACCTTGGACCTTCGAAAAGCATCCACTATAACAAGCTATGGCAATACTCCCGAACTACCTCCCCAGTACTGGGTGATGTCGGGGTTATCTTGCCACTGGCCGTATAGGAGAGATTTTCGATGTCGGCCGTCTTAAGTATTTAGTACTGCCGCGATATGCTTGTGACAACAATACCCCGAAGCTCAACTCCCTGGGAACAGGAGGCATCGAGAACAATATCCTTGTCACAAGAACATCGAAACAATCCCAGAATACTCGCGGGATTCCAAAAAAAAATTGTGCAATTTTTGAAGATAGAAGAGACAAGAGTAGTCGTCAGGAGTCCTCACCAGAGAGAAAGGGGGTGAGAAGCAAAGAAATCCTACTCTCCGATATAATATAGGACTCAAAAAGTTTTTCAGTGTGTGCCTAGACTCGACCGTCAACGATTCGATCAAACAATGGGGGCTCCTAGGTCGGAGAAGGCTCTAATACCAACTTGTAATGCCCAGGATGGAGTTATACCTCCTACGTGTCGAGGCACGACTTAAAGGCATAAGTCCATCCTAGAATGATCTCAAGTTTGGTAATCTTTGCACATCTCATGTAAAAGAGGGGGTTGTAAACATAAATAGTTGGCTTACACTCGCCACGTCACACAATTACATAACATATCTCAAACATCATACATTAAGAATATCACAACCCTCTAAGGGCAAAACCAAAAGTCAAGATACCAAACTGAAATAAATAAACCACAGGCGGATCGAATCCTAGTAGGAGTCTCCACTACTGATCATCCGGATATCGCACATAGTACCGACTACGCTCCTCGTCGTACTCCCAATCCAGCTCGGTGCCATCACCTGGATAGCTCACAACTGGACCTGCATCTGGTGTGTGAAGTAACTGTGAGCCACAGAGGACTCAGCAATCCCGTTCCCGGGTAACAAGACTATATAAGCCTTTGGGAGAGGATAAGGCTGAAGAAAAGAATAAGTGTCTGCAGGAGCAACTAGCAACTAGCTTACGTGAGTGAGAGCGAGAAGAGAAGGCCTCGGTCGAGAAGTGATCACGAAGTGATCCTAGCTACAAGCTCAACAAGCATAACCCCTCCGTGTTCAACTCCCGAATCCCTATTCGGAAATTGACGGTCACGGAACGCACGCTGGTAGTGTATTAGAAACATTGTGTCAAGTTATCTACAACCGGATATTAACAAGCTCCCATCTGCCACATAACCGCGGGCACGGCTTTCGAAAGTTCAAAACCCTGCAGGGGTGTTCCAACTTGACCCATTACAAGCCCACGATCCGCGGAGTCGCAACTCCAAAGTGGGAAGACCCGAGTATTCTCGGAATCCCGTGCTCAAGATATACCGAACTAAGGTAAGGCTAATCCAGCAAATCCTCCCGGCGTGCCGACACCCTGATAGTAGCCGCGCGTATCTCGTCTCAGGCCACGACCGGATGAGACATCCTACGGGTTTTTACCAGACCTCGAGTTTCCTTGAGGTGGCCCCGCAGTCCGCTCATTTCGGACCAACACTCATGTGGAGCACTGGCCCGGGGTTGTTGATTAAGAAAAAGGGCTTATAACTCCCTATGCAAGTTTAGTTTGTTATTAGGCAAATAGTACCAATGTTGGGACTTGCTGGAAAAGACTTAGCACTTAGCGGTTTATCGAGGGGGTCCCATACACCCCAACCGTGTTAGGAACGCATAATCAAGGAACATAACACCGGTTTATACGGTTCCTAACGGCATGAGTGGAACAAATCACCAAGCAAAAGGCTTAGCCTTCCACCCTTGCCAATATATAGATGATTTCATTTTAAGCATTTATATAGTGTGATAAAACCCAACCAAACTTCATCATGAAGCAAGCATATTCGATCTTCACCTGCAACTAGCAATGCTATAAGAAGGGCTGAGCGAAGCGTACTTAGCCAAGCAACGGTTTGCATAGGTAGGTTGGTTAAACATGGCAATGGTTTACAAGTAGGAGGCCAACAAGAAGATCATGGGCATCGAGGCAAAACTATAGAGCGGAACTACTAGCAATAGGCAAAGATAGTAATGTTATCGGGGTTCGGTCATCTTGCCTGAAGAGAAGTCGTTCGGATCGTAAGAAGGGTCCTCGTGCTCAACCTCGTTGGAATCCTCGTGCTCGTACTCGAACTCGGACTCTGCTTCCGGCTCTAAACAAAACAATCACACCAAGCACCAATCAACAAGATGCAATGCGCACTCGAAAAAGATGAATGCATGATGGATGCACTAAGGATGCACACGGAGCACGGAAAACATCACTCAAGAAAAACACCTCAAAACATGATAACAATCTGATATTATTAATCTACACAGAAAAACAATCAAGTTTCATATAAGATTCGCTGAAATCGAAGTTACGGGCTAAAAGTTATGCCCGAAACAAGAAATGAGCGAAAGCTGAAAATTACAGCAACATAGCAACTTCGGAGCACAAAATAATTAAGCTACAGCATTCAAATATCATGGCAAAGGACATGAACACAAACTAGACATATACTACAGCAACTAAGTCCAAAGGTGCACCCCCAAAGGAGCCACGGATCAATAGCAATGATCTTGGACATATTGAACTTGACAATAAAATTCTGGCAGCAGAATTTTATTGAAACTTTGGAGCAAAAGATAAGCATGCTACGGCCACTTAAATAGGCATGTGAGGACATGAATGGAAAGACAACAATATATACTACAAGTAACAATCAAGATCCACTCCAAAACTATCATGGTTTGTCCTAGAACATCACATGAACATGGCATCGGAACGTTACAGATTTCAGACTTAGTGAAAATCCACAAGTCCTAAAACAACAATTCATCATGGCATCTAAAAGAGCAAGTTTAATTCATCTCGAAACTAAACATGGCAAGAGGTAAGAACCTCATCAAAGTACACATGATGGTGATCCCGAAACACACAAGCATGCTTCATGCAGATAAACACAACGATTGCAATGAGCTCAACAATATGGCATTTCATAACAAGTGAAACAACATCACAGCCACATGGCACTTTGCAACGATGATAAACATGGCAAGAATAAATCTATCATGCTACCTATCACATACAACATGTAGAGCATGGCAAGACGAACACGTGGACATGTCATTTGCATCATTCGGACAAACGAGCTAAAAGATATGACATGGCAAAGATGACATAAAAACATCACATAACAGCAGTTTATATCATGATGCACTCTTGCAACAGCAAAACAAGCACCTAGATGACTTCTATCATGCATGACAACAAGAGATGAAACGTAGTGCTATTCACCACGAACGACTGGACATGCTATTTGCGCGAAACGAAGCTATGCACAAAAAGTTATGGCAGTTTCAAGATAGCATCAGCAAACAATATCACAGGGACTTAGGAGATTTGGGGGGGTTCAACCTCAGATCTGAGAAAGGCTCGGGCTCTCGCGGTGGAGAAGAAAACGGCCCACGCGCGCTGGAAGGCGGCGGCTGGAGAGGCCCGCGTGGCGCGCGACCCGCGAAGGAGGAGGCGGCCTCGGGCGCGGCTCGGGCTGGCGGTCTTCGGCGGTGGCGGCTGGGCCCTGGCGTCGGGGAGGCCCAGGCGGGCGACGGTGGCCCGAAGCCTGGCGCGGGAGGATGGCTCGTCCCGGCGCGCGGGCGAGCGGAGGGAGCCCGCGGTGGCGAAGGGCGGACGGGCCGCGGCGCTGTACGGCCCGAGGCGGCAATGCGGTCGGGCGGAGATGTACGGGCCGGTGGATCGGAGGCGCAGGGATGTGGTCCCTGGCGGATTGGGCCGATGCGATCCAGGCGCTGCCCGGTCGAAGAGGAGGCGCCAGGCGCGTAGTTGGATCGAAGGGAGGGAGTCCTGGGCCGGTGCGGTCGATCCGGCGAAGTGGCAGCGATGAGGCGTTGACCTCGAGGGTTCGAGGGGATCTGGTCGGGGAAACTGGCGGCGATCGAGGAGGATCTGGCTGGCTGCGGTGGAAACTGGCCAAGTGGCTGAGGAAGGGGGCTAGATCCAGAAATTTAGGGAAGGAGGAGGAAGAAGCTAGATGCCCAAATAGACTAGTGTCTATTATATAGCAGGTAGCTAGGGTTTGGGGATTTGGGGGTGCTAGGAGCCCTCCGATCGCGATCCGACGGATCCGATCGCGGGGGTAGTTTAGAAAGGCCTAGGAGAAGGTAGTAGACTGCAGTAGGGGTGTTTCTGGGACACAAAGTGAAGGCAGTTTGGACCCACACGAATAACTGATGGGATAGCCAACGGAGTCCACACGCGACGAGATTTGAGAGGCGGGTTGCACACAACAAAACAACAACACACACACAACAACCTCGCGGCACACCTGTAACGTTACACGCCCAAACACCAAAGTAGACCTACGGGACGTCACGGACACGTGAGGGAGCTCCGGAACGCGAAACGGACAACGGGAAGGAACGCTTGGAACCGGATGCAACCGACAACACAAATGCAATGCAATGCACATGTCTACATAATATGAATGAATGCCACACACTCACACAACAAAACGACGAAAACCCGAAAGACAAAGAACCCGGAATGGAAATAGATGAAGCCAGAGATATATTATATACCCAAAAGGGAAAGTATTACATCCGGGGCATTACACGCCGCCCTGATGGCCTTAACCCGAGCGAAGGCTTGGGTTCCTGATTTTGATCCGGCGGAAGCAATGAACGGTTATCCAAGCATGAAAGAAGATGGATCAGCCTTTTCCAGTGATGATCTTCGTGCTTTAACCATGGATATGCGGCCTCTTGCCAATAAACTTGCTGATGAAGCGGATCTATCAAGATATCATCTGGGCTATGATATGGAGAACGTACGGGTGGAGCGTCCGTCCTATGATATTGAGAATCTTATTCCGCCCGTCCGTAAGCACACCTTCGCTCCTGACATTGATCCGTTAGAATTCATATATGACGAAGTTTATTTCCGAGCCCTTGCCAAGATTAACTAGGCCACAACTGACTTCCAGCAGCTGGAAGAAACCGCCGAAGATCCGGAGCAAGCTGACCCTCAATCGTCATAGCGGGCTGATGCAGAGTCTTATACCAACGCCGGTTTAACTTTATGTCCCAATAGTTTGAGAAAAAACTGATATTCTTTTGGGCCTTCCAGCGCCTTGTAATAGGATAGCTGAGATAATCTGTGTTTGTCCCATACTATATTTGTGAGATTGCTTTGATTGGCAACTTCTGAAATATATCCTGCTTTCAATGCTTTTAACGGTTTATTCTACCTGTTTCTGCATAAAACAATGTTCAAAGTGTCCTGGCAGTTTATCGCCGGACGGGTCATAATGCCCAAGCACATGATCTAAGTTGATAACTTGAACTGTGTATAAAGTATAAGTTCGTACCATACCTGTGATTAAGTGTATCTTAATAAACCTTAATCCGGCAGGAACGATCCAAGGTGTAAGTGTTGTTGACTCCCTTGATTACTTGTTGGCTCGCCATGAAGGCCGGACCGGGTTACAATGAACTCCGGTTTAGCTGTAGTTTAGTACTAGTGTTTATAACTCGGACTATAACTCTGTAAACACAGATGTAGTGGCAACTTTATAGTCATCCTCTCCTTGAATCAATGGACTTGGTTAAAAAACCAATGAACTTGAAGATAAAGATTTGAGAAAACATAAAAAATAAAAAATAAAGTTTTTGGGCAAATAAGACCATGTAGTCGAGGCTTTTTACGAGCTGCCAGGCTCCAAATTCGAGGCTTTTTATGAGCTGCTAGGCTACTGTCATTAACCATTTTTGCAAAGCCTATTAAGATGGTCCGCAGTCCTTAACCAAATCATCAATGTCAAATGCTACCAAGTTCAAAAAATCTCGTAAAGATTTGACTTGTGTAATCACTTGATGATCGTCAATTTAACGTTACCAAGTTCAGGGTCCATAAGGATTGACTTGTGTGTACGTTCGACGGGTCATACCAGGTTTCCCTGGACGGCGTGACTTACTTGATGCAGGCAGGTTAATCCGGGGTTTTAGGTGTATACACCAAGCTTCCAAGTTGTGTTTACTACAAGAATTTTCAACTCGCTGATGTCTTGCATCAGGAGCCCCCGGGTAGCATTTGAGCATTGCTCGTCGGGGCCTATGTTTGAGTTGTGCTAGTCATCAAACTCTCTTATGCCCCTCATCATCATGTGGAAATTGCCGAAGCAACCAGAGCTGTGCCCTTATGATGGTCTTGATGTGGTCGCTGGTTTAAGAGGCCATAGGAACTCCCTTGCCCACAGAAGCCCCCATGTGATACTCTTATGAAAAATGCGGTTGATACCCCGGTTTATCGGGGGCGCTGGTTTATTATATTGATCATTGTATGTACAAAAGATATGTACATAAAGCAGAGCCTATGGCTCAAGCATAGTAAGGTCGAAGAAGAGCAATGTTCCACGGCCGCTTGGACTCCTCCTCCGCCGTACGTGAGTCCTTATGTTCTCGAACGTTGATGAGGTAGTATGATCCATTGTGCAGGTTCTTGCTGACCACAAAGGGTCCCTCCCAAGGTAGGGATAGCTTGTGCATATCTTTCTGGTCCTGGATGAGCCGGAGCACCAGATCTCCTTCTTGAAACGTCCTGGTTTTAACCCGGCGACTGTGATACCGGCACAGATCTTGCTGATAAATGGACGATCGAGCTACTGCCATGTCCCTTTCTTCGTCCAGCCGGTCCAACGCGTCTTGCCTTGCTTTTTCATTATCCGCTTCAACGTAAGCCGCCACCCGCGGCGAGTCATGACAGATATCACTAGGGATGACCGCTTCAGATCCATATACCATGAAGAAAGGCATGTACCCTGTGGACCTGTTAGGTGTAGTATTGATGCTCCATAACACAGATGTAACTCCTCCACCCAACAACCCGGTGTTCTCTGCAAAGGAACCATAAGCCGGGGATTGAGCTCTCAAGATCTCTTGATTGGCTCTCTCAGCTTGGCCATTAGACTGAGGGTGAGCTACTAATGATACATCAAGGTGGATGTGCTCTCGTTGACAGAACTCCTCCATAGCCCCCTTAGATAAATTGGTGCCATTATCAGCTATAATGTTATGTGGAAAGCCAAGCCGGAAAATCACCTTTTTGATGAACTGAACCGTCGTTGCCGCATCACACTTACTGACAGGCTCTACTTCAACCCATTTGGTAAACTTGTCCACCGCCACCAAAAGGTGGGTTTTTTATCTTGGTATCTCTTGAAGGGTCCAACCATATCAAGCCCCCAAGTCGCAAACAGCCAAGTAATTGGAATCATCCTCAACTCCTGTGTCGGTATATGAGCACGCCGTGAGAATTTCTGGCAAGCATCCCATTTTCTGACCCAAGTCCTCTGCGTCAGCATGAGCCGTCAACCAGTAGAACCCATGACGAAAAGCTTTAGCCACCAAAGATTTATAACCGGCATGATGACCACAATCTCCTTCATGAATATCTCTAAGAATATCACAGCCCTCCTCCGGTGACACACACCGCTGAAACGCCCCAGAGTCACTGCGATGATGAAGTTCTCCATTGACAATAGTCATTGACTTGGACCGCCGGATTATCTATCTAGCCAAGACTTCGTCCTCGGGTAACTCACCTCGGTTCATGTACGCTAGGTAGGGAAGCGTCCAATCCGGAATAACATGAAGCGCGGCGATGAATTGTGCCTCCGGATCAGGAACAGCCAAGTCCTCTTCTGAAGGTAACTGCAGCGACGGATTGTGCAACTCATCCAAGAAGGTATTGGGTGGAACCGGTTTACGCTGAGAACCCAGCCGGCTTAATGCGTCAGCCGCTTCATTCTTTCGTCGGTCTATATGATCCACCTGATAACCCTTGAAGTGTCCAGCGACAGCGTCTACCTCTCGTCGATATGCTGCCATGAGTGGATCCTTGGAATCCCACTTGCCAGGTACTTGATGTGCCACCCGGTCTGAATCGCCAAAGCATTTAACCCGGCTTAAGTTCATCTCCTTGGCCATCTGCAGAACATGGAGGAGAGCTTCATACTCAGCAGCATTGTTAGTTCAAGGGAACATTAAACGGAGGACGTAATAGAACTTATCACCTCGTGGGGAAGTTAACACGACTCACGCCCCTGAGCCCTCCAATTGCCTTGGTCCGTCAAAGTGAATAGTCCAATATGTGTGATCCGGCTTTTCCTCAGGTGCTTGCAACTATGTCCAATCATTGATGAAATCCACCAATGCCTGGGACTTTATCGCAGTACAGGGCACATACTTCAATCCGTGCGGGCTAAGCTCAATGGCCCACTTTGGAACTCGACTAGTAGCCTCTCTGTTCTGGATTATATCCCCTAACGGAGCTGAACTGACAACAGTGATTGGATGGCCTTGAAAATAGTGTTTTAGCTTCCGGTTTGCCATGAAGACTCCATACACCAGTTTCTGCCAATGTGGGTATCTCTGTTTTGATTCAATAAGCACCTCACTGATGTAATAAACCGGCGGCTGAACCGGATATTCTTTGCCTGCCTCCTTGCGCTCTACCACAATGGCAACGCTTACTACACGGGCGTTAGCAGCCATGTATAACAACAGCGGCTCATTGTCAACTGGGGCAGCAAGGACTGGTGGCTCTGCTAATTGCTTCTTCAGGTCCTCAAACGCAGCATCAGCAGCATTACTCCAGACAAAGCGATATGTCTTTTTCATCATCTGATAAAGCGGGATAGCCTTCTCCCCCAAACGGCTAATAAACCGGCTGAGTGCCACAATACGGCCTGCCACGCGTTGGACATCGTTGATGCATGCCGGTTTAGCCAAGGATGTAATCGCCTTGATCTTCTCCGGATTATCTTCGATTCCCCTATTCGATACCAAGAACCCCAGGAGCTTGCCTGCCGGAATACCAGAAACGCACTTCTCCGGATTAAGCATCATTTTATAAACCCGGAGATTGTCGAAGGTTTCTTTCAAATCTGCCATCAATGTCTCCTCTTTCCTGGATTTCACCACAGTGTCGTCCACATATGCATAAACATTGCGCCCGATCTGTCCATGAAGGCAATTCTGTACACAACGATGATAGGTCGCCTGGGTACTCTTAAGCCCAAACGACATAGACACATAGCAGAAGGCTCCAAATGGCGTTATAAAGGCCGTCTTCTCTTGGTCCTTGACTGCCATCTTGATCTGATGATAACCTGAATATGCATCCAAAAAACTTAGTCGCTCACATCCTGCCGTAGCATCAATGATCTGATCAATACGGGGGAGAGCAAAGGGATCGGTTGGTCAAGCTTTGTTCAGATATGTGTAATCAACACACATTCGCCAAGTGCCATTTTTCTTAAGTACTAGCACCGGATTTGCCAACCACTCTAGATGACACACCTCAACTATAAAGCCTGCTGCCAAGAGCCAAGCCACTTCTTCTCCAATAGCCTTGCGCCTTTCTTCATTGAAGCGGCGCAGAAATTGCTTGACCGGTTTAAACATAGGATCAATATTGAGATTGTGCTCAGCGAGTTCCCTCGATACACCTGGCATATCAGAAGGCTTCCATGCAAAGATGTCCCGATTCTCACGGATGAACTCGATGAGCGTGCTTTCCTATTTCGGATCTAGGTTAGCACTGATAGTGAACTGCTTGGATGAATCACCAGGAACAAAGTCAACCTATTTGATCTCTTCAGCTGATTTGAACTTCATAGCCGGATCATGCTCTGTGGTTGGTTTCTTCAGCAGTGACATATCTGCCGGATCAACATTGTCCTTATAAAACTTCAGCTCCTCAGTTGCACAAACCGCTTCAGCATAAGCTGCATCGCCTTCCTCACATTCCAAAGCAATCTTGCGACTCCCATGAACCGTAATGGTTCCCTTGTGTCCTGGCATCTTGAGTTGTAGGTAAACATCACACGGCCTTGCCATGAACTTGGCTTAAACCGGCTGCCCAAACATGGCGTGATATGGGCTCTTAATCTTTACCACTTCAAAGGTCACGGTCTCCGACCTGGAGTCATATTCGTCTCCAAAGGTAACCTCTAGATCGATCTTGCCAACTGGATACGCCGATTTACCGGGCACCACCCCATGAAACATTGTATTGGACTGTCGAAGCTTCTTATCTGTCAGCCCCATACGCCGGAAAGTCTCATAATACAGAATGTTGATGTTGCTGCCTCCGTCCATAAGTACTTTGGTAAACTTGTAGCCACCTACCTGCGGTGCCACAACTAGAGCCAGCTGACCCGGATTATCAACCTGGGGCGGATGATCCTCTCTGCTCCACACAATGGTCTGCTCCGACCAACGCAGGAAACGTGGCACTGCCGGTTCAACAGAATGTACTGCCCTCTTTAGAACTTTCTGATCACGCTTGCATAGGCTTGTAGTGAAGACATGATACTGCCCACTGCTCAGCTCCTTCGGATTATTCTGATATCCGGATTGCTACTGCTGTTGACGTTGTTGATTTCCCTTATTGTTATATCCGCCCCGACCATGCTGCAGGTTATGCTGATTGTGCCCATTGTGGTTGCTGTTATTACTTTGGTATCCTGAACCAGATCCACCACCTTGATAACCCGGACCCGGGAAGCCAGGGCCTGATCCGCCAGAGGGCCCGTGATCGTAACGAGTCTGGTTCATGAATTCCTGCATAATAAAGCAGTCTTTCCAGAGATGCGTAGCTGGCTTTTCTGGTGTACCGTGCTTCGGGCAAGGTACATTCAAGTGGCGTTCCATATTAATAGCTGGCCTCCCATTACGTGGCGGCGGTCTACCCGTGCGGCGCTGTCCATCCTCCTGAGCGTTGGTGTTGGACACAAAATCCGAATTACCATCCGCTTTGTGCTTACCATTGTATCCTTGATTCGCCGGGTTGGGTTGCGGTGCCTTACCATTCTTGCTTGCCTTCCCTGACTTATCTCCATCAGCGTCTGGGTGTTTGGTATTATCGGAGTCCCCATACTTCACTAAAGCGCCCATGAGTGTCCCCATGTCGTTACAATCACGCTTAAGCCGTCCCAACTGTCGGGGGAACGACACCTATGGGATCACAAGAATCCCTACTACGGTTGCGGGGCGCGGGGTTGAGAGAAGAGCGGATCAAACAGTTAGCACACGGTCCGTTTACCCAGGTTCGGGCCGCAAGGATGCGTAAAACCCTACTCCTGCTTTGGTGGATTGTATATTTGTGTTCTTTAGCTAGCTCTGGGGTGTGAGGAGCTCCAAAAAGCCGAATCCTCCTCCTGGTCGCCTCGGGCCTCCTTTTATAGGGAAAGAGGTCGCCACAGTGGCACACAGGAGGTGGAAAGGGTACAGTGATGCGAGGTTATCCCTCGCATTAGATGACAAGGCGCATTTAATGCGTCTTGCTTAGGTGTACTTGCTTTATCGGGGGTGGAGGAGAGGCATGTCTTGTCCGTCGCCGCCCCTTCTTGTGTCGACACGCGCCCTGGCCAGCGATGCATGAGGTGCCATGTAGGCAGGCAGCCAGATAAGGTAGCGCAATGGTGGGTCTTCATGAAGGTCTGCATGTCGCCACGCAGGTGCGTGCCCAGCTGGTTGGGTCAGCAGCTGCATACGGCGGTGGAAGTCCAGTTAGTGTGGGCCTGATGGTGGCCCTGTATATGTCCCCGGCAAGGGCCTTGCCGGGGCCCCGGCAAGGGTCTTGCCGCGGCGCCTGCTGCCATCCCCACAAGGTGCTTGCCGGAGGTCTTGTGGTCTTCCTTGGCTGGGATCCCGCCAAGGGTCGTCGTCTTCTTAGTGCGTATCTGATCTTGGATGTCTTCACAAAGATCTGCATGCCACTACGGGGATGTCTCCCGAATCCTTGCCCCATGGGGGCAGTGGACTCAAAGGTGATCCGCTCCGTAGGCGTGGGGTGAGTTGCCGCGGCAAGGGTCTTGCCGGGGCTGCTAAAGCCGGCCCCGGCAAGGATCTTGCCGGGGCTGCTAAAACTGGCTCCCGGCAAAGATCTTGTCGGGGGAACCTGCTTCATCCCTTTGCTCTTTGTGGCCTTGGCTTTGGGCTTCAGTTCCATCGAGCTTTAGTCTCACCCCGGCTCACCTCCCTTACCTTGCTTCGTGTGGCGGTGCCCGTGGCTCAGAGTGCCCATGCACAGTCATATGGGTACAAAAGTGTACCCCCCCCCCACTTTTTGTACACCGACAGGAGCCCCCGGGCCTGGGCCACACATAAGCGTGGTGCGTTGTTTCTGCTAGGCCCAGAACGATGCGCGGGCAGGTGGGGCGGTTTTTACCGCGGTAAGATCTTTCGCGCGTTGTGCCTCCCACGATGTGCGCGCGTGGCGCGGAGTGGAGGGGCGTGCGTGACGTGGGCGGCATGCGTGGGGTGGTTCCCACAGGCATGCGTCACATCGTAGTAAAGAGGCGGCTTCGCGCCTTCCCCATAAACGTGGGGAGGCGTGGAGGCGTAGCCCATTTACTAAATGGGGCCGAGGCGCGGTTTTCAAGGCATCCACTCCCCACGATCACGGGGTGGGGAGAGGTCGCCTCACCCATCCCTTCGGTTCTGCACGTCTTCCACGTGTCTCCCATGCGCATGGGGTGGCAAACGGGCGAGGCAGGAAACTGGGCCGTCGCTGGTTGGGGCGGCGGGTCGGTCCTGGCTCCTTGCGCCTTCCGTGTCTTGATTGGCCGAGCGGGGCGGTCGGTCTCCAGCATCGTCCCTTTATAAAGAGCGGGAGGGGAGGGACGGCGCCCCGCACTCTTCCATCTTCTTCCTCCTTCAGCTTCTGCTCCTCTCTTCCATTCGTCATGGAGAGAGGAAATCCCGGCCCTTCAACGGTGGCGGCGAGGGTCGCCGCTCGACAACGTGTCCCTCCTTCTCCTGCGCATGCGGTTGCAGAGCCGGCCGCGAGGGGAAGGGGGAGGGGCAAGGCCGGGGCGCTCGGGGAAGAGGAGGACGGGGTAGTCCGCCGGCCTCGCCCCCGCCTGCAGCTCCTCCTCCAACGGACGGCCATTTTGGGGATGACCCTTGCGAGTTCTTCATCAAGTTGCGCCGGCCGCCGCGCCGTCACCTTCGTCTCCCGACTCCATTTGCGTGGGAGATGGAGCTGGATCTGCCGGAGTCATTGCGGCTGCACATGAGGGGCTGCGGGATCAGCGGCACATGGGTCCGCGTCGACTTCCCTGGTCCTCATTTGATGTATCTTCATCGGGGATGGAAGACGTTTGCTCGTATCCACATCTTGACGGATGGGCTCACTCTCCATTTTAAGTTGATGGAGGGTGGCCTTCTTTCCGTCAAGGTCCTCGGGCACTTCAGGACTCGCGCAAGGTGCTGCGTGGAGAGCTCTTCTGATGACGAAGACTCCTCCTCGAGCGAGAGTGACGAGGAGGACAGCGGCATCGACGACGAGGGCGGTAGGCGGCAGGATGACGGGTCCGACTAGGTGTCGGGCGCCGCTCCTGGTGGCACCGGCGACCCCATCATCCGTGTCGCCGGCTCCTTGAACTTCTCGGGGCCGTCCCCTTGGCGGCTGGCGTAGGGAGGCTGCGGAAGAGGAAGAGGGCGGGCGGCAAGGTCGTCATGTCGGAGTATGCGGGCACCGACGCCTTCGACGCGTACTGACGTCCTGCCGCCTCATCTTCGAGCTCCGCTTTCGGCGCCGCCATCACCATCCAGCCTTTGGGCGGCCACCAAGATGTTCTCTTGGTGTCTTCTACCACCCGTAGCTCTCCTAGGCACTCCATTTTCCCTTCTCGCCTCCTTGACTTGCCTCCTGAGGAGAGGGACAAGAAAGGAATTACGGGCATCTTATCTCTTTTTAATTTGTAAGCCTTGGGGCATCTGTTAAATTTAAAACTTGTAATCCCCTTGTACATGTTTTTCATTCCCTATGGATTGTACCTGAGTGGAATGTTTTTAATGAAAAAGGGATGTTTGCCGGGTCATTTGTTTGCGGGTGAAACGCACGACAAGGAATAAATCCTTGATATCTCTAAGATAAACATTTTCTCGCCCGGCAACAAGCCTTGTCGTCTCCCTACTTCGCTCGACCTTTCTCATGCCTTTGGCGGAGGCAGGGATGAAGTGGGTTTATGCTCCTTGTTTTATCCTTTTCCTGCGGCGACTACGACCAAACTTGGTCCCAGGAACGAGCCCTAGGGCCTAGAGTTATGGGAGCACGGTTGTTTTAAGGAAAAGGACGAGGTTTCACATACCTCAGTCCATAATGGAATGCATGATAAGGGATGAAGAACTTATCTGAAGCTGTAGCCCCCGGCAACCCTGATTTGCCGTGGGTGAATCTTTGCTCTTGCAGCCCACGGCAACACTGGCTTGTTGGGGCCTTGATGCTGGTCTGCTCCCTTCTTTCTCCCCAAGTGGTTTCGGCAAGGATATCTGTGCGTCCTGTGAACCAAAGGAGATAAAAGAAAGACAAGGAGATGCAGACTCGACCTCTAAGCTAGGGGTTAGCCGCCGCTAAGCACTATCAACCCTAACCAAGGACGAGACTCGACCTAGCATGCATGCTATAACATAGGGCGCCAGCGCTTCATTTATTTGTGCTTAGGGTCTGCGCCTGGCTTTGTACAAAGGGTTACATGCCTTGCCGGCAAGGCTTGTACAAAAGGTGGCTTGCCGGGGGGGGGGGG
>LR738716.1:122349320-122393354 GCA_902687465.1 Secale cereale | reverse complement strand
CCCCCCAGGCTGCCCTTCGGACGCAGTGTTGTTTCCGGAACGCTGATTTTTTATATAATTTTTCTGGATTTTTCTGGGCAGTTCTCGAAACGTGAAAACCTGAAATACAAAAACAGCCGAAAACAGAAACTGGCACTGGGGTGCACTGGATTAGTAAGTTAGTCCAAATATGATCAAAAGTGTATGGAAGTGTATCAATATCATAGCAATATCACCCAAAAGTGGCATGGAGCAAGCAGAAATTATAGATACGTTTTTGACGTATCAGTCCCCCCGCCACCGGTGCGTGGGACCCCTTCGGAACGTCGACCCGGGGGCCTCGCTGGACTTGGTTCATCCTTGTTGGCGACCGCGACGAGGCTTCGGATGGTGGCTCTCCATTCGTCGAGTTTCCCGTAACGGGAGGAAAGTCGAGGAGCAACTGCGCGCGCGCCAGGGCTTCTGCTGGGGTTAGCGGTAGTGAGACCTGCATGGACCGCGACGCGCTTCGACCCCTGACCATGTCAGGAGGAGCTTCATCACGACCCTGCGGTCGCATGCTGTTTTCATCAGCGCTTCGGCGGGCGGGCAGGTCTTCTATGTCTCGGGAGTGGCACTCGGGGCTCTTCCCGTGGCGACGCCCGGGATCTTTGGCGTGATGACGCCGTTTGTCGCGCACTGCTTGGGAGGAGCGCGCTTTTGGCGCCGGCGTGGTTGTTTTGGAGGCCCTTGCGTCGCCTTTGGGTGATGTGGCGGCGATCCGGGAGGGCCCCGCACCACCCGCGGAGGGCCTGGCTCTGGCTTTGGATTTGATGGTGTGTGGCCCGTTACCAGGCACACAAACATCGCCACCTCCCAAACTCCGGCTGCCGGGACGGTGTTGGTGTTCGCGAGCAGCGCCCCGGGTCCTTTCCACGACCGGTCCGCTGCTCGCCCGCGTCGGGACGGGCTGTCCGGCCTCCGACTGGCCAACCGCCATCGTCGTCTTCTTCTTGGGTGCCATGATGATGGAGAAGCGTCGAACTAATTGCTAAATCCAATTCTCACAACTGCGCCCCCTACCTGGCGCGCCAAAGATGTCGGGGGAACGACACCTATGGGATCACAAGAATCCCTACTACGGTTGCGGGGCGCGGGGTTGAGAGAAGAGCCGATCAAACAGTTAGCACATTGTCCGTTTACCCAGGTTCGGGCCGCAAGGATGCGTAAAACCCTACTCCTGCTTTGGTGGATTGTATATCTGTGTTCTTTAGCTAGCTCTGGGGTGTGAGGAGCTCCAAAAAGCCGAATCCTCCTCCTGGTCGCCTCGAGCCTCCTTTTATAGGGAAAGGGGTCGCCACAGTGGCACACAGGAGGTGGAAAGGGTACAGTGATGCGAGGTTATCCCTCACAATACATGACAAGGCGCATTTAATGCGTCTTGCTTAGGTGTCCTTGATTTATCGGGGGCGGAGGAGAGGCCTGTCTTGTCCGTCGCCGCCCCTTCTTGTGTCGACACGCGCCCTGGCCAGCGATGCCTGAGGTGCCATGTAGGCAGACAGGCAGCTGAGGTGGCGCAATGGTGGGTCTTCACGAAGGTCTGCATGCCGCCACGCAGGTGCCTGCCCAGCTGGTTGGGTCGGCAGCTGCATACGGCGGTGGAAGTCCAGTTGGTGTGGGCCTGATGGTGGCCCTGTATATGTCCCCGGCAAGGACCTTGCCTGGGCCCCGGCAAGGGTCTTGCCGCGGCGCCTGCTGCCATCCCCGGCAAGGTGCTTGCCGGTGGTCTTGTGGTCTTCCTTGGCTGGGATCCCGCCAAGGGTCGTCGTCTTCTTAGTGCGTATCTGATCTTGGATGTCTTCAAAAAGATCTGCATGCCACTATGGGGATGTCTCCCGAATCCTTGCCCCACGGGGGCAGTGGACTCAAGGGTGATCCGCTCCGTAGACGTGGGGCGAGTTGCCGCGGCAAGGGTCTTGTCGGGTCTGCTAAAGCTGGCCCCGGCAAGATCTTGCCAGGGGAATCTACTTCGTCCCTTTGCTCTTTGTGGCCTTGGCTTTGGGCTTCAGTTCCATCGAGCTTCGGTCTCACCCCGGCTCACCTCCCTTGCCTTGCTTGGTGTGGCGGTGCCCGTTGCTCAGACTGCCCGTGCACAATCATAGGGGTACAAAAAGTGTACCCCCCCCCCCTTTTTTTGTACACCGACACCAACTTTAGTCTCAAAGGTTCAAAATGGCAATTGCCCTCCAAGGTTACCACTGTTGTACTTGGGTTGATGCTATTGGAGAAATGCAATATCTCTGACACCCGACGCACCTAACTGCTTGTAGACTCATGCTCTCCTTGAATGCAGGCAGCTAAATCAACGACAGACATCGGCTGCTTGCACGTGTCCTTGAAGTTATTGATAAACTGGCGCCGCCATTCGGCCCATGATCCGATGGAATTAGGCGGCAAACCTTTAGCCAAGTGCGAGTCGTGCCTTCGAGCATCATTGTGAAATACTTAGCGCACGCTGCATCATCCACATCCAGCATCTCCATTGCCATCTCATAACTCTCAACCCATGCCTCCGGAGCCAGATCTATTGTGTAATTGGGCACTTTGCGCGGTCCTTTGAAATCTTTGGGCAGTTTCACGCTCCGTAAAGTGGGGGTAAGACAAGGCACTCCCAGGGAGCTGGACATGACCCCCGGTTCAATTGTGGTGGTGGGACGAACCGGCGCCGCCTGACGGGCCTCGTACTGCGCTGTTACTTCGGCCTCCCGGCGTTGCCTGGCCTGATCCACCACGTCCTGAGCGTTCGCCTCTCCTCCTGCCGGATTATCCCGCCTCGGCGGGTTACGTCTCCGTGCACTGCTTGACACGGCCTGTTCATCCAGACGCCTAGTATAACTCCGGCTTGGGCGGGGAGTCGAATGAATCCTCTCCCGGCCGTGAGAATAAGCTTGTTGTTGAGTTAGCGTCATGTCCAACAACTCCCTGGCCCGTCGTGCTTCCACTGCAATGGGGGACGTTCCTTCAATGGGAAGGGCGGCCATCCATGAAGCGGCGGCGACTATGTTATCCAACGGATTAGAGTAATGACCAGGTGGGGTGGGCACATGCTGCGATGGCACAACCTGGCGGGTTGGCTCTGCGGCCGGCGGCTGAACCGACGCTCCCGTGCCCGATGCTCCTCCCCGTTCACCTCCGGCTGGTTGTTGGTTCCTGCTCCTGGTGTGCTAAAGAGATTCCTTGCCTCATCAACCGGTGGCAAGCGAGATCGTTACCTCCTCATCATTACCTTGTGTGAAGCGGTCTGATCCAACATGAGTCTATATGCCTGAGCGTCAAGCTCCGCCTGCCTTGTAACCCTCCTGGCTTTCTCAGCAGCTAGGTCCAACTTGGCATGTTCAATCCGGCCCTTCACCTGAGCGACCTCTGCATCATGCTGCTCCTTGTTGGCCTGAACTACCTCTACTGTTAATAGCGTTGTCAAAGTATCGACCAACATAGATAAGATTTCAGATGGTGATGGGGCGGGATCTCCAATCCTAGCCCGCACCGCGTCGTATGTCAACGCCGCTATTGTTGAGGACTGCTACACAGGTTGTGATCCGGCCATAAAAACAGCAACCCGGTTCGGCGGATCGAGGGGGTCCAAAATATTGTCACCATCGGAACAGCCCTCAGACCGGCTGTGACGCCCCGAGACCGATGCGCCAGGTGTCAGCTTGTTATTCGTCATCATTACCATGTCATTTTCTTGCGTGTTGCACTTTGCCTTGTCATGATGTTCATTTCATCAGCATGTTTTCAAAACTTGCATCCGTTCGGGCTCCCTAGTTCTCTTCGTTGCCCGTTCTGAGCCCAGACACACTCGCACGCGCCCGCGGCACATCCGAATATTTATTTTATAAGTGGCCGGACAATGTTCTCGGAAAGGGTTCAAACTTGGCGTGTGGTCTTATTATAGTGTAGGTAGACCGCCTGTCAAATTTCATCGCATTCGGAGTCTGTTTGATAGCCCAACCGCTAAATCAAGAGCGCATTATAGCCGAAAAACGTCGGACGTTTCGATGTTTCGAAACTGCCGCCAGGCCACTCTCTCTCTTCTCTCGTCTCAGCTTGATGCCTTCTACATAGCCCGCTAACCAGCCCACTTTTACCCCCTCGACCGCACGCCCGAAACTGCCCCGAACCCGACCCAGGGCTCTCGTTACCGATGGGTCCGAATTATCCCCAAACATCCCTAAAATATCTTCGGTCCATTGTTTAGACTTCCTAACCTATTTATTGTCGACCGTCTGATTTCGATCGGTGGGTACAAATCTACCCTAAACTTTCTCTCCCCTTATTTATAGACCACCAAATCTAGACCTCCTAACCATAAATTTTAGGAGCCTTGTCCCATCCATCTCATCCGCCGCCGCCACTCCTCATGTCTCCTTCCACTTCGGGATCCACCCCGCATCCTTCCCTGTCCAATCGAGCCGCAGCCAGCCTCATCCATGGGGATCCACCCCGATTATCTCCCAACGAACCACTGCCCGAGCTCCTCCCCTGCTTCTTCCCCAGGAAGGCACGAGCTCCCACAGCCGCAGCGCAAGGGAGGAACCCCGACGTCTGCACCTTCTGCCGCTTTGCGCCAGATGCTCCTCGCCTCGAGCACGAGCGCTCCAAGGCCGTCTTCTGCAGTTTCACCGCCGGAGCTCCCTACCACCAGCAGGTTGCCGCACATCTCCTCCGTCGCCTCCTTCCTATCGATCTCTCTCACCCGGCCCCCTCTGTCTCTCTGTTCGAGCAGGAGCCCACGACGTCGCCATGGATGGCTGAGCCCAGCGCCCAAGCTCCATCAACCGCCGTTGCCTGGAGCCGACGCCGGAAGACTCGATCCACGCCGTTCCCGAGTCCCCTACTGCCAGGAGCTCATGCCTCCTCTGATTCGAACCCCACCCCCCGATGCCGTGAACCTAATGTTGCTTCTGTTCATCTTTCTTCAGTACCGAGCCGCAACAGCTCACCCTGCGTGACCGTAGCCGTCACTCCCTCTTCTTCGCTCGCACTGGCCAGCTGTGTGCGGGCCAGGCCCAGCGCGCCCCAAGGCCAAGGCCCAGCCCCATGCGCTGGTGGGCTGCTCCACCCTCAGGCCGCGAGGCCCAATGTGAGTAGCTCCCCCAGCCCCAGCAGATTCAGCCCGATCTGTTTTTTTTTACAGATCTAAGATTTTGTCCTTGTCTAGTAGTTGCCAGTTTTTCAGAAAACCCCTCGCACTTCATTCATTTAATAACTCACAAATTGTGCATCATAGGTAAAAACTTTAGATATGTAAAATGCTCAGAATTTTGTGTAGATTAATAATATGCCACTTTCACCCCTGTTTAAAATATTTAAAATGATGTTTGTTTAAATTTGCTCAAATAACTTGTTAAAATGGTTTAATTCATAACTAAATAACCGTAGCTCCAAATTTAATAAACCTTATATGTAAATGGGGCGGAAAAATGTGTAGAATAACATCATGCACTTTGTTTTGCTGTTTAACAACTTTAAAATGTGGTAATAGGCAGAACAGTACCAAATTCATAAATATGCACATGAGGAGTTTCCGAAATTGTTGTTGTTATTTCCGGCCTCATTTAAAATGACTAAATAGGTAGTTTGTTTTTGCTTCACCTCTTGCCATGTTAACAAACATTTAACCTTGTCTTGTAATAAACGAGAGTCAACTAAATAAATAACATGCGGTGCTTCGTCAATATGCAACTCGTTGCATATTGAGCTCCACTTAACTTGTAGTATTGTTTGTGCACCTTGCCACGCCATGCATATTTAAACCGGACATGCATCATACTTGGATGTGCATCGTATGCCATGTTTATGCTTGTGTGTTTACCGTGTTGTTGCTTCTTTCCGGTTGCTTCTCTTGTTAGCTTCGGTTCCGTTGTGGAGTTGTGAGGATTGTTCAACTACTTCATGGACTTGTTCTTCTTCCTTGCGGAATCCCAGGCAAGATGACCATACCCTTGGATACCTTTACTACCATTGCCATGCTTAGTTGTCTCGATGCTATCGTTATATGTCGCACTACCCATCTTTATTGTCAGCCCCTCTCCTTGTTGCCATGAAACCTCTAACCTTTGACACCTTCCCAGAAAACCATTGTTTGGCTATGTTACTCACTTGCTCAGCCCCTCTTATAGCGTTGCTAGTTGCAGGTGAAGATGAAGATTGTTCCATGTTGGAACTTGATGTTTTGGGTATATCACAATATCTATTATTATTATTAACACACCTACATACTGGGCATGGGTGGAAGGCTTGGCCTTTTGCTCGGTGTTTTGTTCCAATCATGCCACCTTAGGAGCCGATAAACCGGCATTATGTTCCTTGATTTTGCGTTCCTTACACGGTTGGGTATATGGGGACCCCTTGATAGTTCGTCTTTGAATAAAACTCCTCCAGCAAGGCCCAACATTGGTATTAATTTGCCTCATAATAACAACTTAATTAATTAATTAAAATTGCATAGGGGGTCGCTCCCTCGAGATTTTTTTCTACATAGCAGGGGGGCCAGTGCTGATGGTGTTGGTCCCAAACTAGAGCCACTTGCGGTGCCACCCAGTTATCTGGGGTCTTCGGTTGCTGTACGTAGTGCTCATCCGGACGTGGCCTGAGACGAGATGCGCGCGGCTACCATCAGGGTGTCGACACGCCGGGAGGTCTTGCTGGACTTGTTTTACCATTGTCGAAATTTCTTGTGCACCGGGAATTCCGAGTCTGATCGGGCCTTCCCTAAGATAAGGGGTAATATTATTATTACTTCTGTTGATCGTGAGAGCTTGTGATGGGCTAAGTTGGGACACCCCTGCAGGGTTATGATCTTTCGAAAGTTGTGCCCGCGGTTATGTGGCAGATTGGAATTTGTTATTGTCCGGTTGTAGAAAACTTGACAGAGGATCCGAGATAAAACACACAACTGTGTGAGTAACCGTGACTGTCTCTTTTCACTTTGAGAAGAGAACACGGTGGGGTTATGTTTGACTCGTAGGTAGTTCAGGATCTTTAGCGATCATTACTAGTTGCGACCGTTTTGCGTAGATGCTCATCTTATTCTTGTACTCGTAAGTTAGCCACCATATTATGCTTAGCCATTGTTGCAACCTCACCATACCCTTTTCCATACCCTTAAAGCTTTGCTAGTCTTGATACCCATGGTTATGGGATTGCTGAGTCCTCGTGGCTCATAGATACTACAATACCAGATGCAGGTACCGCTGAGAATAGTGCAGGATGTTGGAAATATGCCCTAGAGGCAATAATAAAAGAGTTATTATTATATTTCCTTGTTCATGATAATCGTTTATTATCCATGCTATAATTGTATTGATTGGAAACTCAAATACATGTGTGGATGAATAGACAGACTTTGTGTCCCTAGTGAGCCTCTACAGGACTAGCTCGTTGATCAAAGATGACCGCGGTTTCCAGGTCATAGACATGAGTTGTCATTTGATAACGGGATCACATCATTAGGAGAATGATGTGATGGACGAGACCCAAACGTTAAACATAGCTTTTGATCGTGTCAGTTATCGCTATAGTTTTCTGCATGTCAAGTACAAGTTCCTATGACCATGAGATCATGTAACTCACTGACACCGTAGGAGTGCTTTGTGTGTGCCAAACGTCACAACGTAACTGGGTGACTATAAAGGTACTCTACAGGTATCTCCGATGGTGTCTGTTGAGTTGACATGGATCGAGACTGGGATTTGTCACTCCGTGTGACGGAGAGGTATCTCCGGGCCCACTCGGTAATACGTCATCTCAATGAGCTCAAAGTGACTAAGTAGTTGGTCACGGGATTATGTATTACGGTAACGAGTAAAGAGACTTGCCGGTAACGAGATTGAACTAGGTATAGAGATATCGACGATCGAATCTCGGGCAAGTAACATACCGACGAGACAAAGGGAACTGTATACGGGATTGCCTGAATCCTTGACATCGTGGTTCATCCGATGAGATCATCGAGAAACATGTGGGAACCAATATGGGTATCCAGATCCCGCTATTGGTTATTGACCTGGGAGTGTCTCGGTCATGTCTACATGGTTTCCGAACCCGCAGGGTCTACACACTTAAGGTTCGGTGACACTAGGGTTGTTAGTGAGAACAGTGCATGGTTACCGAAGGTTGTTCGGAGTCCCGGATGAGATCCCGGACGTGACGAGGGTCTCCGGAATGGTCCGGGGACGAAGATTGATATATAGGATGAAAGGTTTCGGAGTCCGGAAGTGTTCCGGGGAGCATCGGGAAATCGGCGGATTACCGAAAAGGGTTTCGGGGGTCCCGGAAGTGGTTCTGGGCCTAATGGGCCACAAGGGGGGACACCACAGCCCTCATAGGGCTGTGCGCCCCCCCCCTGGGCCCTCTCCTCATGCGGCTAAGGGGGGCTGGGCCCCCTAGGGCAGCCGCACCCCTTGGAGTGGGGGGCAAGGCACCTAGGGGGGGAAACCCTAGGGCCAGGCGCAGCCCTTGGCCGCCGCCCCCCCTCTGCCCTGGCCGCCGGCCCCCCTAGGGGAAACCCTAGGGCGCCCCCCTCTCCTCCTTCCCCCTATATATAGAGAGGTAGAGGGAGGGCAGCCAACACACGTTTGTGCCTCGGTGCTGCCCTCCCTCTCCCATAACATCTTCTTCTCCCGCGGTGCTTAGGCGAAGCCCTGCTGGAATCCTTCTCCACCATCACCACCACGCTGTCGTGCTGCCGGTCTCTCCATCAACCTCTCCTCCACCCCTTGCTGGATCAAGAAGGAGGAGACGTCCCCGAGCCGTACGTGTGAAGAACGCGGAGGCACCGTTGCTTCGGTGCTAGGATCTTCGGCGATCTGAATCGCGGCGAGTACGACTCCATCAACCGCGTTCTTAACGCTTCCGCTTAGCGATCTACAAGGGTATGTGGATCCTACTCTCCCCTCGTAGTTGCATCTCCTAGATTGATCTTGGTGAACGTAGAGAAAATTTTTTGTTTTCCATGCAACGTTCCCCAACAGTGGCATCATGAGCTAGGATCTTGCGTAGATGCTTTCTCGAGTAGAACACAAAAGGGTTTGTGGCGTTGATGTTTAAATTGCTGCCCTCCTTAGTCTTTCTTGATTCAGCGGTATTATGGGATGAAGCGGCCCGGACCAACTTTACATGTCCACGTACATGAGACCGGTTCCATCGACAGACATGTGACTTTTGTTGCATAAGATGGCTGGCGGGTGTCTGTCTCTCCTATCTTAGTTGAATCGGAATAGAACAAGGCGGTCCTTGTAGAAGGTTAAATAGCAACTTGAATATCACCGTTGTGGTTTTGCGTAGGTAAGAAGCGTTCTTGCTAGATACCCATAGCAGCCACGTAAAACAGGCAACAACAAATTAGAGGACGTCTAACTTGTTTTTGCAGGGTATGTATGTGATATGATATGGCCAATGACATGATGAGTTATATTTGATGTATGAGATGATCATGTTGTAATAGTTAATATCGACTTGCATGTCGATGCATACGGCAACCGGCAGGAGCCATAGGGTTGTCTTTAATTTTTGTATGACCTGCGTGTCAATCATTAAGCGCTTTGTAATGCTTTACTTTATCGCTAAACGGTAGCAATAGTAGTAAGAGCATGGTGGGCGCCGACAACCCCGATGGCGACACGATGATGGAGATCATGATGATGGGGATCATGGTGTGGCGCCGGTGACGATGGAGATCATGCCGGTGCTTTGGAGATGGAGATCAAAAGCACGAGTTGATGGCCATATCATGTCACTTATGATTTGCATGTGATGTTAATCCTTTTATGCATCTTATTTTGCTTAGGACGACGGTAGCATTATAAGATGATCCTTCACTAAAATTTCAAGATAAAATTGTGTTCCCCCCGAGTGAGCGCCGTTGCGAAGGTTCGTCGTTTCGAAGCACCACGTGATGATCGGGTGTGATAGACTCTACGTTCGCATACAACGGGTGCAAGCCAGTTTTGCACATGCAGAACACTCGGGTTAGACTTGACGAGCCTAGCATGTACAGACATGGCCTCGGAACACAGAGGACCGAAAGGTCGAGCATGAGTCATATAGTAGATATGATCAACATGTTGATGTTCACCATTGACACCACCTCATCTCACGTGATGATCGGACTTGGGTTGGTGAATTTGGATCATGTCACGCTCGAATGACCAGAGGGATGTCAATTTGAGTGGGAGTTATAAATAATTTGATTAGGTAGTAACTCACTTATCATGAACAATAGTCTAAAATGTCTTTGCAAATCTTTTGTTGTAGATGGCTCGCGCAGTAGCTCCCCTGAATTTTAATGCGTTCCTAGAGAAAGCTAAACTGAAAGATGACGGGAGCAACTTTGTGGACTGGCTCCGCAATCTGAGGATCATCCTCACAGCTGCCCAAAAGGTTTATGTCCTAAATGCACCGCTAGGTGACCCCCCCCGCTCCTACAGCCCCTGCAGACGTTTTGAACGTCTGGCAGACACGTTCGGATGACTATTCGATAGTGCAGTGTGCCATGTTGTACGGCTTGGAAGGAGGACTTCAAAGGCGTTTTGAACGTCATGGTGCATATGAGATGTACCAGGAGTTGAAGTTCATCTTTGAGAAGAATGCTAAGATCGAGAGGTATGAGACCACCGATAAATTCTTTGCTTGCAAGATGGAGGAGAATTCGTCTGTCGGTGAGCACTTACTGAAGATGTCTGGGTACTATACCCGCATAGCTGATCTGGGACTTGTGTTCCCGGATGAGGCTATCATTGACAGAATTCTCCAGTCACTCCCTCCAAGCTACAAGAGCTTCGTGCAGCAGTATAACATGCAAGGGATGAACAAGACCATCGCCGAGCTGTTTTCGATGCTGAAAGTCGCTGAGGCAGACATCCAGAAGGAGTATCAAGTGTTGATGGTCAATAAAACCACCAGTTTCAAGAAGAATGGCAAGGGCAAGAAGGGTAACTCTAAGAAGGGTGGCAAAGCAGTTGCTAATCCAGTGAAGAAACCCAAGGCTGGGCCCAAGCCAGAGACTGAGTGTTTCTATTGCAAGGGGAACGGCCACTGGAAGCGGAACTGCCCCAAGTATCTGGCGGACAAGAAGGGGGCCAACAACAACAAAGGTATATGTGATATACATGTTATTGATGTGTACCTTACCAACTCTCGTTGTAGTACCTGGGTATTTGATACCGGTTCGGTTGCTCACATTTGCAACTCTAAACAGGAACTGCGGAATAAACGGAGGCTGGCGAAGGACGAAGTGACGATGCGCGTGGGAAATGGTTCCAAGGTTGATGTGATCGCCGTCGGCACGCTCGCTCTTCGATTACCATCGGGATTAGTTATGAACCTGAATAATTGTTATTTAGTGCCTGCGTTAAGCATGAACATTATATCTGGATCTTGTTTATTACGAGACGGTTACTCATTTAAGTCAGAGAATAATGGTTGTTCTATTTATATGAGTAATATCTTTTATGGTCATGCACCCGAAGTTAGGGGTTTATTCTTATTGAATCTCGATAGTGATGATACACATGTTCATAACATTGATGCCAAAAGATGTAGAGTTGATAATGATAATACCACTTTCTTGTGGCACTGCCGTCTGGGTCATATCGGCGTGAAACGCATGAGGAAGCTCCATGCTGATGGACTTTTGGAGTCTCTTGATTTTGAATCACTTGACACGTGCGAGCCGTGCCTCATGGGCAAGATGACAAGGACCCCGTTTTCAGGGACAATGGAACGGGCAAGTGACTTATTGGAAATCATACATACTGATGTGTGCGGTCCGATGAGTGTGACGGCGCGCGGTGGATATCGTTATTTTCTCACCTTCACTGACGACTTAAGTAGATATGGGTATATTTACTTAATGAAGCATAAGTCTGAAACTTTTGAAAAGCTCAAGCAATTTCAGAGTGAAGTTGAAAATCATCGTAACAAGAAGATCAAGTTCCTACGATCTGATCGAGGGGGAGAATATCTGAGTTATGAGTTTGGTGATCACTTAAGAAAATGTGGAATTGTTTCACAGTTGACGCCACCTGGAACACCACAGCATAATGGTGTGTCCGAACGTCGTAATCGAACCCTATTAGATATGGTACGTTCTATGATGTCTCTTGCCGATTTGCCACTATCGTTTTGGGGATATGCTTTAGAGACAGCTGCATTCACTTTAAATAGGGCTCCATCTAAGTCCGTTGAGACAACACCGTATGAACTGTGGTTTGGTAAGAAACCTAAGTTGTCTTTTCTCAAGGTTTGGGGTTGCGATGCTTATGTCAAAAGGCTTCAGCCAGAAAAGCTCGAACCCAAAGCGGACAAATGTGTCTTCATAGGATACCCAAAAGAAACTGTTGGGTACACCTTCTATCTCAGATCCGAGGGCAAAGTGTTTGTCGCTAAGAACGGGTCCTTTCTCGAGAAAGAGTTTCTCTCGAAAGAATTGAGTGGGAGGAAGGTAGAACTTGATGAGGTTATTGAACCTCTGCTTCAACCAGAGAGTAGCGCAGCGCAGAAAGATGTTTTTGTGGAGCCTGCAGAGGTTGAAGAGGAAGCCAATGATGATGATCAAGGAGCTTCTGATCAAGTTACTACCGAACCTCGTAGGTCGACAAGGATACGCACTGCACCTGAGTGGTATGGTAACCCTGTCTTGGAGGTCATGTTGTTAGACAACGGTGAACCTACGAGCTATGGAGAAGCGATGGTGGGCCCGGATTCCGACAAATGGTTAGAGGCCATGAAATCCGAGATGGGATCCATGTATGAAAACAAAGTATGGACTTTGGAAGTATTACCTGAAGGGCGGAAGGCCATTCAGAATAAATGGATTTTTAAGAGGAAGACGGACGCTGACGGTAATGTCACCGTGTATAAAGCTCGACTTGTGGCAAAGGGTTTTTCACAAGTTCAAGGGATTGACTACGATGAGACTTTCTCACCCGTAGCGATGCTTAAATCCGTCCGAATCATGTTAGCAATAGCTGCATATTTCGATTATGAAATTTGGCAGATGGATGTCAAAACAGCATTCCTTAACGGTTTTCTTAAGGAAGAGTTGTATATGATACAACCGGAAGGTTTTGTCGATCCAGAGAATGCTGACAAAGTATGCAAGCTCCAGCGTTCCATTTATGGGCTGGTGCAAGCATCTTGGAGTTGGAATCTTCGCTTTGATGAGGTGATCAAAGCGTTTGGGTTTGTACAAGTTTACAATGAAGCTTGTATTTACAAGAAAGTGAATGGGAGCTCTATAGCGTTTCTAATATTATATGTGGATGACATATTGCTGATTGGAAACAATATAGAATTTTTGGATAGCGTGAAGGGGTATTTGAACAAGAGTTTTTCAATGAAGGATCTCGGTGAAGCTGCTTTCATATTGGGCATCAAGATCTATAGAGATAGATCAAGACGCTTGATAGGACTTTCACAAAGTACATACCTTGATAAAGTTTTGAAGAAGTTCAAAATGGATCAATCCAAGAAGGGGTTATTGCCGGTATTGCAAGGTACAAAGTTGAGTAAGACTCAATGCCCAGTGACTGCGGAAGATAGAGAAAAGATGAGTGTCGTCCCCTATGCTTCAGCCATAGGCTCTATCATGTATGCAATGCTGTGCACAAGACTAGATGTCAGCCTTGCCATAAGTATGGCCGGAAGGTTTCAAAGTAATCCTGGTATGGATCACTGGACAGCGGTCAAGAATATCCTGAAGTACCTGAAAAGGACTAAGGAAATGTTTATCGTTTATGGAGGTGATCAAGAGCTCGTCGTAAAGGGTTACGTCGATGCAAGCTTTGACACTGATCCGGATGACTCTAAGTCTCAAACCGGATACGTATATATTCTCAACGGGGGAGCGGTAAGCTGGTGCAGTTCCAAGCAAAGCGTGGTAGCCGATTCTACATGCGAAGCGGAGTACATAGCTGCCTCGGAGGCGGCAAAGGAAGGTGTCTGGATGAAGGAGTTCATGACAGATCTTGGAGTTGTGCCTAGTGCACTAAACCCAATGACTCTGTTCTGTGACAACACTGGTGCCATTGCTCTAGCCAAGGAACCAAGGTTTCACAAGAGGACCAGACACATAAAGCGACGCTTCAATTCCATCCGCGATTCAGTCAAGGAGGAGGACATAAGCATTTGCAAAGTACACACGGATTTGAATGTTGCAGATCCGTTGACTAAGCCTCTTCCACGGGCTAAGCATGATCAACACCAAGACTCTATGGGTGTTAGGTTCATTACCTTGTAATGCTAGATTATTGACTCTAGTGCAAGTGGGAGACTGTTGGAAATATGCCCTAGAGGCAATAATAAAAGAGTTATTATTATATTTCCTTGTTCATGATAATAGTTTATTATCCATGCTATAATTGTATTGATTGGAAACTCAAATACATGTGTGGATAAATAGACAAACTTGAGGTCCCTAGTAAGCCTCTACAGGACTAGCTCGTTGATCAAAGATGACCGCGGTTTCCAGGTCATTGACATGAGTTGTCATTTGATAACGGGATCACATCATTAGGAGAATGATGTGATGGACAAGACCCAAACGTTAAACATAGCTTTTGATCGTATCAGTTATCGCTATAGTTTTCTGCATGTCAAGTATAAGTTCCTATGACCATGAGATCATGTAACTCACTGACACCGTAGGAGTGCTTTGTGTGTGCCAAACGTCGCAACGTAATTGGGTGACTATAAAGGTACTCTACAGGTATCTCCGAAGGTGTCTGTTGAGTTGACATGGATCGAGACTGGGATTTGTCACTCCGTGTGACGGAGAGGTATCTCCGGGCCCACTCGGTAATACATCATCTGAATGAGCTCAAAGTGATTAAGTAGTTAGTCACGGGATTATGTATTACGGCAACGAGTAAAGAGACTTGCCGGTAACGAGATTGAACTAGGTATAGAGATACCGACGATCGAATCTCGGGCAAGTAACATACCGACGAGACAAAGGGAACTGTATACGGGATTGCCTGAATCCTTGACATCGTGGTTCATCCGATGAGATCATCGAGGAACATGTAGGAACCAATATGGGTATCCAGATCCCGCTATTGGTTATTGACCTGGGAGTGTCTCGGTCATGTCTGCATAGTTTCCGAACCCGCAGGGTCTACACACTTAAGGTTCGGTGACGCTAGGGTTGTTAGTGAGAACAGTGCATGGTTACCGAAGGTTGTTCGGAGTCCCGGATGAGATCCCGGACGTGACGAGGGTCTCCGGAATGGTCCGGAGACGAAGATTGATATATAGGATGAAAGGTTTCGGAGTCCGGAAGTGTTCCGGGGAGCATCGGGAAATCGGCGGATTACCGAAAAGGGTTTCGGGGGTCCCGGAAGTGTTTCTGGGCCTAATGGGCCACAAGGGGGGACACCACAGCCCTCATAGGGCTGTGCGCCCCCCCCCCCCCTGGGCCCTCTCCTCATGCGGCTAAGGGGGCTGGACCCCCTAGGGCAGCCGCACCCCTTGGAGTGGGGGGCAAGGCACCTAGGGGGGGAAACCCTAGGGCCAGGCGCAGCCCTTGGCCGCCGCCCCCCCTCTGCCCTGGCCGCCGGCCCCCTAGGGGAAACCCTAGGGCGCCCCCCTCTCCTCCTTCCCCCTATATATAGAGAGGTAGAGGGAGGGCAGCCAACACACGTTTGTGCCTCGGTGCTGCCCTCCCTCTCCCATAACATCTTCTTCTCCCGCGGTGCTTAGGCGAAGCCCTGCTGGAATCCTTCTCCACCATCACCACCACGCCGTCGTGCTGCCGGTCTCTCCATCAACCTCTCCTCCACCCCTTGCTGGATCAAGAAGGAGGAGACGTCCCCGAGCCGTACGTGTGAAGAACGCGGAGGCACCGTTGCTTCGGTGCTAGGATCTTCGGCGATCTGAATCGCGGCGAGTACGACTCCATCAACCGCGTTCTTAACGCTTCCGCTTAGCGATCTACAAGGGTATGTGGATCCTACTCTCCCCTCGTAGTTGCATCTCCTAGATTGATCTTGGTGAACGTAGAGAAAAATTTTTGTTTTCCATGCAACGTTCCCCAACACAGGAGATGTTTCAGAACTTCATTGGGAGCTCGATGAAGAGAGTGGTCATATGTATGTGACGTTTTTGACGATCAGTAGTGGTTCCTACTAGGGGCGATCGGACCTTGTGTTTATGGTATCTTTCATTTGGATCTTCGTCCGTAGTCGGACTCTGATGTTATTTGGATGATGATTGTTTATGTAATGCATTGTGTGACGTGGCGAGTGTAAGCCAACTACTCTTTTGCAAATTCATCCCTCTTTTACATGAGTCGTGCAAAGATACCATACTTGAGATCATTCTAGTATGAGCTTATGCCTTTAAGTCGTGCCTCGACACGTCGGAGGTATAATCTCATACTGGGCATTACAAGTTGGTATCAGAGCCTTCTCCGACCTAGGAGCCCCCATTGATTGATTGAATCGTTGACGGTTGAGTCTAGGCACACACATGAAAATGTTTTGAGTCCTATATATATATCGGAGAGTAGGATTTCTTTTACTCCTCATCCCTTTTTCACTCTTGTGAGGACTTCTGACGATTACTTATCTCATCTACTCTAAAAAATTCACTAAAAAATTTTTTAGGATCACGCGAGTATTGTTTGGATTGTTCCGATGTCTTTGTGATGAGAACATTGTTCTCGATGCCTCCTGTCATTAGGGGTTGTGGCAGTGTCCCGGGGAGTTGAGCTCCGAGGTGTTGTCATCACAAATATATCGCGGCAGTTCTGAAATACTTAAGACGGCCGACATCGAAAACTCTTCTATGCGGTTAGTGGTAAGATAACCCCGACATCACCCAGTACTGGGGAGGTAGTTCGGGAGTATTGCCATAGCTTTTATAGCAGATGCGTTTCGAAGGTCTGAGGTAAACGGTTTCCGGAAATAACTGGTTATGTGTTGAAGGATGGATACAGCTGGATGTAGGATTAGAGTTGAGTGCGCGATGCTTCCCCTGTATCCCCAACACCTGATTGCATAACTGGGAACTTTCAGAAATTAATAGGTGGGTTCATCTAGTAGCTCGTAGGCATTCTTCCAACGAATGCATGATATGGAGTTCGGGGTTCTACATTGAGTGAAGTGGTTTTATGGGCGTTGTTCCGATCGGGAGTTGCATCTTAAAGGATCCTTGGCTATGCTGATCTGGGGATTGCAAAACCCTTTTGTAACACGTTCCATGAGCTTTCAGCATGAACATGTGGAACGAAACTTCTATCTTGTATTTGTTCTATCTGCTCCTTGTTGTTTTTTATTTAGCTTTTGTTCACCCAAGTGTCTTCTCGTCAAGTTGATGTACCATTGAGCTATGGAATTCATTCGCTGTTCGAATGATATTGTGAAGATTAGGTTGCAACATATCTATCCTTTGTTTTTGTTTTAATTCTGGTATTCGAGTTGCTTCGATGTCAAGTGTTGATTCCATACCTTTTCCTAATCGGTGTTCTCATATTTCTATGAGGGTGCTAGTCCTTCTTGATCATCGAGATTGTCGTGCAAATTCTTTTAACCGGCGTACTTCTCTTCAAGTTAACCCGTTCCTTTCAATTTGTGCAAGACCAATCCTTGGTTTTTCTCAACGGTGTATGTTTCATTCATGCCAAGTTGTCTTTGTTTCCCCAGCTTCCCACCCTTCTTCTTCTCGGAGCAAGAAATCTCAAATCAAGTATCCATTTTATTCATGTGAGGTTTATTCATTCTTTTCCTTCAATGTTCTTATCCGGTGATTTATCGTGAAAATGCTAAGAGCTTCAAGTTCATCATTCTCCGTTCTCGTTTCTTCCCCGGTGGAATAAATTCAAGCTTCGGTCATGACCATATCTCTTCCTTTTTGTTTAACATGTTTTCCCATCTTGAAAATTATTATCCGAAGGCTCTCTTATTCATTCAACTCTCCTATCCATATCCAGTGTGTACAAGGTATCTCAGAGGACTCGCGTTTCCATTTTCAACATGTTCATTATATTTTGAGGACTATCATCTTATCCAAGCCATGTAATTCAAACGGTACAATATCTCTTAAGCAATCTTTTTCAACGGTGATTTCTTTTGAATGGGCCCTAACCCACAGGTTTTTTCCCAGGATCTTACCTGACTCTTTTAATTTCCCGGAGTGTTCCCAAATTCTTTTCAAGTATGACGTAAGTATGGATTCCATCAGTCATGTGCCTTCTCCAAGATCGCTTTTAATTCTTTTTCATCGTGGGTTCAACCTTTCTTCTTTCCATTCTTCCGGAGTATTTCATGAATTCTTCCTATTGTGATCCTTCGAAGGCCATCATTTCAGAATATTTCTTCGTTCTCAGTTTTCAACTTTGTCCTCCAAATATTCTTCATTGATGTCTCTTCGTTCGTCTCCATATTCTTACGGTGGTTCATTCAAGTTTACTCTTCCTTGTTATCATATTAATTCACTCGTTCTTTTCATAATCCTACCGGTAGTTCATTGAAAATTTACCCAAGTTTGTGCAAGATCTCTCTTTAATTCTTTGCAACGAGAATAAGTAGTATGCCAAATCCATTTCTTGTCGTCAATTTAAATTGATGAAGGATATGCATAACATAATTCTTATTCTTATTTCATCCAAGTGGATTAATCACTTTGTTTAGAGTTTATTCATGAGGAATGAATTCTAGGTTTCAAGTTTTTCGTCTTGTTCCCCGGTGTTCCTCTCAATTATCTTGTCACAAAGCTTCATCTAATTCATCGCAGGCCTTGAATCTTATTCTTTTCATCTTTCGATTCTCATGCTTTCATTACCGGAGTTCTTCGTGGTGGTTCATCATGATTTAATTCATCCTCGAAGTCTTCATCATGATTCTTGATCAATGAGCTCAAGTATTCTTGTTCTTGCATTACGAAGTGCAATTCTTTCTCCCTTATCTTTTGAGATAGTGTTATGCCATTCTTGACAATTTCCCTTCAGGTTTCATGATTCACAAGTTGTCAGGAATGAGATATTTAATCCCGTCAATTTCTTCGTTAGATTTATCTTGGGTTGTATTTCACCTAAAGCTTTCCCTAAGGAATGTTGTTATTGTGGTGCTTATAAATGACCCAAGTTCTTCATTATCCTCTCGGTGAAATAACTCTTTCGTCTGCTTGCTTATCTCAATCCAATAAATTGTTTTCGCTAGTGGCAGAATTTCACCTCAAGTTGAGATGTTTTCCATAAGGCCACAACAAGCTTATTCTTTTGTTGTTGATTATTTTCAACAACTCCGTTCAACCCTTCTTCGTAAGGATGATTTTCATATTCATTTGTCGGAGAAGTTGTCTTTTTCTTCTCAGTTCTTTTCTATCCAACGATCTAGCATCTACTCTTTCATTTCGGAGGCATTGTGATATTGCTCTCGTTAACCATCATCTCGTTTTATCAAGACCATGCTCTTGTCCTTTCCGGTCCAATTAACAGGAGGTCGTGTCCTCCATTAAAATTCTCTCATCTTATCAAGTTATGCCTCTCTTTTCAACCGGAGGCTGTCTAAATCTTTCTTACTCCTTGTGCCATTCTTTAATAGTTTTGGAGGCAGTGTGCTGTTGATTTCATAAAGTATCATCCCAACTTGGCAAGTTCATGTTCAAATCCTTACATTTTTAGATGGAGTGTTGTCCAAATTCTGTCATTCTTTTTCCTTGGCTATACCGTTGAGGTTGCATATTCTTTTGGGTCATGAGCTCTTGTTTCATGTCTTTCAACCTACAAGGTTCTCATAATGTTCCTTGTTCCTCCTTTTTACCGGAGTGCTCTTAACTTCGTTCATCTCCGTTGTATTCTTTCTTTAAAAATTGTTCAACCTCTCAAGGTTCGTGGTTTCACTCGTTGGTCAAAGAAGCAACTTGTTTTTACCTCTTCCTTTTTCATTTTATCCAGTGCCATATCCAGGATCTCGGGTCGAGATCCTCTGTTAGTGTGGGAGAGTTGTGACGCACCGAGACCGATGCGCCAGGTGTCAGCCAGTTATTCGTCATCATTGCCATGTCATTTGCTTGCATGTTGCACTTTGCCTTGTCATCATGTGCATTTCATCAGCATGTTTTCAAAACTTGCATTCGTTCGGGCTCCCCAGTTCTCTCCGTTGCCCGTTTTGAGCCCAGCCACACTCGCACGCGCCCGCGGCACATCCGAATATTTATTTTATAAGTGGCCGGAAAATGTTCTCGGAATGGGTTGAAACTTGGCGTGCGGTCTTATTATAGTGTAGGTAGACCGCCTGTCAAATTTCATCGCATTCGGAGTCTGTTTGATAGCCCAACCGCTAAATCTATAGCGGCATTATAGCCGGAAAAACGTCGGACGTTTCGGTGTTTCGAAACTGCCGCCGGGCCACTCTCTCTCTTGTCTTGTCTCAGCGTGATGCCTTCTACACAGCCCGCTAACCAGCCCACTTTTACCCCCTCGACCGCACGCCCGAAACTGCCCCGAACCCGACCCGGGGCTCTCGTTACCGATTGGTCTGGATCATCCCCAAACATCCCTAAAATATCTTCGGTCCATTGTTTAGACTTCCTAACCATTTATTCTCGACCGTCTGATTTTGATCGGAGGGTACAAATCTACCCTAAACTTTCTCTCTCCTTATTTATAGACCACCGCATTCCAAATCTAGACCTCCTAACCCTAAATTTTAGGAGCCTTGTCCCATCCATCTCATCCGCCGCCGCCACTCCTCATGTCTCCTTCCACTTCGGGATCCACCCCGCATCCTTCCCTGTCCAATCGAGCCGTAGCCAGCCTCATCCATGGGGACCCACCCCGATTATCTCCCAACGAACCACTGCCCGAGCTCCTCCCCTGCTTCTTCCCCAGGAAGGCACGAGCTCCCACAGCCGCGGCGCAAGGGAGGAACCCCGACGTCTGCACCTTCTGTTGGTTTGCGCCAGATGCCCCTCGCCTCGAGCACGAGCGCTCCAAGGCTGTCTTCTGCAGTTTCGTCGCCGGAGCTCCCTACCACCAGCAGGTTGCCGCACATCTCCTCTGTCGCCTCCTTCCTATCGATCTCTCTCACCCGGCCCCCTCTGTATCTCTGTTCGAGCAGCAGCCGACGATGTCGCCATGGATGGCTGAGCCCAGCGCACAAGCTCCATCCGCTGTCGTTGCCTGGAGCCGACACTGGAAGACTCGATCCACGCCGTTCCCGAGTCCCCTACTGCCAGGAGCTCCTGCCTCCTCTGCTTCGAACCCCACCCCCCGGCGCCGTGAACCTGATGCTGCTTCTGTTCTTCTTTCTTCAGTACCGAGCCGCAGCAGCTCGCCCTGCGTGACCGCAGCCGCTGCTCCCTTTGCTTCGCTCGCACTGGCCAGCTGCGTGCGGGCCAGGCCCAGTGCGCCCCAAGGCCAAGGCCCAGCCCCGTGCGCTGGTGGGCTGCTCCACCCTCAAGCCGCGAGGCCCAATGTGAGCAGCTCCCCCAGCCCCAGCAGATTCGGCCCGATCTGGTTTTTTTTACAGATCTGAGATTTTGTCCTTGTCTAGTAGCTGCCAGTTTTTCAGAAAACCCCTCGCACTTCATTCATTTAATAACTCACAAATAGTGCATCATAGGTAAAAACTTTAGATATGTAAAATGCTCAGAATTTTGTGCAGATTAATAATATGCCACTTTCACCCCTGTTTAAAATGTTTAAAGTGATGTTTGTTTAAATTTGCTCAAATAACTTGTTAAAATGGTTTAATTCATAACTAAATAACCATAGCTCCAAATTTAATAAACCTTATATGTAAATGGGGTGGAAAAATGTGTAGAATAACATGATGCACTTTGTTTTGCTCTTTAACAACTTTAAAATGTGGTAATAGGCAGAACAGTACCAAATTCATAAATATGCACATGAGGAGTTTCCGGAATTGTTGTTGTTATTTCCGGCCTCATTTAAAATGACTAAATAGGTAGTTTGTTTTTGCTTCACCTCTTGCCGTGTTAACAAATATTTAACCTTGTCTTGTAATAAACGAGAGTCAACTAAATAAATAAGATGCGGTGCTTCGTCAATATGCAACTTGTTGCATATTGAGCTCCACTTAACTTGTAGTATTGTTTGTGCACCTTGCCATGCCATGCATATTTAAACCGGACATGCATCATACTTGGATGTGCATCGAATGCCATGTTTATGCTTGTGTGTTTACCGTGTTGTTGCTTCTTTCCGGTTGCTTCTCTTGTTAGCTTCGGTTCCGTTGCGGAGTTGTGAGGATTTTTCAACTACTTCATGGACTTGTTCTTCTTCCTTGCGGAATCCCAGGCAAGATGACCATACCCTTGGATACCTTTACTACCATTGCCATGCTTAGTTGTCTCGATGCTATCGTTATATGTCGCGCTACCCATCTTTATTGTTAGCCCCTCTCCTTGTTGCCATGAAACCTCTAACCTTTGACACCTTCCCAGCAAACCATTGTTTGGCTATGTTACTCGCTTGCTCAGCCCCTCTTATAGCGTTGCTAGTTGCAGGTGAAGATGAAGATTGTTCCATGTTGGAACTTGATGTTTTGGGTATATCACAATATCTAATATTATTATTAACACACCTATATACTGGGCATGGGTGGAAGGCTTGGCCTTTTGCTCGGTGTTTTGTTCCACTCATGCCACCTTAGGAGCTGATGAACCGGCATTATGTTCCTTGATTTTGCGTTCCTTACACGGTTGGGTATATGGGGACCCCTTGACAGTTCGTCTTTGAATAAAACTCCTCCAGCAAGGCCCAACATTGGTTTTAATTTGCCTCATAATAACAACTTAATTAATTAATTAAAATTGCATAGGGGGTAGCTCCCTCGAGATTCTTTTCTACATAGCAGGGGGGCCAGTGTTGATGGTGTTGGTCCCAAACTAGAGCCACTTGCGGTGCCACCCAGTTAGCTGGGTTCTTCGGTTGCTGTATGTAGTGCTCATCCGGACTTGGCCTGAGACAAGATGCGCGCGGCTACCATCAGGGTGTCGGCATGCCGGGAGGTCTTGCTGGATTTGTTTTACCTTTGTCGAAATGTCTTGTGCACCGGGAATTCCGAGTCTGATCGGGCCTTCCCTAAGATAAGGGGTGATATTATTATTACTTCAGCTGATCGTGAGAGCTTGTGATGGGCTAAGTTGGGACACCCCTGCAGGGTTATGATCTTTCGGAAGCCGTGCCCGCGGTTATGTGGCAGATTGGAATTTGTTAATGTACGGTTGTAGAAATCTTGACAGAGGATCCGAGATAAAACACACAACTGTGTGAGTAACAGTGACTGTCTCTTTTCACTTTGAGAAGAGAACACTGTGGGGTTATGTTTGACTCGTAGGTAGTTCAGGATCTTTAGCGATCATTACTAGTTGCGACCGTTTTGCGTTGATGCTCGTCTTATTCTTGTACTCGTAAGTTAGCCACCATATTATGCTTAGCCACTGCTGCAACCTCACCACTACCCTTTTCCATACCCTTAAAGCTTTGCTAGTCTTGATACCCATGGTTATGGGATTGTTGAGTCCTCGTGGCTCACAGATACTACAATACCAGATGCAGGTACCGCTGAGAATAGTGCAGGAGATGTTTCAAAACTTCACTGGGAGCTCGATGAAGAGAGTGGCCATATGTATGTGACGTTTTCGACGATCAGTAGTGGTTCCTACTAGGGGTGATCGGACCATGTGTTTATGGTATCTTTCATTTGGATCTTCGCTCGTAGTCGGACTCTGATGTTATTTGGATGATGATTGTTTATGTAATGCATTGTGTGACGTGGCGAGTGTAAGCCAACTACTCTTTTGCAATTTCATCCCTCTTTTACATGAGTCATGCAAAGATACCATACTTGAGATCATTCTAGTATGAGCTTATGCCTTTAAGTCATGCCTCGACACGTGGGAGGTATAATCTCATACTGGGCATTACACCGGCCGTCCTGCAGCAGATATAAAGATTATGTCTCTCCGGAAGAAGATTCCTCGCCGGAATAGACAACAGTCTCGCCGCCAGAGTCCGATTCTTCCTCGGCTTGGGCTCCATGCACTGCCCCGACGAAAACGTGCTTCACGACGGGTTGAATCCGGGCAGGCCTCGCATGCTGAGCCAGCTCGACGATGTTGGGGAAGATGTCCGACTCAAGGCCCGGTTCGCCGATCTTGCCGATGAAGACGTGGATGCCGCCGAAGGGGACCCGGTACCCGTTTTCGATTGAATCAGCCTCGGGGCCCCAGCCTGCATCGTCGATGTAGATCTTGCTGCGATGATTCTTAGTCATCCGGCCCACTGCGTAGCCCTTGAGTCCTTCAAAGCTGCCCTTCAAGAACTCGAAACCATCGTGCGATAGCCCCACGGTGGGTGCCAACTATCGTGGTTTTGTCACGGCAAATGTCCTAGCAAAAGGACTTAGTCGTGAGGCCATCGCTACAGGTTAGCTTAAAGGGGTTAAAGCGGACAAGGACACAGGGATTTTATACTAGTTCGGTCCCTTCGATGAAGGTAAAAGCCTATGTCTAGTTTGGTGTGTATTGCTAGGGTTTCGATGACCAGGGAGCGAATCTGATTTACATGTGTCTTGAGCTGTCGTTCGCTGTCTTGAACCGTCGCCTGGTCGTCCCTTTATATAAGAGGTGACGCTCGGTCCAGTTTATAGAGTCCCGAGGCGGGCTCATAAACGTGTTCGCCTTGGTCTCTACTCTTTCTATCTTACATCTCACGTTACAACGCATGGCGGTTTACAAATTATGGGCCCTAACACTTGGGCTCTAAACCTCTTGGGCTGAAATCTTTTACCTCATGCTCCACTAGGCCTATGATAAAATAATCTTGATAACATAAACCGGCCCCACCTGGGCGGTTTATACTTGGTAGTAATATCCCTGACAGGTTCAGTTATCCGCCATCGATCGATCACTCGGGTTCAGTAACGCGTAGCCTGCAGTGCAATCGCTTTGGTTCAGTTAGAGCCCAACGCCTCGATCGGGTTCAGTTAGAGCCCAACGCCTCGCACCCACGCGCATGTGTGTATGAGAGAAACGCGCATCGCTCGGCCCCGACCACCCACCGTAACCGGGAACAACCCGATATTTTCCGCGCCCTCGCTTCTATCATGGTTTTTTCCGTCATGGACGGCCCAAAGAATGTCATACAGCTGCGTCTCCGACCCGCCCAGGACGAAAAGCCCATTTTCTGTCATGATTTTTTGTTATAGAAGTAGGTCCCCGCCACATCTATGATGACACCGTATTTTGTCAGAATTATTGTCATAGAAGTGTCATAAGTATGACAAAAAAAAGTTTCGTTCGGCCCAAAATGTCACGGATGTGCCTTTTTTGTAGTGTTAGAACAGAGGAGGAATGCGCCCAATACATTCAATTCGAGGTGCATTTGCTATTTGTTAGCCTCTGTTTCGCATGCACATCGTTTTAGTGCTTCTTTGCCATTTTCGATTTCGTGGGTAGTTTCCTGATAACCCACAAATGTAGGGGATCGCAACAGTTTTCGAGGGTAAAGTATTCAACCCAAATTTATTGATTCGACACAAGGGAAGCCAAAAAATAAGTATTAACAGCTGAGTTGTCAATTCAACCACACCTGGAAACTTAGTATCTGTGGCAAGGTAATTTAGTAGCAAAGTAATATGGAAGTAACGTTAACGGTGGCAAAGGCAGCGATAGTAGTTTTGTAGTGATTGTAATAGTAGCAGCGGAAAAGTAAATAAGCAACAAGCAATATGTGAAAAGCTCGTAAGCTTTGGATCAGTGATGGAGAATTATTTCGGATGTGATTCCTCATGTAATAGTTATAAAATAGAGTGACACAGAACTAGCTCCAGTTCATCAATGTAATGTAGGCATGTATTCCGAATATAGTCATCCGTGCTTATGGAAAAGAACTTGCATGACATATTTTGTCCTACCCTACCATGGCAGCGGGGTCCTAATGGAAACTAAGGGATATTAAGGCCTCCTTTTAATAGAGTACCAAACCAAAGCATTAACACATAGTCAATACATAAACTCCTCAAACTATGGTCATCACCGGGAGTGGTCCCGACTATTGTCACTTCGGGGATGCCGGATCATAATACATAGTAGGTGACTATTGACTTGCAAGATAGGATCAAGAACACACATATATTCATGAAAACATAATAGGTTCAGATCTGAAATCATGGCACTCGGGCCCTAGTGATAAGCATTAAGCATAGCAAAGTCATAGCAACATCAATCTTAGAACACAGTGGATACTAGGGATCAAACCCTAACAAAACTAACTCGATTGCATTGTAAATCTCATCCAACCCATCACCGTCCAGCAAGCCTACGATGGGATTACTCACGCACGGCGGTGAGCATCATGGAATTGGTGATGGGAGAAGGTTGATGATGACGATGGCGATGATCTCCCCTCTCCGGAGCCCCGAACGGACTCCAGATCAGTCCTCGCGAGAGAGATTAGGGCTTGGCGGCGGCTTTGTATCGTAAAATGTGATAATTCCTTCTCTTTGATTTTTTATCCCTGAAAGTGAATATATATGGAGTCGGGGAAGACATCGGTGGAGCAACAGGGGGCCCATGAGGCAGTGGGCGCGCCCTGGGGGGCGCCCCCACCCTCACGGACAGGCTGTGGGCCCCCTAGTCTGGTTCTTTCCGCGGATATTTTTTATATATTCCAAAATAATTCTCCGTTGAATTTCACGTCATTCTGAGAACTTTTATTTCTGCACAAAAATAACACCATGGCAGTTCTGATGAAAGCAGCGTCAGTCCGGGTTAGTTCCATTCAAATCATGCAAGTTAGAGTCCAAAACAAGGGCAAAAGTGTTTGGAAAAGTAGATACGTTGGAGACGTATCAACTCCCCCAAGCTTAAACCTTTGCTTGTCCTCAAGCAATTCAGTTGATAAACTGAAAGTGATAAAGAAAAACTTTGACAAACTCTATTTGCTCTTGTTGTTGTAAATATGGTAAGCCATCATTCAAGTTTTCAGCAAAGATCATGAACTAACCACATTCACAATAACTTTCAGGTCTCATGTCTACTCATATCAATGGCATAATCAACTAGCGAGCAATAATAATAAATCTTGGATGACAACACTTTCTCAAAACAATCATAATATGATATAACAAGATGGTATCTCTCTAGCCCTTTATGAAACCGCAAAACATAAATACAGAGCACCTTTGAAGATCAAGGACAGACTAGACATTGTAATTCATGGTAAAAGAGATCCAGTCACAATCATACTCAATGCAAATTAATAGCAATACATGCAAATGACTGCGGTGCTTTCCAACTGGTGCTCTTTAATAAGAATATGATGACTCAACAGAAAATTAAATAGATAGGCCCTTCGCAGAGGGAAGCAGGGATTTGTAGAGGTGCCAGAGCTCGATTTTGAAATAGAGATGAATAATATTTTGAGCGGTATGATAACCCACAAGTGTAGGGGGCCAATTGTAGCCTCTTTCGATAAGTAAGGGTGTCGAACCCAACGAGGAGCTAAAGGCTAAACAAATATTCCCTTAAGTTCTATCGACCATCGATATAACTCTATGCACACTTGATGTTTACTTTACCTAGAACAAGTATGAAACTAGAGGTACTTTGTAGTTTTTGTGGGATAGGTTTGCAAGAATATAAAGAGCACGTAAATATAAACTAGGGGTTGTTAAGATAAAGAAGCAATAAAGTTAGTGATAGCGAGTATGGAAAAGTGGTGGTAGGAGTTGCGAAATTGCCCCTAAGGAATTGACTACGTTACTAGACCGATAGCAAGTTTTATGTGGGAGAGGCCACTGCTAGCATGTCATCCCTTACTTGGAATTCTATGCACTTATGATTGGAACTATTAGCAAGCATCTGCAACTACTAACGTTCATTAAGGTAAAACCCAACCATAGCATTAAGATATATTGGTCCCCCTTCAATCCCGTATGCATCAATTTCTACGCTAGGTTGAAGTTTCTGTCACTCTTGCCCTCCAATACGTAGTCCTATCAACATACAACTAACCCTATGGTGTGATCCACGTGCGCGCTCATATGATGGACACCAAAGGACAGCAACATAACCACAAGCAATTTAAATCAATCATAGCAATTCACCAATCACCGACAGGACAACGATAATCTACTCAGACATCATAGGATGGCAACACATCATTGGATAATAATATGAAGCATAAAGCACCATGTTCAAGTAGAGGGTACAACGGGTTTCGGGAGAGTGGACTGCCGTAGATAGATGGGGGAAGGTGATGGAGATGTTGGTGAAGATGACGGAGGTGTTGGTGTAGATCACCGTCACACGATGATGGCCCCGGTGGCACTCCGGTGCCACCGGAAGGGAGGGGGAGAGAGCCCCCCTCCTTCTTCTTATTCCTTGACCTTCTCCCTAGGTGGGAGAAGGGTTTCCCCTCTGGTCCATGGCCTCCATGGCATCAGAGGGGCGAGAACCCCTCCGAGATTGGATCTGTCTCTCTATCTCTCTCTGTTTCTGCGTTCCCAGATTCTGGCCCTTCACCATATCTTATATTCCGGGAGATCCGTAACTCCGATTGGGCTGATTTTTTGACACGATTTTTATCCGGATATTAGCTTTCTTGCGCCGAAAGAAGGGCATCAACCACATTACGGTGTGGCTACGAGGGCCCAGGGCGCGCATGTCCCTGGTGGGCGTGCCCCCTGCCTCGTGGCCCACTCGGGCATCGTCTCATGTTGGTTCCGCTTCCCAAAATTCACATATATTCCAAAAAAATCTCCATCTATTTTTATTCCGTTTGGACTCCGTTTCATATGGATATTCTGCGAAACAAAAAACATGCAACAAACAGGAACTGGTACTGGGCACTGGATCAATATGTTAGTCCCAAAAAATAGTATAAAAGGTTGCCAAAAGTATATAAAAGTTGTAGAATATTGGCATGGAACAATAAAAAATTATAGATATGATGGAGACGTATCAGCATCCCCAAGCTTAATTCCTGCTCGTTCTCGAGTAGGTAAATGATAAAAAAAAGATATTTTTTTATGTGGAATGCTACCTAGCATATCTTGATCATGTAATCTAATCATGGCATGAATACTAAGACACGAGTGATTCAAAGCAATAGTCTATCATTTGACATTAAGACAATAATACTTCATGCATACTATTAAAGAAATCATGTCTTTTCAAAATAACATGGCCAAAGAAAGTTATCCCTACAAAATCATATGGTCTGGCTATGCTCCATCTTCACCACAAAAAGTATTTAAATCATGCACAACCCCGATTTTAGCCAAGCAATTGTTTCATACTTTAGTATTCTCAAACTTTTTCAACTTTCACGCAATACATGAGCGTGAGCCATGGACATAGCACTATGGGTGGAATAGAAGGTGGTGATAGACAAAAGGAGGGAGAAAGTCTCACATCAACTAGGCAAATCAATGGACTATGGAGATGTCCATCAATCAATATCAATGTGAGTGAGTAGTGATTGCCATGTAACGGATGCACTAGAGCTAGAAGTGTATGAAAGATCCAAAAGAAAACTAGTGGGTGTGCATCAACTTGCTTGCTCATGAAGACCTAGGGCATTTGAGGAAGCCCGTCGTTGGAATATACAAGCCAAGTTCTATAATGAAAATCACTAGTATATGGGAGTGACAAAACAAGAGACTATCTATTATGAAGATCATGGTGCTACTTTGAAGCACAAGTGTGAAAAAGGATAGTAGCATTGTCCCTTCTTTCATTTATCTCTTTTTTTTGTTTTTTGGAGGGGCTTTCCCTTTTTTTTAGCCCCTCTCTATTTTTTTAGGCCATCTCCCTTTTTTTGGCATTTCCTCACATGGGACAATGCTCTAATAATGAAGATCATCACACTTTTATTTACTTACAAATCAAAGATTACAACTCGAAGCTAGAACAAAATATGACTCTATGTGAATGCCTCCGGCGGTGTACCGGGATGTGCAATGATCTAGCGTAGCAATGACATCAAAAAACGGACAAGCCATGGAAACATCATGCTAGCTATCTTACGATCATGCAAGGCAATATGACAATGATGGTGCGTGTCATAATAAACGGAACGGTGGAGTTACATGGCAATATATCTCGGAATGGCTATGGAAATGCCATAATAGGTAAGTATGGTGGTTGTTTTGAGGAAGGTATATGGTGGGTGTATGGTACCGGCGAAAGTTGCGCGGTACAAGAGAGGCTAGCAATGGTGGAAGGGTGAGAGTGCTTATAATCCATGGACTCTACATTAGTCATAAAGAACTCACATACTTATTGTGAAAAATCTATTAGTGTCGGGGGAAACTGTCCACCACGAGCACCTATGGGACCGGAGCCCCTTGTTCGTACGGTAAGGGAGCGGAGGGAGCACAAAGAGCAGATCGTGGAGAGCACGCGGGCAGTTTACCCAGGTTCGGGCCGCGACGGACGCGTAAAACCCTACTCCTGCTTAGATTGTATTGAGTTGGGGAGCTCGGGAGCTTGAAGAACTAGCTACACCGAGCAAATGAGCGATCTAGGTTCCGAACCCTTTCTACGTTGTGCATGGGCCTCCTTTTATAGCTCAAGGGGTCACCGACAGGTGTCAACGTAGGAGAAAGGGTAAAAATGTAACATTGGTGGTAGTTGTAACAGTGCGGGAACAGTGGATGAACAGTGCATGAACAGTGGTCATCACCTACTTTGACAGTGGGGGACAAGAGCATTAAATGCCCGTCACCGTCGACCCCAAAAGCGCCCGCCCTTGCGTCTCCGTTTGCCACGGTGATAGCTTCGTCACCGTGGAGTGCCACCGTGTCCCCAGGCTGCACAGCCATCCGCCACGCGTCCCTGGAATGGCCCCAGGGCGACGCGTGGTTCGATGAGCTGGAGCGCGGGCACACAGCGTAACTCTCCCCGGCAAGCACCTTGCCGGGGCCTTGACCTTGCCGGGCCCGGAAACTTGTCGGGCTCTGAAGCTTGTCGCTCCCCGGGCCCTGCCGGGGCGCATGTTGCGCCGAGGCATGTCTTCTGAAATATGATCTTCTAGTCTTCCTGGCAAGCTCCTCTTGCCAGGGTCTTGTGCTAGTGAGGTAATCTTGAGCCTGGGACGGCCTTCCCGGCAAGCTCCACTTGCCGGAGCCTCGATCTTCTGTCTTGTATACTTTGTTTTTGAATGGCTTTATATGGAGCAGAAAGGTCTCCGGCAAGCACGTGGTAGGCCCTGCCGCAGGAAGCTGCTACTGCCCGTGCACAAGTTGGGGTACTGAGGTACCCCTACCTTAGTACACCGACAATTAGCCCTCAAAGCAAAAATACTACGACGCATGCTCCTAGGGGGCAGGTTGGTAGGAGTTAACCATCGCGCGCCCCGACCTTCACGCAAAGATAAACAGTCAAAATACAATGCGCGCCAATTTGGTTACATAGTTAGGAGACCATACGTGCATGCTTTGGGAATCACAAACCTTAACACCAATATTTTTACATCATTCACTAGTACCTCCCACATATTATCATCTCTATATCGCAAAACTATTGCAAGGAATCAAACATATCATATTCAGCGATCTAAAAGTTTATGTAGGATTTTATGACTAACCATGTGAATGACCAATTCCTTTCAACTCTCTAAATAGATATAAGTGAAGCAAGAGAGTTTTAATTCGTTCTACAAAAGTTATGCCCACACTCTAACAATTATAAGTGAAGCAAAAGAGCATTCTACAAATGGCGGTTTTCTATGTGAAGAGAAACAGGCAATCCAAACTTCAAATGATATAAGTGAAGCACATGAAGCATTCTATAAATCCATACTCGAAAGATATAAGTAAAGTACAAAGAGCATTCTATAAATCAACCAAGGACTATCTCATACCAGCATGGTGTATTTATTAAAATAAAAAATAAAAAGCACACGACGCTCCAACAGTTTACGCATATCATGTGAACGAAACGAATCCGAAAACATACTGATACTTGTTGAAGAAAGATGGGATGCCTTCCGGGGCATCCCCAAGCTTAGATGCTTGAGTATCCTTGAATATTTACTTGGGGTGTCTTGGGCATCCCCAAGCTTGAGCCCTTGCCTCTCCTCCTTCTTCTCAGATTGAGACCTCTTCGATCGTCGAAAACTTCATACACACAAAACTTAACCGAACTTTAAGTGGCGGGGTTAGTGCATATGATCAATAAAATCCCATCATGTACTGCTCTAACATTATTGTATAATTATGAACAAACATTACCTATTGTATGCTATCACAATTCTATGGCCCCAAGTCAAGGAGGCATCAACAAGAATTCAAACATATGCAAATAATGAAGCTATAATAGCAATCTGTGAAAACAGGACAGTCTATAGTAATCTGAACATTAACCATACTTCTGTAACTCTAAAAATTATGGAAAAATTATGAAAAATCAAGAATTTGTATAGCAAGACTTTGCAAAAAGTTTCAGGTCCTTTCGACGTTCCAGTAAAAAAAACATGCGCACTACAGCCAAAGTTTCTGTTTTTGCACCGCACGAACCAACAAGCAGTTTAATCATCCTACAGGAAACTCTTGGCGCATTATTTTTATAATACAATGGAATTTTACAAGGGGATAATTATTTTTCTTGAAAAGTTTCTATAATTCAAGATTTGCAAAGTTTCCATGGGCATGAACAAAGTTCAAGGAGCTCCCCCATTTCAACGGTGCTCGTCCTTCTTACTTTCACTTTTCTTTTTGAAAAGTTGTAGGTTCCCCTCTTTATTTTTTTTGTTTTTAAACTTCATAAAAGCACACAACAGAAATAAATGACTCTCTAAACCTTCCGGTTTGTCTCCCTGGCAGCGCTTTCTTTAAAGCCATTAAGCCATCTAGTGCTCAAGTAATGGATCCACCCGGATCCCAAGGTATATCAAAGCCAATTTTAATTAGCAATGATTTGGCATTTAGTAGTGAGAACAAAGTGATATGTGTCATGCAAAAACGAAGTCTAACTCTCTTCCTATGCATAGGCATGTCATACAAGAACAATTCATGCACATCAAGTAAAGGCCAATGCATAGTATAAGCAGTTTCTTGCAATTTTATCATGTTGGAAACATAGAGGGGCGGAGATGTAGTTCCTCTCTCATAATAATTGCAAGTAGGAGCAACAAGCACATGCATATTATATTCATCAAAATCATCATGTGTAATGGAAAAAGGCAACCCATCAATATAATCCTTAATAAGTGCAAACTTCTCCAATATAGTGTAGTTTGGAGAATTCAAAAAGATAATAGGACTATCATGTGTGGGTGCAATAGAAACTATCTCATGTTTAACATAAGGAACTCTAGCAAGTTCATCTCCATAAGCATAATTCATATTGGCATCTTGGCCACAAGCATAGCAAGCATCATTAAAAAGGGATATTTCAAAAGAATAAACGGGGTCATAGCAATCATCCTTCGGTAAGAACGAAGGGAAATTAAACAATGTATGAGTTGAAGAGTTACTCTCATTAGAAGGTGGGCACGGGTAGCTAATCCGCTCTTCCTCCTTTTGTTCTTCGCTCTCCTCATCATCTTTTTCATCCAATGAACTCACAATGTCATTAATTTCTTCTTCCATAGACTCCTGCAAAATATTAGTCTCTTCTTGGACAATGGAGTAGTCCTTAATATATGGTTTAACATAGGCATTAGAAGCATAATTATCATAACAATATTTAAATATGGCAAAAATTTCAGATTTGTAAAGAGTAGCATCATGCTTTTCAATCAAAGAAGCAATTTCATAAGCACCCTTAAAAGTAACAAATTCTTCAATTTGTTGAACATCATAGTAACTATAAACACCCTTAGCATACGAAGATACGATTCCATTATGACTAAACTCACATTGGTAGGGAAGGTGTTTCGTAGGGTCTTCAGAACAACAGGTAAAATCATAAATTTCACATAAATTCCAAGCATAGCATTGCAAACGATGAATTTGATCCTGTAAAAGTTTCCCTTTTTCAGATATGCAGTGTCGCACATAACAAGCATGCTCATCTAAAGATTTTCCCTTAACTAAGCTAGTTGGGGTTTCAACCCGAGCACATAGGGATCGAAGATGATCCAAGTAATAAGCTTCAGTAGTGTGATAGATTTTGAGTGGTTCTTCAACCATTGGTTCAGCAGATACCACTAATGTTTTTGGTATTTTGTGTTTCCTATCCATAACTAAAGATAGAAAACAACTTAGGATAGCAAATAAAATCTACTTAGTGACAAAGCAAACAAGCACACACGAGAATATTCAACCCACGCTATTGCTCCCCGACAATGGCGCCAGAAAAATGTCTTGATAACCCACAAGTGTAGGGGATCAGTTGTAGCCTCTTTCGATAAGTAAGAGTGTCTAACCCAGCGAGGAGCTAAAGGCAGAACAAATATTCCCTCAAGTTCTATCGACCACCGATACAACTCTACGCACGCTTGATGTTTACTTTACCAAGAACAAGTATGAAACTAGAAGTACTTTGTAGTTTTTGTGGGATAGGTTTGCAAGAATATAAAGAGCATGTAAATATAAACTAGGGGCTGTTAAGATAAAAAAGCAATAAATTTAGTGATAGTGAGTGTGTAAAAGTGGTGGTAGGAGTTGCGAAATTGCCCCTAAGCAATTGACTACGTTACTAGACCGATAGCAAGTTTTATGTGGGAGAGGCCACTGCTAGCATGTCATCCCTTACTTGGAATTCTATGCACTTATGATTGGAACTATTAGAAAGCATCCGCAACTACTAATGTTCATTAAGGTAAAACCCAACCATAGCTTTAAGATATATTGGTCCCCCTTCAATCCCGTATGGATCAATTTCTACGCTAGGTTGAAGCTTCTGTCACTCTTGCCCTCCAATACGTAGTCCTATCAACATACAACTAACCCTATGGTGTGATCCAAACGCGCGCTTATATGATGGGCACCAAGGGACAGCAACATAACCACAAGCAATTTAAATTAATCATAGCAATTCACCAATCACCGATAGGACAACGATAATCTAATCAGACATCATAGGATGGCAACACATCATTGGATAATAATATGAAACATAAAGCACCATGTTCAAGTAGAGGGTACAGAGGGTTGTGGGAGAGTGGACCGCTATAGATAGATGGGGGAAGGTGATGGAGATGTTGGTGAAGATGACAGAGGTGTTGGTGTAGATCAACGTCACACGATGATGGCCCCGGTGGCACTCCGGTGCCACCGGAAACGAGGGGGGAGAGCCCCCTCCTTCTTCTTCTTCCTTGACCTTCTCCCTAGGTGGGAGAAGGGTTTCCCCTCTGGTCCATGGCCTCCATGGCGACGGAGGGGCGAGAGCCCCTCCGAGATTGGATATGTCTCTCTATCTCTATCTGTTTCTGCGTTCCCAGATTCTGGCCCTTCACCGTTTCTTATATTCCCGGAGATCCGTAACTCCGATTGGGCTGATTTTTTGACACGATTTTTATCCAGATATTAGCTTTCTTGCGGCGAAAGAAGGGCATGAAACGCCTTAAGGTGTGGCCACGAGGGCCCAGGGCGCGCCCCCCTGCGTCGTGGCCCACTCGGGCATCGTCTCATGTTGGTTCCGCTTCCCAAAATTCACATATATTCCAAAAATCTCCGTCCGTTTTTATTCCGTTTGGACTCCGTTTCATATGGATATTCTGCGAAACAAAAAAAATGCAACAAACAGGAACTGGCACTAGATCAATATGTTAGTCCCAAAAAATAGTATAAAAAGTTGCCAAAAGTATATGAAAGTTGTAGAATATTGGCATGGAACAATCAAATATTATAGATACGATGGAGACGTATCACGGTATACTTTCATTGTCAACATAGCAACCAAGAATCTCGATATCTTCCATGCTACACACATTATCGGCGGTTTCCAAACAGAATGGTAAAGTTTATACTCCCCCAACCACCAACAAGCACACTCCACGGCTAGCCCGAAACAACGGGTGTCCAAACCAGCAATAGCCCTGGGGGAGTTTTGTTTAATTATTATGATTTGAGCATGGGACTGGGCATCCCGGTTACCAGCCATTTTCTCATGAATGATGATCATAGTCCACTCATCCTGAGAATAACCCACCTAGCATCGAATATATAGACAACCCTAGTTGATATATGAGCTGTTCGAGCATACAAAACAGAATTTCATTTCAAGGTTTAGAGTTTGGCACATACAAATTTACTTGGAACGGCAGGTAGATACCGCATATAGGAAGGTATGGTGGACTCATATGAGATAACTTTGGGGTTTATGGAAGTGGATGCACAAGCAGTATTCCTGCTTAGTACAGGTGAAGGCTAGAAAGAGACTGTGAAGCGACCAGCTAGAGAGCAACAACAGTCATGAACATGCATTAATATTAATCAACAATGAGTGCAAGCATGAGTAGGATATAAATCACCATGAACATAAATATCGTGGAGGCTATGTTGATTTTGTTTCAACTACATGCGTGAACATGTGCCAAGTCAGACCACTTGAATCGTTCAAAGGAGGATACCACCCTATCATACCACATCACAACCATTTTAATATCATGTTAGAACGCAAGATAGACCATTATAAACTCTTATCTAATTAAGCATGGCATAAGCAGCTATGATCTCTAATTGTCATTGCAAACATGTTTCATTCATAATAGGCTGAATCAGGAACGATGAATTATCATATGTACAAAAACAAGAGAGGTTGAGTTCATACCAGGTTTTCTCATCTCAATCAATTAATCATATATCGTCATTATTGCCTTTCACTCGCATGGCCGAACGGTGTGGATAATAATAATAGTGCACATGCATTGGACTAAGCCGGAATCTACAAGTATTTAATACAAGAGGGAAGAAAAAGTAATATGGCTCAAGGCTAAATCTACAGTAATGCATATAAGAGCCTCTAAACATTTTCATCATGGTCTTCTCCTTTTGACCCCCAAAGAAAAGAAAGGAAACTATTTACATGGGAAAGCTCCCAACAAGCAAAAGAAGAACGAGAAATATTTTTGGGTTTTCTTTTAATTACTACTACTACATGCATGGAAAGTAAACTAGCTAAAAGGCTACGACTAATTTTTTTTGTTTTTCTTAAGGTTTTTCTAACACACAAGAAAAAGACTAAGAAAAGAAAATAAACTAGCATGGATAGTTCAATGAAAGAGTGTGAGGACCGACTACTGGAATAAGTGTGTGAACATGAATGTAATGTCGGTGAGAAATACGTACTCCCCCAAGCTTAGGCTTTTGGCCTAAGTTGGTCTATGGCCAATACTGGCCTAACAGATATCCAAAGTCGTAGTTGGGGTTGTACTGAGATGCAGCGGCTACCACCTGACGAGCTGCATCCTGAAGGCGAGCTGCCCTCGTCGTCTCCTGATACTCATTTACCTCCTCCCTGGTTATAGTATATCTCCCTTTTTCCTGAAAGTCAAAGAAGGTAGGAGCAGGGAGAGCAATATGGACAGTGCGACGTCTGTAAGATTAGTCGATATTGGACGGATTGTTCATCCCTCTCAACAAATTGATGATGAATCATGGCATTATAATCTAAATAAGCATGAGGCAACTCCGCATCATTCTCGTGTATGGGCACATGAAGATAATTAGCCAAGTGAGTTGCATAAATTCCACCAAACAGGTCGCCATTTAAACCATTATGATGTAACCTACGTGCAACAATGGCTCCCAAATTATATTGTCTATCACCCAATACCGCACTTTTGAGGACACTAAGATCTGTTACACACATGTGGCAAGCCTCATATTTACCGTTAATGCATCTACCAATGGAGAGAGCAAAATAGTGTATAGCAGGAAAATGAACGCTCCCTATGGTAGCTTGGGTGATTTCTCTAGATTCCCCCACAGTGATACTAGCTAGAAAGTCCTTATACTCAGATTTGCGAGGTTCACCAATACTACCCCATTGTGGGAGTTTACAAGCATCATTAAAATCTTCTAAGTCCATAGTATAAGATTTATCATAGAGATCAAACAAGACAGTGGGAGAATTACGTGAAGATGTAAATTTAAAACTTCTCACAAACGTATGAGTCGGGTATTGGTATTGAGGGCACTTATCTGACTCGGAGTCCTCAATGTCCGCATTATGAACATATGTATAAAATTCTTCCTTGATTCCTGTCCGGATCATAAATTCTTCTGACGGCCATTCACAGGACCGCACTTGAGCTTCCCTTCGTAACTCATCATCTGGCTCGCGTATCGCGAGCCTTGGTCCTTGCTTCCTTGAGGAACAACCTTGAAAGATTTTCCTATGCATTTTTTCTGGAATAATTCTGAAATTTTTAGTGACTCAAAATAAAAGTGAACCAAACTCAACAAGATTGATAGCAACTACTCCTATAAGTGCCTAGAGACTATATCATGCATTAGAACTACTTGGAACCACATAAATTTGACATGCAAGCTCAAGAATAGGGTCACCTAAGCAGCAAAAATTTGCAATAAATAAAGCACTAGAACAAAAACTAATTGGACCAATGGAGGAGTCACATACCAAGGAACAATCTCCTCAAACAGTTTTGTGAATGGAGCTTTGAGCAAGGGGATCGAAAATGGCAGCAAGATGAGTTAGAACTCGTGCTTGAGCTGGATAGTGATTTTTTGGGAGGAAGGAGTGTGTGGGTGCAGGAATAAGTGGAGGGGGGCATGTGGAGCCCACGAGGCAGGGGCCGCGCCCACGGGGTGGGCGCGCCCTGGACCCTTGTGGCCACGTGTTGGCTCCCACTGTTGTGTTCTCAGTGCCAAATATTCTTAAATATTCTAGAAAAAAACATATTTCATTTTCACGCCATTTGGAGAACTTTTATTTTTGGGATATTTTTTTATCGCACGGATAACTCTGAAAACAGACAAACAATACTAATTTTGCTTTATTTAATCCAATTAACAGAAAATAAAAGGAGGGTAAAAAAAGTTGTGCTATCTAGATTCACCCATCTCATGCTCATCAAAAGGAATCCGTTAACAAGGTTGATCAAGTCTTGTTAATAAACTCTTTCCGAATAACATGAAACCGGAGAATTTTCGAATAACACTAGCTTACCTCAATGGGGATATGCATGTCCCTAAAAATAAGAATATCATATTTCTTCTTGACAGTAGGAAGAGGAAATTCGAAACCTCCAATAGTAATAGTAGAAATTTTTCCAATAGAATCGATATTGTGGACCTGAGGTTGTTTCCTTGGAAAGTGTACCGTATGCTCATTACCATTGACATGAAAAGTGACATTGCCTTTGTTGCAATCAATAACAGCCCCTGCAGTATTTAAAAAGGGTCTACCAAGGATAATATACATACTATCGTTCTCGGGAATATCAAGGATAACAAAGTCCATTAGAATAGTAACATTTGCAACCACAACAGGCACATCCTCGCAAATACCGACGGGTATAGCAGTTGATTTATCGGCCATTTGCAAAGATATTTCAGTAGGTGTCAACTTATTCAAATCAAGTCTACGATATAAAGAGAGAAGCATAACACTAACACCGGCTCCAAGATCACATAAAGCAGTTTTAACATAGTTTCTTTTAATGGAGCAAGGTATAGTGGGTATTTCTGGATCTCCTAGTTTCTTAGGTATTCCACCCTTAAAAGTGTAATTGGCAAGCATGGTGGAAATTTCAACTTCAGGTATCTTTCTTTTCTTGGTAATTATATATTTCATATACTTAGCATAAGGATTTGTTTTAAGCATATCAGTCAAACGCATACGCAAAAAGATAGGTCTAATCATTTCAGCAAAGCACTCAAAATCCTCATCATCCTTTTTCTTGGATGGTTTAGGAGGAAAAGGCATGGGTTTCTGAACCCATGGTTCTCTTTCCTTGCCGTGCTTCCTAGCAACAAAGTCTCTCTTATCATAACGTTAGATTGTGGGTTATCAAGATCAATAGCAGGTTCAATCTCTACATCATTATCATTGCTAGGTTGAGCATCATCATGAACATCATCATTAACATTATCAGGTTCATGTTCATTACCAGATTGTGTCTCAGCATCAGAGACAGAGATATCATTGGGATTCTCAGGTGTGTCAGCTACAGGTTTACTAGAAGCATGCAAAGTCCTATCATTTTTCATTTTCGTCTTTTTAGAAGAACTAGGTGCATCTAAATTAGCTCTCTGAGAATCTTGCTCAATTCTCTTAGGGTGGCCTTCAGGATAGAGAGGTTCCTGAGTCATTTTACCACCTCTAGTCAAAACTCTAATAGCATTATCATTTTTCTTACTATTTAATTCATTGAGCAAATCATTTTGTGATTTGACTTGTTCTACTTGAGTGGTAACCATAAAAGCATGTTTACTAATGAGTTTCAGTTCACCTTTAACTCTAGACATATAATCACTCAAGTGTTCAATCATATAAGCATTACGTTGCAATTGTCTACCAACATAAGCATTGAAATTCTCTTGTTTCACAATAAAATTGTCAAACTCATCTAAGCATTGGCTAGCAGACTTATAACGAGGAATATCACCTTCATTAAATCTATAAAGAGAATTTACCTTTACTACCTGTGTCGGGTTACCAAGACCATGTATTTCTTCAATAGGTGGTAAATTCTTAACATCTTCAATTTTAATACATTTGTCTTTCATAGATTTCTTTGCCTCTTGCATATCTTTAGGGCTGAGAAATAGAACACCTCTTTTCTTCGGAGTTGGCTTAGGGATGGTTCAGGAAGTGTCCAATTTTTTTTCATTGGTCAACATATTATTCAATAGTAATTCAGCTTGATGGACAGTTCTTTCCCTGAAAACACAACCAGCACAACTATCCAGGTGGTCTCTGGAAGCATCGGTTAGTCCATTATAAAAGACATCAAGTATTTCATTCCTATGAAGAGGATGATCAGGCAAAGCATTAAGTAATTGGAGAAGCCTCCCCCAAGCTTGTGGGAGACTCTCTTCTTCAATTTGCACAAAATTATAAATTTCCTGTAAGGCAGCTTGTTTCTTATGAGCGGGAAAATATTTAGCAGAGAAGTAATAAATCATATCTTGGGGACTACGCACACAACCAAGATCAAGAGAATTAAATCATGTCTTAGCATCACCCTTTAACGAGAACGGAAATAACTTAAGGATATAGTAGTAACAAATTTTTTCCTCGTCGGTGAATTCAACTTAGTAAGATGCGCCGCAACAGTTTTAGATTCATAACCATGGAAAGGATCAGATTCAACCAAAGTAATTAACTCAGGATCAACAGAGAAATCATAGTCCTTATCAGTAACAAAGATAGGTGAAGTAGCAAAAGCAGGGTCATATTTCATTCTAGCATTCAAAGACTTTTCTTTCAGCTTAACTAATAATTTCTTAAGATCATATCTATCGTTGCAAGCAACAAATTCTCTAGCAGTTTCTTCATCCATAACATAACCCTCGGGAATAACAGGCAATTCATATCTAGGAGGATAATCTTCATTATCACTTTCATCAATATTATCAGTTTCAATATTTGCATTCTCCCTAACCTTAGCAATTTTTTCATCTAGAAATTCACCTAGTGGTACAGTATTATCAAGCATAGAAGTAGTTTCATCATACATAGCAGAAGTAGCATCATCAAGAACATGCGACATATCAAATTCAATAGCATGAGCAGGTGTCGCAAGTTTCCTCATAACAGAGGGTGAATCAAGTGTAGAGCTAGATGGCAGTTCCTTACCTACCCTCGTAGTTGAGGGATAGATCTTGGTTTTTGAGTCTTTCAAGTTCTTCATAGTGATCAATAGATATAAATCCCAAGTGACTTAAAGAATATAGCTATGCTCCCCGGCAACGGCGCTAGAAAATAGTCTCGATAACACACAAGTGTAGGGGATCGCAACAATTTTCGAGGGTAAAGTATTCAACCCAAATTTATTGATTCGACACAATGAGAGCCAAAGAATACTCTCAAGTATTAGCAGCTAAGTTGTCAATTCAACCACACCTGGAAACTTAGTATCTACAGCAAGGTAATTTAGTAGCAAAGTAATATGGAAGTAACGGTAACGGTGGCAAAGGCAGTGATAGTAGTTTTGTAGTGATTGTAACAGTAGCAGCGGAAAAGTAAATAAGCAACAAGCAATATGTGAAAAGCTCGTAGGCATTGGATCAGTGATGAAGAATTATGTCGGATGCGATTCCTCATGTAATACTTATAACATAGGGTGACACAGAACTAGCTCCAGCTCATCAATGTAATGTAGGCATGTATTCCGAATATAGTCATACGTGCTTATGGAAAAGAACTTGCATGACATCTTTTTCCTACCCTCCCGTGGCAACGGGGTCCTAATGGAAACTAAGGGATATTAAGGCCTCCTTTTAATAGAGTACCGGACCAAAGCATTAATACATAGTGAATACATGAACTCCTCAAACTATGGTCATCACAGGGAGTGGACCCGACTATTGTCACTTCGGGGTTGCCGGATCATAACACATAGTAGGTGACTATTGACTTGCAAGATAGGATCAAGGACACACATATATTCATGAAAACATAATAGGTTCAGATCTGAAATCATGGCACTCGGGCCCTAGTGACAAGAATTAAGTATAGCAAAGTCATAGCAACATCAATCTTAGAACATAGTGGATACTAGGGATCAAACCCTAAGAAACTAACTCGATTACATGGTAAATCTCATCCAACCCATCACCGTCCAGCAAGCCTACAATGGGACTACTCATGCATGGTTTTGAGCATCATGGAATTGGTGATGGAGGAAGGTTGATGATGGCAATGCCGATGATCTCCCCTCTCCAAAGCCCTGAACGGACTCCGGATCAGCCCTCCCGAGAAAGATTAGGGCTTGGTGGCACCTCCGTATCGTAAAACGCGATAATTCCTTCTCTCTGTTTTTTTCTCCCTGAAAGGGAATATATGGGGTCGGGGAAGACGTCGGTGGAGCAACAGGGGCCCACGAGGTAGGGGGGCGCGCCCCCCACCCTCTTGGACAGGGTGTGGGCCCCCTGGTCTGGTTCTTTCCGCAGATATTTTTTGTATTTTCCAAAATAATTCTCCGTTGAATTTCAGGTCATTCCGAGAAGTTTTATTTGTGCACAAAAATAACACCATGGCAGTTCGGCTGAAAACAGCGTCAGTCCGGGTTAGTTCCATTCAAATTATGCAAGTTAGAGTCCAAAACAAGGGCAAACGTGTTTGGAAAAGTAGATACGTTGGAGACGTATCATTGCCGTAATTTTTGAACTGAACCCCTCTGCTACATGGCTCGATTCTGGTTTCCAGGGTTTTCTCTAGATGCAAAACCATTATGTCTCCGTTCATGATTCGCCACCGTTGTCCTATGATGATTTCTGCCATTATTTTGGTCGCCGGTAGGGTTTGGTGCGGGGATTTTACAACGAATCTCCTCACTATGTTGGGCTCCGTTTTATCATGCTCTTATGGTTGCAATGAAGGAATTGAATTACCACCTGTATAATTAGGTTGCTGGTGATAATCCCATACTGTTTGTGTGCTTTATATGCAGTTCATCTCGTTTTGTGTTTAGGTTTTCATGATGGATTGTTTGTTCTAGCACTATTAGTGGTGTCTCATTTCATGATGCATTTTGTGTTTCTAACTGATGGATGTGCCATCATTTAACTTACCTGAACTTTAATTGTGAATATTACCATCAGTGGTGTGAATAATTTATCAGGAGTCCACTGTAAAATTTATCAAGTCACTGATTTTTTTAATACTTAGTGATGTCATGTCCAATATATGTATTTACGTGTAAGTTGTTGCCATCCCTAATTTTCACGATGCATTTTGTGTTTCCAACTGATGGATGTTCCTAAACTTTAATTGTGAATATTACCATTACTGGTGTGAATAATTTATCAGGAGTCCACTGTAAAATTTATCATGTCACTGATTTTCTAATACTTAGTGATGTGATGTCCAACATATGTCTTTACGTGTAAGTTGTTTCCATCCCTAATTTTTCATGATGCATTTTGTGTTTCTAACTGATGGATGTGCCATCATTTA
>LR738716.1:122321676-122343239 GCA_902687465.1 Secale cereale | reverse complement strand
CCTCACATGTGATGACTTCTGCTTTTGCGTGTGTGCTATGAAATGAACTATGTGTTTTCGTTTCACATTCGCTCTCTTTTTTTATGTTGTCTGGTGTGTGGATGTATTATATGTGATTATTATTGTTCATTATTCCTGGTAACTTTTACTAACATATGACTGATAATTACTACGCTCTACTTTTAACTGATAATTATATTGCTCTACATGAAAGACATTGTACCTTGTTTTCTAGCTTACCATTTTATCATACGGTAACTTTCACCATGATAACCTTTGCGAATGTGGCGCTGGTATTTTTTGTTCTAACTAGATACCTACATGTTTTCATTTTTTTGCTAACTAGTTACTTAAATGGTAACATTTTTCTGATCACCCCTGATAACTTCTGCTACCACCATGTTGATAACTTCAACCCTTTTTTTTCTTTATTCCTGGTAACTTTTACTAACATCTGACTGAAAATTATAGCACTCTACCTTTATCTGATAATTATAGCGCTCTTCATGAAAGATATTGTACCTTGTTTCCACCTTTCCATTTTTATCGTATGGTAACTTTCACCATGATAACCTTTGCGAATGTGGTGCTGGTATTTTTTGTTCTAACTAGATGCCTACATGTTTTCATATTTGTTTTGCTAACTAGTTACTTAAATGGTAACATTTATGATAACACCATGGTAACTTCTGCTACCACCATGCTGATAACTTGAACCCTCTTTTTCTTTATTGTTGTTGGAAATACACCCCCCCCCCTCCTTTCCCTGCACGCACACACAGACCATTCTAATACATTCATGCTGCCCCTTTGACTATCCTGACCCCCCTCATTTTCTTCCCTTTTTCTCTCTACAGTAATTATATCATCATTTTGACTATCTATCACTTTTTTCTTTAGTTGTTTTTCCACATATTTGACATTTCTTTTTTCGGTTCGCAAACTGACTTGGTCGCAACTTTTTGAAGATCGTCGGGTTCGAGTTTATGATGCGGATGTTGAAGAAGACGATGTAATTATGTGGGTTGAAGAAGTCGAACATGCCACTTTAAGAGCAAAAGCAAATTACGCTTTTGTAAAAGGTAGTGATAGGAATATATTTTTTAACAAACTTTTTCCTACTTCCAACCTTGATAATATCATTATGTTCATGTTGATAATTTACTATTCTAAACTCTCATAAGTTATTTTCTTTTTGTTTCCCCATAATATTTCTTTTCACCAATCCCAACTCTGATAGCTCCCTTCACTTTTATTCTAGACCACCCCATCAGCCTTGAATTTGTTACACCAGTTATTCAACCTCCCAATGGTAATCATTCAGCCAGTGTGACTCCTAAATCGTACATTTGGTAAGTGAGGGTAAGCCATCCATCGCAGTTCCTTCTGCCTCCATATTGTGGCCTCATAGCATCTGCACTCGAAGAGGTTATTTACGCAGAAGTTATCAAGGACACCACTGATTCAGTTGACTCCAGGATAAAATAGTAATGGCATTTACTATTTTCCTTTTCTCTAGTATTTTGACCTCTCACTGGCAAAACATTGGCTTATATACTTTTTTTTCTTTTTTTTCTTTCCAGTATTAGGGTTATCGACATCGATGGGCGGTGGGTAACATTGAAGGAGCTTGCTAATAGTGTAATAGAAGGTGGTCATGTTTCGAATAATATTGCAAAGCTCCACATCCGAACTCTTTCTGATTCTGTACCCCCAGGGAAGATCATCTTTCCATGGTTGTTGTCAGTATATCTTCTCATATGTGATTTCACGAGCAAGTTCCTAATCAAACATTTCCGTCGTGATGTAAACTACATACTTAGTCACCAAAATCAGGTACATTTTTTGATGTAAACTACATACTTTCCTGCTTTTAAATCCTACAAGCTGTTTTTTAATTGGTATAACAGGCAATTGTAGGCTGTTAGTTTGGTTTTGTCACACATCGTACCACTAAAGAATTTTAGCTGGTACCTAGTTATGTTACTTTTATGTGATAACTTTCATGTATGCCTACTGGTAACATATGTTGTCGGTGTTCTGATAACTTGCCTTTTTAACTGTAAATGCATTGGTAACTTCTTTTGTTCATGTGTTCACATTTTTTTAACAGCTTCTGTTTCCCACACTGCAAAGTTGGGAACTCTACCAAAGGACGGGCATTGGTATGTCTTGTGCCTTAATCTCAAGGCAAAACAATTTTAAGTTCTTGATTCTCTTCGTCCACAAGATAGCCCTTCGCTCATCACACATGCAACGAAGCTTATGAATGGTATTAAAACAGCATGGTTGATTGCGTACAAGGACTCGAGTAGCAGATCCAAGACCATGATCTTGTGTACTGATACGTCCATTTTGCATCATGCTTATATGTTGATATTTATTGCATTATGGGCTGTTATTACACATTATGTCACAATACTTATGCCTTTTCTCTCTTATTTTACAAGGTTTACATGAAGAGGGAGAATGCCGGCAGCTGGAATTCTGGGCTGGAAAAGAAGCAAACTCTGGAAACCTATTCTGCACAACTCAAAAAGCTCCGAAACTTCACAGGAGAGAAGGGAAATAGATGAAATATTCTTTAATCAGGGACCCGTACTGAAAAACACCTTGCCTGTTGAAATCCTAGGGGATCCTCCTCCACCCAAGGGTGATCCCGTGTTTGAACTTAAACCTTTACCTGATAATCTTAAGTATGTTTATCTTGATGAAAGAAGATATATCATGTTATTATTAGTGCTAACATTTCAGAGCAGGAAGAAGAAAAATTGTTGAAAACTCTGAAGAAGCACCGTTCTGCTATTGGATATACTCTAGATGATCTTAAGGGCATTAGTCCCACTTTATGCTAACACAAGATAAAATTGGAAGAAAACGCTAAACCGGTTATTGATCATCAATGATGGTTAAATCCTAATATGAAAGAAGTGGTAAGGAAGGAAATACTAAAGCTTCTAGAGGTAGGTATTATCTATCCAGTTGTTGATAACCAGTGGGTAAGTCATGTCCATTGTGTCCCTAAGAAGGGAGGTATGACTGTTGTTCCTAATGATAAAGATGAACTAATCCCGCAAAGAATTGTTACAGGTTATAGGATGGTAATTGATTTCCGCAAATTAAATAAAGCTACTAAGAAAGATCATTACCCCTAGCCTTTTATTGATCAAATGCTAGAAAGGTTATCCAAACATACTCACTTTTGCTTTCTAGATGGTTATTCTGGTTTCTCTCAAATACCTGTGTCGAAGGGGGATCAAGAAAAAGACCACTTTTACTTGTCCTTTCGGTACCTTTGCTTATAGACGTATGCCTTTTGGTTTATGTAATGCACCTGCTACCTTTCAAAGATGCATGATGGCTATATTCTCTGATTTTTGTGAAACGATTGTTGAGGTTTTCATGGATGACTTCTCTGTTTACGGAACTTCTTTTGATGATTGCTTAAGCAACCTTGATCGAGTTTTGCAGAGATGTGAAGACACTAATCTTGTCTTGAATTGGGAGAAGTGCCACTTTATGGTTAATGAAGGCATTGTCTTGGGACATAAAATTTCTGAAAGAGGTATTGAAGTTGACAAAGCTAAAGTTGATGCTATTGAAAAGATGCCATGCCCCAAGGACATCAAAGGTATACGAAGTTTCCTTGGTCATACCGGGTTTTATAGGAGGTTCATTAAGGACTTCTCCAAAATTTCGAGGCCTCTGACTAATCTCTTACAAAAAGATATTCCTTTTGTCTTTGATGATGATTGTCTAGAAGCATTTGAAATACTTAAGAAATCATTGATCTCTGCACCTATTGTCCAGCCCCCTGACTGGAATTTACCTTTTGAATTATGTGCGATGCTAGTGATTATGTTGTAGGTGCTGTTTTAGGGCAAAGAGTAGATAAGAAATTAAATGTTATCCAATATGCTAGTAAAACTCTAGACAGTGCCCAGAGAAATTATGCTATTACTGAGAAAGATTTTTTAGCGGTTGTATTTGCTTGTGATAAGCTTAGACCCTATATTGTTGATTTTAAAGTAACTATTCACACCGATCATGTTGCTATCAAATACCTTATGAAAAAGAAAGATGATAAACCTAGACTTATTAGATGGGTTCTCTTGCTGCAAGAGTTTGATTTGCATATTATTGATAGAAAGGGAGCTGAGAACCCCGTGGCAGATAACTTGTCTAGGTTAGAGAATATACTTGATGACCCACAACCTATTGATGATAGCTTTCTTGATGAACAATTAGCTGTCATAAATACTTCTCGTACTGCTCAATGGTATTTTGATTATGCTAATTACATTGTTGCTAAGTTTATACCCCCTAGCTTCACATACCAGCAAAAGAAAAAGTTCTTCTATGATTTGAGACATTACTTCTGGGATGACCCACACCTTTATAAAGAAGGAGTAGATGGTATTATTAGATGTTGTGTACCTGAGCATGAACAGGAATAGATCCTACGCAAGTGTCACTCCGAAGCTTATGGAGGACACCATGTTGGGGATAGAACTGCACATAAGGTATTGCAATCTGGTTTTTATAGGCCTACTCTCTTCAAGGATGCCCGTAAGTTTGTCTTATCTTGTGATGAATGTCAAAGAATTGGTAATATCAGTAGACGTCAAGAAATGTCTATGAATTATTCACTTGTTATTGAACCATTTGATGTTTGGGGCTTTGATTATATGGGACCATTTCCTTCCTCTAATGGGTACACGCATATTCTAGTTGTTGTTGATTATGTTACTAAGTTGGTAGAAGCTATTCCAACTAGTAGTGCTGATCATAACACCTCTATTAAGATGCTTAAAGAAGTCATTTTTCCGAGGTTTGGAGTCCCTGGATACATAATGACTGATGGTGGTTCACACTTTATTTGTGGTGCTTTCCGTAAAATGCTTGCTAAGTATGATGTTAATCATAGAATTGCACCCCCTTATCACCCACAGACTAGTGGTCAAGTAGAACTAAGTAATAGAGAGCTGAAATTAATTTTGCAAAAGATAGTTAATAGGTATAGAAAGAATTGGTCCAAGAAACTTGATGATGCATTATGGGCCTATAGAACTGCATACAAAAATCCTATGGGTATGTCTCCATACAAGATGGTTTATGGAAAAGCACGTCACTTACCTCTTGATCTAGAACATAAGGCATATTGGGCTATCAAAGAGCTTAATTATGATTTCAAACTTGCGGGTGAGAAGAGGTTATTTTACATTAGCTCTATGGATGAATGGAGAACCCGGACCTATGAGAATGCCAAGTTGTTTAAAGAAAAAGTTAAAAGATGGCATGACAAAAGGATACAAAAGCGTGAGTTTAACGTAGGTGATTATGTCTTGCTATACAATTCTCATTTAAGTTTTTTTGCAGGAAAACTTCTCTCTAAGTTGGAAGGACCTTACGTTATCGAGTAGGTCTATCGTTCCGGTGCCATAAAAATCAACAACTTCGAAGGCACAAATCTGAAGGTGGTGAACGGTCAAAGAATCAAACATTATATCTCAGGTAACCCTATAAATGTTGAAACCAATGTTATTGAAACCATAACCCCAGAGGAATACATAAGGGACACTTTCCAGAACGATTCAGACTCCGAAAAGGAAGAGGTATGTGGTACGGTAAGTAAACCGACTCCAAAACAGTTCTAAAGGCAATTTTTCACCGTTTTGGAATATTTAGAAAAATAGAAAAACAAGTGGCAGTCTGGAAGAGACACGAGCCGTCCACGAGGGTGGAGGGCGCGCCCCCTTCCCATGGGCGCGCCCCCTGCCTCGTGGGCACCTCGTGTGCCTCCCGGACTCCGATTTCTTGTAGGTTACTCCTTTTGGTCGGTAAAAATTCACTATATATTCACCCAAAGGTTTTGACCTCTGTATCACGCAAAAATCCTCTGTTCTTGATTCGAGCTGTTTTCTGCTAGGGTTGACGAGGCCACGCATCATGTCGTCTTCCTCCTCTAACAATGAGGGCAACGATGCTTGGCTAATGAAGATAGATCTGGAGAGGGAAGGACCCGAGGAGATCAACAAGAAGAAGAGGATCAAGAAGGCGGTGGAAGATCAGGCTCCGGCAATAGGAGAAAAAGACGTCCATCAACCTCTTCCAAACCTTTTTACTTCAGCTGAGATTGAAGCTTTCAAGATGATTGAGTTAGCAAAAATTCAAAACAAGTGTCTCACAAGTGAAAATATTTTGTTGAAGGAGCATATAGCTGCACTCAAAGGTATTACCCGCAAGTTGGAGGATCTCCTACACTCGATGTATGATGATCCGGCGTCACTACTTTCAACTCCATCATCACCAACTCCGAAGAAGGGGACATAATCATATGGGTATGGGCACTCCCCTTGGCAACTGTCAAGCTTGGGGGAGTGACCCCGGTATCGTATCACCATCACACTCTTATCTTTACCGTTTTTCTTAGTTCGATCCTTTTGGTAGTATCTTGATCTAGTAGAATAAAGTTAGCATGATCTAGTTGTGAGATTTTGCTTTATGATCTTTACCCTTTGTAATCGAGTCTGTGAGCTATATAATAAAGATTAGTGTTGAGTCAAAGGGCTTGATTTCCTCACCTTGGTCATGATAGAATAAAAGAAAATATAAAAAGTATCAAAGAGATCATATTGATCTTATGGGAAGTAATGACTTCACATATAAAGAGTATGATGAATAAAAGTTGTTGGGAGTTGACAAACATAGTTTTGGTCATCGTTGCAATTAATAGGAAGTAATAAAGAAAGAAAGGCTTCACATACAAATATACTATCTTGGACATCTTTTATGATTGTGAGCACTCATTAAAATGCTAAAGAGTTGATATTGGACAAGGAAGACAACATAATGGGTTATGTTTTCTTATATCTGAAATAAAGTATATTGTCATGGATCATCCAACATGTTGAACTTGCCTTTCCCCCTCATGCTAGCCAAAACTCCTCGCACCAAGTAGATATACTACTTGTGCTTCCATACATCCTTAAACCCAGCTTTGCCATGAGAGTCCACCATACCTACCTATGGATTGAGTAAGATCCTTCCAAGTAAGTTGTCATGTAGCAAACTCGCTAAAATATGTATGATTTATTAGTGTGGAGGAAATAAGCTTTATACGATCTTGTGATATGGAAGTAATAAAAGCGACGGACTGTATAATAAAGGTCCTTATCACAAGTGGCAATATAAAGTGACGTTCTTTTGCGCTAAGACTTTGTCCATCAACCATAAAAGCACATGAAAACCTCTGCTTCCCTCTGCGAATGGCCTATTTACTATTCTTGCCTTATAAGAGTCAAGGTGAAATTCACCTTTCCTTTTTACATTTTATCCTTTGGCAAGCACATTGTGTTGGAAAGATCCTGACATATATACCCAATTGGATGTAAGTTATCATGGTCTATTATTGTTGACATTACCCTTGAGGTAAAAGGTTGGGAGGCAACACCATAAGCTCGTATCTTTCTCTGTGTCCGATTAAAACTCCATAACCACAAGTATTGCGTGAGTGTGAGCAATTGTGAAAGACTATATGATAGTTGAGTATGTAGGCTTGCTGAAAAGATCTTATGTTGACTCTTTTCGAAGTTATGATAAATTGCAATTGCTTCAATGACCGAGATCATAGTTTGTTGGTTTTCAACGAAGTTTCTGATTCATACTTGACATTGTGATGAATTGTTACTTTGCCATAAGAATCATATGACAATAATTCCCATGTGTCCTCGGGAGCACCGGTCCACCCACATACAAAATTATCAAAGTACCGAACGCGAATCAGATGATCGTAATGAAAACTAGCTTGACGATAATTCCCATGTGTCCTCGGGAGCGCTTTCCTTCATATAAGAGTTTGTCCAGGATTGTCCTTTGCTACAAAAAGGATTGGGCCATCTTGTTGCACCTTATTTACTTTTACCTTTTGTTACTTGCTACCAATTACCTTATCACAAAACTATATGTTACTTATAATTTCAGTGCTTGCAGAAAATACCTGACTGAAAATTGCCTATCATTTCCTTCTGCTCCTCGTTGGGTTCGACACTCTTACTTATCGAAAGGACTACGATAGATCCCTTACACTTGTGGGTCATCGTGTACATGGATGTGTTCAAACAGGACAATGGGTTAGTTTTTTTGGCTAGTACTCCATCATTTTTCCCATCTAAATACCCGGCAACTTAGTAGTGTAGCATTCAAAAAATTCGTTCACCTTTTTGCATATCTTAGTTTGCTTTTAACACATTTTTTTGTTTTTTTCCTTACATAACTGATTGCGGTTTCTTCGCGTTCAAGATCTTGGAGTTCTGGGATGGTAAAAATATCCCAGCAATAACTCAGGAGCAGATCCCGGCGCTGAGGAAGATATTGACAAGCATGTGGCTGGACCATCCTCTTAACAAATGCACGCAATGGTGCTATCACTTGTTCAACAAGGAGTAATCGAGGTGAGAAATTTGCACCAATATAAGTTTGAATTCATGTAACGATGATAGTTTTATACATTTTTTTCTGGGCTGGTTACTATATTTTTATACAATTTTGGTGATAACTTATGTTAGTCGGTGCTGAATTAAACATCCTTTATCAGGTGCTGATAACTTTCTTTTTCACTGTGTTGTAACATTTTGCTCACAAACAAAGAACGATAACTAATCTCATTCTCATTTCTGAAAATCCCCATTACATTTTGGATGATAACTTGCCTGTTTTAGTGTTGATAACTTTTCATTACATGGCGTGACGACATCGTTTACACAATAAAATGGGTAAAATTGATAAGTAAAATCGATAACTTGCACTTCAGTGCCCATCTAACTTTTTTGCACTTCAAGTTTCTAAGTGCGGGATGGATGAGATACATTTGCGTTTATCATGATCTGTCAACCCGCAGACTCTACATTTCCTCTTTTTTGGGTTTTGCAATGTCAAATTGGCGCTGAAATCTTTTCTCTCTTGGACGCCCTTTCGTAGTAGACTTTGGTGGGTCTAGTATCACTCTTGTGTTTGATGATTGGGATCCCTCTATATGTGAGCCCTGGAACTGAAAAATATTGTCAGACACATGCGTGAGAGGAATGCTTCCTTGATGCGCTACTCGGACTCTTCAGTGGCACTAGTCCCTGGTGGTGAAGAAAACATTTGTGCTTCTTTTCCCTCATCTTTTTCCTTTCTTGCTTTCTTTATCTGCCTTTTTTTAGCGCATCCATGTCGTCTCTGAAAGCATTAACGTGTTTCCTTGACAATGCCATCCCTTTATCAGTAGTGCAAGCGTCTTTTGCTTGTTCCTTGACATCATTCAGAATAGATGTATATCTCATGATGTTTTTTCCTTCCTCTGTCATACCCTTCTGAACTGTTGGCTGTTGGTAATCAGGCTCAACAAGATCCTCCTCTGGATCCCATGTCCACCTATCTAGGATATACCTCCTTGGTATCTCATAGACTCCAATCTGTTCCATTACTCGTAGTATGTGTGCGCACAATAGCCCATGGCGATCGAACTTGCAGCAAGTGCATGAGTATACCCCTTCATCCTTGTTCGCCTGCACATGGTAGTCCCTATCCCCATACTTTGGTAGTATACCTCGGAGCGACCACATCCTGAAGGTTCCATCTTGCAAAGTGTCGCATCCGTAAGCGGTCTTTAGCTTCATCTCTACCTGGAACTTGGAGAACAGATTTTGTGTGTGTATCCCTCGCATCTGCAACTCGATTAGGTTCAATGAATACATGTCTGCCTCTTTGTAAATTGTGTCCACTTGCTCTTTCACCACAACCACCATTACTTTCTCCTGGATTGCAGTGTATTGCGTTGCGAATTCAATCAATGAGTTATTGGGGTTCACGTACTTCTTGAACACAAGATTGAATCCCTCTCTCCTTGCAGTTGTCTGCAGGAATGGAAAGAAATGCTTCATGTAGTACACCGGGGCCCAACATTTCCTATTTTCCCACAGCCAGTGAAAATGTTCGTTGTCGATCTGGACATATTCATCCATCAATGCCCACCATTTGTTTTCAAACTCTTCCTCTGTGATACATAAAACATGAGATAATTATAACATCAGACACAACCAATGGTAATTAAAGTACAAGTATGCTGTTAACTTTTCTTAGTTATTAGATGGTAACTTCATGGAACCAATTTTCTGAAGGAAATATGCCCTAGAGGCAATAATAAAGATGTTATTTGTATTTCCTTATATCATGATAAATGTCTTTTATTCATGCTAGAATTGTATTAACCGGAAACTTAGTACATGTGTGGATACATAGACAAAACAGTATGTCCCTAGCATGCCTCTACTAGACTAGCTCATTGATCAAAGATGGTTATGTTTCCTAGCCATAGACATGAGTTGTCATTTGATCAACGGGATCACATCATTAGGAGAATGATGTGATGGACAAGACCCATCCGTTAGCATAGCACTATGATCGTTTAGTTTTACTGCTATTGCTTTCTTCATGACTTATACATGTTCCTATGACTATGAGATTATGCAACTCCCGAATACCGTAGGAACACCTTGTGTGCTATCAAACGTCACAACGTAACTGGGTGATCATAAAGATGCTCTACAGGTGTCTCCAAAAGTATTCATGGTGTTGGCATAGATCAAGATTAGGATTTGTCACTCCGAGTGTCGGAGAGGTATCTCTGGGCCCTCTCGGTAACACACATCATAATAAGCCTTGCAAGCAAAAAGACTAATGAGTTAGTCACGAGATGATGTGTTACGGAACGAGTAAAGAGACTTGCCGGTAACGAGATTGAACTAGGTATAGAGATACCAACGATCGAATCTCGGGCAAGTAACATATCGATGACAAAAGGAACAACGTATGTTGTTATGCGGTTTGACCGATAAAGATCTTCGTAGAATATGTAGGAGCCAATATGAACATCCAGGTTCCGCTATTGGTTATTGACCGGAGATAAGTCTCGGTCATGTCTACATAGTTCTCGAACCCGTAGGGTCCGCACGCTTAATGTTTGATGACGATCGGTATTATGAGTTTATGAGTTTTGATGTACCGAAGGTAGTTCAGAGTCCCGGATGAGATCACGGACATGACGAGGAGTCTCGTAATGTCCGAGACATAAAGATTGATATATTGGATGACTATATTCGGACACCGGAAGTGTTCCGGAAAATTTTCGGATTTAACTAGATTGCCGGAGGGGGTTACCGGAACCCCCTACGAGGGGGGATAGTCCATAGTGGGCCTTGAGGAAAGGAGAGAGGCAGCCCATAGAGGCTGGCCGGCGCCCCACCTAGGGATCCTAGTTGGACTAGGATTGGGGGGGCGCCACCTCTCCCTCTTTTCCTTTCCCTCTCTTCCTTCTTGGTGGACTCCTACTAGGAATAGGAGTGCAATCATATTCCTAGTAGGATTGCCCTAGCCGCACCATAGGAGGCCGGCCGGCCCTCCCCTCTTGCTCCTTTATATACGGGGGCAGGGGGCACCCAAAAACACACAAGTTGAATTGTTCCAGCCGTGTGCGGTGCCCCCCTCCACAGAAACACACCTCGGTCATACCGTCGCATTGCTTAGGCGAAGCCCTGTGCCGGTGAATACATCATATCCGTCACCACGCCGTCGTGCTGACGAAACTCTCCCGTGAAGCTCAACTGGATCAAGAGCTCGTGGGATGTCATCAAGCTGAACGTCTGCTGAACGCGGAGGTGCCGTACGTTTGGTGCTTGATCGGTTGAATCGCGAAGAAGTTCGACTACATCTACCACGTCACTTGACGCTTCCGCTTCCGGTCTACGAGGGTACGTAGACACACTCTTCCCTCTCGTTGCTATGCATCTGGTAGATAGATCTTGCGTGATCGTAGGAAAATTTTAAAATACTACGTTCCCCAACAGTGGCATCATGAGCCAGGTCTATGCGTAGATGATATGCACGAGTAGAACACAATGAGTTGTGGGCGATACTAGTCATACTGCTTACCAGCATGTCATACTTTGCTTCGGCGGTATTGTGAGATGAAGCAGCCCGGACCGACATTACGCGAACGCTTACGCGAGACTGGTTTCACCGTTACGAGCACTCGTTGCTTAAAGGTGACTGGCGGGTGTCTGTCTCTCTCACTTTAGCTGAATCAAGTGTGGCTACGCCCGGTCCTTGTGAAGGTTAAAACAGCACATACTTGACGAAACATCGTTGTGGTTTTGTATGCGTAGGTAAGAACGGTTCTTGCTAAGCCCGTAGCAGCCACGTAAAACTTGCAACAACAAAGTAGAGGACGTCTAACTTGTTTTTGCAGGGCATATTGTGATGTGATATGGTCAAGACATGATGAGTTATACGGTTTTGTATGAGATGATCATGTTTTGTAATGTTATCGGCAACTGGCAGGAGCCATATGGTTGTCGCTTTATTGTATGAAATGCAATCGCCATGTAATTGCTTTACTTTATCACTAAGCGGTAGCGATAGTCGTAGAAGCAATAGTTGGCGAGACGACAACGGTGCTACGATGGAGATCAAGGTGTCGCGCCGGTGACGAAGGTGATCATGAAGGTGCTTTGGAGATGGAGATCAAAAGCACAAGATGATGATGGCCATATCATGTCACATATTTTGATTGCATGTGATGTTTATCTTATTATGCTTCTTATTTTGCTTAGAACAACGGTAGCATTATAAGATGATCCCTTACTAAATTTCAAGGTATAAGTGTTCTCCCTGAGTATGCACCGTTGCGAAAGTTCGTCGTGCCGAGACACCACGTGATGATCGGGTGTGATAAGCTCTACGTTCAAATACAACGGGTGTAAGCCAGTTTTGCACACGCAGAATACTCGGGTTAAACTTGATGAGCCTAGCATATGCAGATATGGCCTCGGAACACTGGAGACCGAAAGGTCGAGCGTGAATCATATAGTAGATATGATCAACATAAGATGTTCACCATTGAAACTACTCCATCTCACGTGATGATCGGACATGGTTTAGTTGATTTGGATCACGTGATCATTTAGATGACCGGAGAGATGTCTATCTAAGTGGGAGTTCTTTAAATTAATATGATTAAATTAAACTTTAATTTATCATGAACTTAGTCCTGATAGTTTTTGCATATCTATGTTGTTATAGATCAATGGCCCGTGCTACCGTTCCTTTGAATTTTAATGCATTCCTAGAGAAAGCTAAGTTGAAAGGTGATGGTAGCAATTACACGGACTGGGTCCGTAACTTGAGGATTATCCTCATTGCTTCACAGAAGAATTATGTCCTTGAAGCACCGCTAGGTGACAAGCCCCCTCCTGCTAATGTAGACGCTTTGAACGTCTGGCAGTCGCGGTCTGATGACTACACGATAGTTCAGTGTGCCATGCTTTACGGCTTAGAACTGGGACTTCAACGACGTTTTGAACGTCATGGACCATATGAGATGTTCCAGGAGTTGAGGTTAATATTTCAAGCAAATGCCCGGATTGAGAAATATGAGATTTCCAATAAGTTCTACAGCTGCAAGATGGAGGAGAATAGTTCTATCAGTGAACACTTTCTCAGAATGTCTGGGTACTACAATCATATGACTCAACTTGGTTGCAAAGTTGACGAGGATAGTGTTATTGATAGAGTTCTTCAATCACTGCCACCAAGCTATAAAGGCTTTGTGATGAACTATAATATGCAAGGGATGCAAAAGACAATTCCCGAGCTCTTCGCTATGCTCAAGGCTACGGAGGTAGAAATCAAGAAAGAGCATCAAGTGTTGATGGTTAACAAGACCACTAGTTTCAAGAAAAAGGGCAAGGGAAAGAAGGGTAACTTCAAGAAGAATAGCAAGACAGTTGCTACTCCCACGAAGAAACCCAAGTCTGGAGCCAAGCCTGAAACTGAGTGCTTCTACTGCAAGGGGACTGGACACTGGAAGCGGAACTGCCCCAAGTATTTGGCGGATAAGAAGGATGGCAAGGTGAACAAAGGTATATGTGATATACATGTTATTGATGTGTACCTTACTAATGCTCGTAGTAGTACCTGGGTATTTGATACCGTTTCGGTTGCTAATATTTGTAACTCGAAACAGGGACTACGGATTAAACGAAGATTGGCTAAGGACGAGGTGACGATGCGCGTGGGAAATGGTTCCAAAGTCGATGTGATCGCCGTCGGCACGCTACCTCTACATCTACCTTCGGGATTAGTTTTAGACCTAAATAATTGTTATTTGGTGCCAGCGTTAAGCATGAACATTATATCTGGATCTTGTTTGTTGCGAGATGGTTATTCATTTAAATCAGAGAATAATGGTTGTTCTATTTTTATGAATAATATCTTTTATGGTCATGCACCCTTGAAGAGTGGTCTATTCTTATTGGATCTCGATTGTAGTGATACACATATTCATAATATTGAAACCAAAAGATGCAAGGTTAATAATGATAGTGCAACTTATTTATGGCACTGCCGTTTAGGTCATATTGGTGTAAAACGCATGAAGAAACTCCATAGTGATGGACTTTTGGAATCACTTGATTATGAATCACTTGGTGCTTGCGAACCATGCCTCATGGGCAAGATGACTAAAACTCCGTTCTCCGGAACTATGGAGCGAGCAACAGATTTGTTGGAAATCATACATACTGATGTATGTGGGCCAATGAGTGTTGAAGCTCGCGGCGGGTATCGTTATTTTCTGACCTTCACTGATGATTTGAGCAGATATGGGTATATCTACTTAATGAAGCACAAGTCTGAAACATTTGAAAAGTTTAAAGAATTTCAGAGTGAAGTAGAGAATCATCGTAACAAGAAAATAAAGTTTCTACGATCTGATCGTGGAGGAGAATATTTGAGTTACGAGTTTGGTCTTCATTTGAAACAATGTGGAATAGTTTCACAACTCACGCCACCCGGAACACCACAGCGTAATGGTGTGTCCGAACGTCGTAACCGTACTTTATTGGATATGGTGCGATCTATGATGTCTCTTACCGATTTACCACTATCGTTTTGGGGTTATGCTTTAGAGACAGCTGCATTCACGTTAAATAGGGCACCATCTAAATCCGTTGATACGACACCTTATGAACTATGGTTTGGCAAGAAACCAAAGTTGTCGTTTGTTAAAGTTTGGGGCTGCGATGCTTATGTGAAAAAGTTTCAACCTGATAAGCTCGAACCCAAGTCGGAGAAATGTGTCTTCATAGGATACCCAAAAGAGACAGTTGGGTACACCTTCTATCACAAATCCGAAGGCAAGATATTCGTTGCTAAGAATGGATCGTTTCTAGAGAAGGAGTTTCTCTCGAAAGAAGTGAGTGGGAGGAAAGTAGAACTTGATGAGGTAATTGTACCTTCTCCCGAATTGGAAAGTAGTACATCACAGAAAATTGTTCCAGTGATTCCTACACCAATCAGTGAGGAAGTTAACGATGATGATCATGAAACTTCAGATCAAGTTTCTGCTGAACATCGTAGATCAACCAGAGTACGTTCCGCACCAGAGTGGTACGGCAACCCAGTTCTGGAAATCATGTTACTAGACCATGATGAACCTGCGAACTATGAGGAAGCGATGATGAGCCCAGATTCCGCAAAATGGCTTGAGGCCATGAAATATGATATGGGATCCATGTATGAGAACAAAAGTGTGGACTTTGGTTGACTTGCCCGATGATCGGCAGGCCATCGAAAATAAATGGATCTTCAAGAGGAAGACCGACGCAGACGGTAATATTACTGTTTACAAAGCTCGACTTGTTGCAAAAGGGTTTCGACAAGTTCAAGGAGTTGACTACGATGAGACTTTCTCACCTGTAGCGATGCTTAAGTCTGTCCGAATCATGTTAGCAATTGCCGCATTTTATGATTATGAAATCTGGCAAATGGATGTCAAAACTGCATTCCTGAATGGATATCTCAAAGAAGAGTTGTATATGATGCAACCAGAAGGTTTTGTCGATCCAAAAGGTGCTAACAAAGTGTGCAAGCTCCAGCGATCCATCTATGGACTGGTGCAAGCATCTCGGAGTTGGAATATACGCTTCGATGAGGTGATCAAAGCTTATGGTTTTATACAGACTTTTGGAGAAGCCTGTATTTACAAGAAAGTGAGTGGGAGCTCTGTAGCATTTCTAATATTATATGTGAATGACATATTGCTGATTGGAAATGATATAGAATTTCTCGATAGCATAAAAGGATACTTGAATAAGAATTTTTTTCAATGAAAGACCTCGGTGAAGCTGCTTATATATTAGGCATCAAGATCTATAGAGATAGATCAAGACGCTTAATTGGACTTTCACAAAGCACATACCTTAATAAGATTTTGAAGAAGTTCAAAATGGATCAGTCAAAGAAAGGGTTCTTGCCTGTATTACAAGGTATGAAGTTGAGTAAGACTCAATGCCCGACCACGGCAGAAGATAGAGAGAAAATGAAAGTCATTCCCTATGCCTCAGCCATAGGATCTATCATGTATGCAATGCTGTGTACCAGACCTGATGTGTGTCTTGCTATAAAGTCTGGCAGGGAGGTACCAAAGTAATCCGGGAGTGGATCACTGGACAGCGGTCAAGAACATCCTAAAATACCTGAAAAGGACTAAGGATATGTTTCTCGTGTATGGAGGTGACAAAGAGCTCGTCGTAAATGGTTACGTCGATTCTAGCTTTGACACTGATCCGGATGACTCTAAGTCACAAACCGGATATGTATTTTTATTGAACGATGGAGCTGTCAGTTGGTGCAGTTCCAAGCAGAGCGTCGTGGCGGGATCTACGTGTGAAGCGGAATACATAGCTGCTTCGGAAGCAGCAAATGAAGGAGTCTGGATGAAGGAGTTCATATCCGATCTAGGTGTAATACCTAGTGCATCGGGTCCAATGAAAATCTTTTGTGACAACACTGGAGAAATAGCCTTGGCGAAGGAATCCAGGTTTCACAAGAGAACAAAGCACATCAAAAGACGCTTCAATTCCATCCGCGATCTAGTCAAGGAGGGAGACATAGAGATTTGAAAAATACATACGGATCTGAATATTGCAGACCCGTTGACTAAGCCTCTTCCACGGGCAAAACATGATCAGCACCAGGACACCATGGGTGTGAGGATCATCACTTTGTAATCTAGATTATTGACTCTAGTTCAAGTGGGAGACTGAAGGAAATATGCCCTAGAGGCAATAATAAAGATGTTATTTTTATTTCCTTATATCATGATAAATGTCTTTTTTTTCATGCTAGAATTGTATTAACCGGAAACTTAGTACATGTGTGGATACATAGACAAAACAGTATGTCCCTAGTATGCCTCTACTAGACTAGCTCATTGATCAAAGATGGTTATGTTTCCTAGCCATAGACATGAGTTGTCATTTGATCAACGGGATCACATCATTAGGAGAATGATGTGATGGACAAGACCCATCCGTTAGCATAGCACTATGATCGTTTAGTTTTACTGCTATTGCTTTCTTCATGACTTATACATGTTCCTATGACTATGAGATTATGCAACTCCCGAATACCGTAGGAACACCTTGTGTGCTATCAAACGTCACAATGTAACTGGGTGATCATAAAGATGCTCTACAGGTGTCTCCGAAAGTATTCGTGGTGTTGGCATAGATCAAGATTAGGATTTGTCACTCCGAGTGTCGGAGAGGTATCTCTGGGCCCTCTCGGTAACACACATCATAATAAGCCTTGCAAGCAAAAAGACTAATGAGTTAGTCATGAGATGATGTGTTACGGAATGAGTAAAGAGACTTGCCGGTAACGAGATTGAACTAGGTATAGAGATACCAACGATCGAATCTCGGGCAAGTAACATACCGATGACAAAAGGAACAACGTATGTTGTTATGCGGTTTGACCGATAAAGATCTTCGTAGAATATGTAGGAGCCAATATGAACATCCAGGTTCCGCTATTGGTTATTGACCGGAGATAAGTCTCGGTCATGTCTACATAGTTCTCGAACCCATAGGGTCTGCACGCTTAACGTTTGATGACGATCGGTATTATGAGTTTATGAGTTTTGATGTACCGAAGGTAGTTCGGAGTCCCGGATGAGATCATGGACATGACGAGGAGTCTTGGAATGTCCGAGACATAAAGATTGATATATTGGACGACTATATTCGGACACCGGAAGTGTTCCGGAAAAGTTCCGGATTTAACTGGATTGCCGGAGGGGGTTACCGGAACCCCCTACGAGGGGGGATGGTCCATAGTGGGCCTTGAAGAAAGGAGAGAGGCAGCCCATAGAGGCTGGCCGGCGCCCCACCTAGGGATCCTAGTTGGACTAGGATTGGGGGGGCGCCACCTCTCCCTCTTTTCCTTTCCCTCTCTTCCTTCTTGGTGGACTCCTACTAGGAATAGGATTGGGATTGCCCTAGCCGCACCATAGGAGGCCGGCCGGCCCTTCCCTCTTGCTCCTTTATATACGGGGGCAGGGGGGCACCCAAAAACACACAAGTTGAATTGTTCCAGCCGTGTGCGGTGCCCCCCTCCACAGAAACACACCTCGGTCATACCGTCGCATTGCTTAGGCGAAGCCCTGTGCCGGTGAATACATCATATCCGTCACCACGCCGTCGTGCTGACGAAACTCTCCCATGAAGATCAACTGGATCAAGAGCTCGTGGGACGTCATCAAGCTGAACGTGTGCTGAACGCGGAGGTGCCGTACGTTCGGTGCTTGATCGGTTGAATCGCGAAGAAGTTCGACTACATCAACCACGTCACTTGACGCTTCCGCTTCCGGTCTACGAGGGTACGTAGACACACTCTTCCCTCTCGTTGCTATGCATCTGGTAGATAGATCTTGCGTGATCGTAGGAAAATTTTAAAATACTACGTTCCCCAACATTTTCCAGATCTTTTTTTGTTCTTTTTTATATTTGAAAGTTTTTTTTGTTTGTCTTACACCTAGTCTGGTAACTTTTCTAAACCAATAGTTGGTATCAACATATGTAGTTTCTCCGGTACAAAATAACCAGACCCCTTTTTTGCTAATATCAAATGTAAATGTTTTTGTTTGTTATTTTTCTTTCCACACATTTTTTCCATTGTAATTTGATGTTGGTCCAATGAAACAGCCCCCTGGTAATATAACGAACAAGATCATGGTAACTTATGTAGACCCACACATGGTAACTTGTGCCTCACACATATTCATATGGCTTCTCAAGTTTGCTGCATGGCAATTAAAATGGGTCAACAGAGTAGGTACGTACCAGTCAAGATGTTGTCGACATAGTCTTTGAACGCTTTGTTTAGTGGTTTATGATCAGTCATAAGCTTTTCAAGTTTGTCATGCGCATTTTTCATTATATGTCAGCGGCAATTTCTGTGTATTATGTTCAAGAAGACCTCGTCGATCGCACTCCTCATTGCAAAGTCCTGGTCTATGATGATGTTTTTTGGGGCAATACCACCCATTGCATGGAGGAATGTGTTAAACAGCCACATAAAGTTCTCCTTTAGTTTGTTTCGAACGAAGCCACACCCAAACTAGATGGATTGACCATGGTTATTAATTCCAATGAATGGTGCACACGGCATCTTGTACATGTTTGTCATGTATGTCGTGTCAAACGACAAACAGTCATTATACTTTGCATATGCCCTGCGTGATGCGCCATCTATCCAGAACAAGTTCTAACCCCTGTCCTTATCATCAAGTTTGATTCTCCAGTAGAAATATGAATCTTTGGCCCTCATCTCTTGGAAGTACGCAATTGTGCTCCCAACGTCCTTGTGGCGGTGCTCTAAGCGGAACTTAGCTCGTTGATTAGCAATGTCTTGTGTCGTGTAGGGTACGTCTTGAGCGCTTCCGTAGAATCATGACAGCAACTGCATCTGCCTCGCAGTCTCAACGTTACATCCGTACAGAACCCTCAAGAAGTCCTGCTCCTCCTTCGGAATGTACCAATGTGATGATAAGAATTTTGTTAGGGACGGCTTTTTGATCAAGGGGTGATTGTGGTTGTCCTCGAAACGGCCCACGGTCCACCATGCATCATCGTGGGTTAGGTACATGTGCACTTCACATTCAATCCTAACAACTTCCTTTTTTTTCCTCTTCTTGACAATGTTGGCTGGGTTTTCCACATCTTGCAGCTCATCCCTGTCCCTGCGTCGTTTGCCATATTTTGTACAAACCAGGAGCACCCTGCTTAAAGTTCCATCAATCCTCTCTTTCTTGAATTGCTGCCTAATTGCAAAGCCAGTCCTACGCGCGTAGATGTTGTAGTGGTCACATGCGCTCTCCAAGGTGTCAAATTTTGTCTATTGTAAAGGTGGCTTAGGTGTGGAATATGCCTCCATCTTGCTGCCTTCCATATCAGCGTCGATCCCAACAGTTTCTGGAGTTGCTGGTTCGCTTATTGTCTGCTCTCCAAGGCTCCTAGCTCCTGTGCTTGCATTTGTTCCAGCACTATGTGCATTTGTTCCACCACTGGGCAAGCTGTTATTTGCGTTGATTGCCCGAGCACCTGCAATTTGGCCTGGTAAATTAGTGGAATATTGCATGATAAATAACACTTTTCCATCATGGTAGTTTTCTGAAGATTCAGTGAATGTATCTTTCTTCTCTGCCTAAACAACCCTAGTAATTTGAATATTTTGAAGCTGGTAATATGAGTGCACCAATGCTAGTAATTTCAAACTCACTTCAATAGTAAAGTATTCTTTCTTCCTAAACAACCCTGGTAATTTGCATATTTTGAACCTGGTAATATATGTGCACCAATGCTGGTAATTTTCAAACCCACTTCAATAATAAAGTATAAAACTGGGTTTTTCATTCCATGATGATATTTAAACAATAATGCTGGTAATTTTACCTGTTTCCACAATGTTTGGGTACGCAGAATTGTTGCTTGGTGTGCGCGCTGCATCGTCCTCTTCATGCATTCTCCCTCCTCCTCCATCTTCTGCATTATCTCCTCTGCTATCATCCATTATCTACTCATGCTTCATTGTTTTTACGTTTGCACGTTAGTATACATTTACACATGTTGACTCTTATTTTGAAACTCATTGTTTTCTTTACTCTTTACACAGTTGTTTGAAGGCAAAAATCGCAGGGGTGATTGGGAAGAACACTAAACAGGACAATTACAGTACAACATGATCATCTCCATTAAAAGGCACCATTTTCTTTATCCAATGGTAGTACTTAGCTAAAGTGGATGATAACTTTTACAATGTACAGATTAATAACTTGTTTACTTCATGCAGTATAGCATTTTTGTAGACTCAAAAATGAACCTTTTTTGCAATGCATTTTCCATTTGTATGAGAGTATGATTTTTGTGATCAATAAAGGTTTCTATTTCCTTTATCTGTCTTTATTTTTCCATGGTAGCACACAAAATCTATGGTTTTTGTAGCAAGGGAATGGGGTATTTTTGGGTACTCTGTTATGTTGCATAAAGTTGGTAACAAAAACTACTAGGGGTTGGTAATTTTTCACTTAGTTGATTGGTAAGTCACTGCAATAGGCAGAATTATCAGAGAAGTTTGTTTATTCTGTTTCCATGAGGTTGTAGGATGGTAATTTTTGCACA
>LR738716.1:122261919-122319057 GCA_902687465.1 Secale cereale | reverse complement strand
TCTCTGTCTTTTTTTTTTCTTTCTCCCTCTTTCCAAGACAAACTAGATAAGATGCATATTGGATCAAGCAAAGATGCGAACAACTTCAACTATGATTGTGACAATGAACGATGGGTTGCAGGAGGTGGAAATTGATGGATGAGGTGGTGGACAGCGGAAGGGATAACGATGCAGCGGCGACGTGACTAATGTGAACAGAACTCGAAACTCTAACGAACTAGACACTAAGACCAGCAACTTGACACGACGATGCAACCGATAATTCAATAATGCAAACAATGAAAAGAAAATTGCAAATGCTCAGACTGGCTTGGACAAAGGATGAATAGACTTAACTTTTTTTTGTGGCTTTTCCTTGGACAATAGGTAAGAAAATAAATCTAATCTAGGAATAACTGGAAATTCTCACCGAGCAACCTGAAAACTGATACCACTTGATAGAGGCGAGGGGCCCGATCTTTCGATGAGATGGTAACTATCGATTTGGTGGAGTCGACTTTGACGATCCGACTACAAACGTGCACGACGTTGCGCCTTAGCAATCGCTAAACCAATCTCCAGGGGTTACTGACGATGCCAGAAGCACAATCAGCCTGACCACGAAGGTCTATTCCTGCATGCAATCGAAGAACAAGCTAGAATATGATAAAGCAATCTGAATATTGCAAATATAGATGAAGTATTGATAAAGATGGGGATCCGTAAGCGGTCTTGGTCTGGTCGTTGGACACAAACGAAGTACACGAAGTTGCAATGGCTAACTTTTGACTAAACAAATCCCAAAGAAAAAGCTACTAGATGGATCTACTTATATAGGAGCAAGGGGTGGCGGCCAAGGAGGTGGAAGGACGTCCCAAGGCAGCCTAAAACTAACCCTAGGTCGTACAAGGCTCATGGGCCCAAGTGGAGGTGATGTAACACCTTTGGACTTGTAGTTTGACTCAGATTCTGCTGGAGCGTCAGATTGTTTCGTCGGTATCTCAATGCTCCGGACGAATTTGAAGGTGATTCCAATTGGGTTGGAAAGTGTACGAAATCTAGTTTCCAACAAAAAAAGAATCACCCAATTCGGAGTCCGTATGAAGGAATTTTTGCCGTTTTGAGTCAGGTATGTCTGTGCAGTCCGAATCTGGATGCAGAACGTGAGAGACTTGGACTCTATCTTCTCTTGGCCCAAAAGTGACGTGAGAGTACTTTTTGAACAGCACCTAAACTTTTCTTTTTCCCTTATCTTCATATGTGGATTGTACAAATGTCTCATACACCTGGAATTAGACATGGCACAAAAGTCTATGAAGTATTTTTGTCCTGGATGACATAAATAAATTGTTGCATAGTTTGCATTAGAAATCACCTCACAAATATACATGTATGCAATATTTTTGGTCGTATCCAAGGTAGTCATGTCCTCATCACTGCAACACTCCGCGGCAAGGATGAGGAGCTTGAGGCTCTTGTCGAGCGGCGGACCCGCGAGCTGGCGCAGAGGCACAAGGAGGCGCTCGATGCCCAGGCTCTGGCCCATGCCGGCAAGATACAAGAGCTGGAGGTGGAACGGGACGGGCTGAAGGAGCAGGCCCTCAGACTGTCCGACAAGAAGACCAGGCTCAACTGTGCCTTGACAAAGGTGCAGGGAGCGGTCATCAGCAGGACCGGGGAGCTCTCCGAGGCACAAAACTCCATCAGAGATCTCAGGCTGAGGCTGGAGAATCTCGAGAAGATGTTGGCGGAGAGCTCTGCTCGGGAGGAGGTCTTGGCCAAGAGCCTGGAGGAGGAGAAGCAGCTGCGGGCGGATGAGGGCGCCTCCCACCAAGAATACGTGGTGGGGGAGAACAGGTGGATCAGCCGGCTGGATGACATCACCGGCAGGGTTGCCTCACAGTTGGCCCTCATGGGGATGCCGAACGTGAGGTATGCCCCTGAATGGAGCGGGTCTATCAACGCCAAGCTGACCCTGTTCTTCGAGGGCGTCCTCAGCGCCTTGACTGATCTCCACTCCAACAGAACGGCCACGCTCGCCGGGGAGGCCCGGCGGCTCTGCCGGGGAGTCACGACCAAGGTCCTCACCAAGGTGGCGTTCTGGAATCTCGCCCTCGACTTCGAGGCCGCGATGGACAGCTTGCCGGAGGATGCCAACCTCACGGCGCTCAAGGAGCGCATCAAGCCTGTCATCAGCCGCATCGACGAAATCAAGAGGGTGGAGGGCCAGCACCGAGATTAAGCATCCCGTTCTTCCTCGCCGCTGCGGGTTCATGCCCAAGACAAATTTTATCTTTAGTTAGAACCGCAGCGATGGTGTCGGTGTACGAAAAGAGGGGTACACTTTTTGTACCCCTATGACTGTGCACGGGCAGTCTGAGCCACGGGCACCACCACACCAAGCATGGCGAGGGAGGGCAAGACCGAAGCTGAATGGAGACTAGAGCAACGCCAAGAACAAGAGCACAAAGAGCAAAGGGACGAAGCGGCTCTCGCCGGCAAGATCCTTGCCGGGGCCAGCACTAGCAGCAACGGCAAGACCCTTGCCGCGACAGCTCGCCCCGCGCCTACGGAGCGAATCACCCTTGAGTCCACCACCCCCAAGGGGCGAGGATTCGGGAGATATCCCCGTGCTGGCATGCAGATCTTTGTGAAGACATTCAAGATCATATACAAGTTAAGAAGACGGCCCTTGGCGGGATTCCAGCCAAGGAGAACCACAAGGCCCCCGGCAAGCACCTTGCCGGGGATGACAGCAGGCACCACAGCAGGACCCTTGCCGGAGCCCCGGCAAGGCCCTTCCCAAGGACACCCGCAGGGCCACCGTCAGGCCCACACCAACTGGGTTTCTACCGACCCGACCAGCTGGACGGGCTCCTGCGTGGCAACCCACAGATCTTCGTGGAGACCCGCCGTTGCGCCACCTCAGCTGCCTGTCTGCCTACATGGCGCCTTAGGCACTGCTAGCCAGGGCGCGTGTCAACACGAGGAGGAGCGGCGACGGACAAGACGGACGTCCCCCCCGTCCCTGATAAAGCAAGGACACCTAAGCTGGGCGCATTAAGTGCACCTTGTGCTGTAATGCGAGGGATAACCTCACATCACTGTACCCTTTCCACCTCCTGTGTGCCACTATGGCAACCACTTTTTCCTATAAAAGGAGGCCCGAGGCGACCAGGAGAAGGATTCGGCTTTTCAAAACTCCTCACGACTCTTTTGGAGCTCCTCGCTAGCTGAAGAACACCAACATATAATCCACCAAAGCAGGAGTAGGGTTTTACGCATCTTTGCGACCCGAACCTGGGTAAAGGAACCGTGTCCTGGCTGTTAGATCCGCTCTTCTCTCAACCCCGCGCCCGCAACCGTAGTAGGGATTCTTATGATCCCATAGGTGTCGATCCAAATACACCGACATCTTTCGCGCGCCAGGTAGGGGGCACAGTTGTGGGAATCGGCTTTGGCAGTCAGTTCGACGCATCTTCATCGTCATGGCGCCCAAGAAGAAGACGACGGTGGCAGTTGGCCAGTCAGAGGCCGGACAACCCGTCTCGACGCGGGCGAGCAGCGGACCGGTCGCAGAAAGGACCCGGGGCGCTGCTCGCGAACACCAACGCCATCCCGACAGCCGGAGTTTGGGAGGTGGCGATGTTTGTGCGCCTGGTAACGGGCCACACGCCGGCAGTTCCAAAGCTGGAGCCCGACCCTCCGCGGGTGGCGCAGGGCCTTCCAAGGTCGTGGCCGCATCACCCGAAGGCGACGCAAGGGCCCCCAGAACTCCCACGCCGGCGCCAAGAGCGCGCTTTTCTCAAGCAGCGCGCGACGGATGGCGTCGTCACCCCGAAGATCCCGGACGTCACCATGGGAAGGGCCCCGAGGGCCACTCCCGGGACGTAGAAGACCTGCCCGCTCGACAAAGCGCTGGTGGAGACGTTAGGCGGCCGCGGGATCGTGATGGAGCTCCTCCTAACACGGTCAGGGGTCGAAGCGCGTCACGGTCCGTGCAGGTTTCACTACCATTGACACCAGCCGAAGCTTTGGCGCGCGCGCAGTTGCTCCTCGACTTTCCTCCGGTTACGGGGAAACTCGACGAATGGAGAGCCACCGTTCGAAGCCTTGTCGCAGTCACCAATAGGGATGACCTAAATCCGGCGGAGCTCCCAGGCCGACGCTCTGATGGGGTCCCACGCACCGGCGGCGGGAGAGCCGGCAACGCCGTGGCTACGGTGCATTCGCCTCCTCCTTGATGTCGCGGGCGACGCCATCTCCATAGCGTCGTCCGACCCACGGACCTGCGGCGACCAGCGTCAAGTACTTCAGGAGCGAGCTCATGAAGATGCTCGAACCACCATCGAGCGCCGGCACGGAACGCGCCACCAGTCAGACAGGCAAGCAGGGCCTGCTGCGGACCGCCCAGCACCGGAAAGCCCCGGAGGTCTACCCTACGAGGTAGGTTGTCCAGCTTTCACCCGTGAGCTGCGGCAGTTCCAGGGCCCTCTCACAGCACCTTCAAGCCTGACGTTGGCGAGAAGTACAACGGCAAGACCAACTCGTCGGAGTTCCTCAGCATCTACACCATCGCGATGCAAGCTGCCGGGGCCCGCGATGATAAGGTGCTTGCGAATTACTTTCCGTTGGCTCTTAAACCTAACGCCATGTCGTGGTTGATGCTGATACGGAGTATCCTAGGGCCATCCCCATGGACCCTTCATCGCCTCATCAAGTGCCCAAAGGACCCATGACTCGAGCACGTGCAAGAGCTCTCGAGACCGAGGTGACTTCACTCCTTGCTCCAAATCCTTCTGATATGCATGAGACATGGCTTCTACCCTCATCAGGAACTCTGTGCATACTCAGGTACTTGGATGAAGGCCACGGGACAGCTCTGCACAATGGTCAAGACGGCGAGTTCGACAAGTGCCGGGAACAAGAAGAGCAAAGGCTGAAGATGCTACAGGCACCGGACGTCCGGCCTGCACCGGACGACCGGCGACTCCCAGGCACCGGACGACCGGAAGCCACCGGACGTCCGTGACAACGACCACAGAAGAAAATAGCGGACATCCGACGATTACCGGACGTCCGGTCCCTCCGGAACCACCGGACGTCCGGTAACCAACAGACGTCCGCCCCGACGGCGACTACTCGTGTAATATATACTCGTTGACTCCCATCCTTTGGGGGCAGCTTTTGGATAGCTCATTTCATACCTTTGTGTGGATTCTCTCCCATGAGACCGCGCGCCTCTCCGGAGAAGATCCACCTCGGATTCAGGACCTCCACATCGGAGAAGATCCCAAGGGATATCAAGGCCTCCTCCGGGAGAAGACTATCTTTGTATCACCATGTTGACTATGGACCGTGTATCTCTATGTGTATCGTGGATCTAGCACCTGTGTGACCATCTTTGTGTTGATTTGAGTGTTTTCCTCTTGTGTTTTCCCTCGTTTCCGCCTTCTGTTCCTCGTGTTCCTCGTGGGATACTCTCCAAACGTGAAAGATCTGCTGATTAGGGTTCCACCCTACATCATCTTGGTATCAAGAGCAAGGTTGATCACGATTTTGGAGCCCCACACCCTGTCTTCTACCTTGTTTTTGTTGTGTTCTTCCCAATTTCGAAAAATTCCCCACAAAAAGAGCCCCCAAATTTTTTTGTGATCTGTTGATTTGGCAAGATATTGTTGACTTTGTTCCATGGATTTGCTGTGCCACGTGTCGATCTAGCATTTCCCCACTATTTCACCGATTTTCACCAGCCAATTCGACCACGTTCGACCAATTTGTCCACGGATTCCACCAACCCCAGTCCAAAACCTACCGGACGACCGACATTTACCGGACGTCCGGCACCTTTCGAGACACCGGACGTCCGCTAAACACCGGACGACCGACACCCCGTTTACAGAAAGTTTTCCCGGATTTTCGGAACTTCCGGACGTCCGACCCCTTCCGACCGACCGGAAGACCGGTAACTGCGGGACGTCCGACAGACCCTGACGAAGCTGAACTTGTTCAGTTCCGTTCCACCTTCCGCAACCACCACCGCTTACCCGCTACAAGTTTGAAAAGTTTGTCTCCATTCGCCTTGGATACTTGAGTTGTTGTTTCACCGTTTCCTTGGATGTTTAGGCTACCCTGGAACGGCAACACTTCGACAACACCACCGCTCAACTTCGGCAAGGACGGTAACATCGACGACACTTCGCTCATTCTACCTTGCAATTGCATTGGCACCCTATGAACCATCTTTGCGTAGCTTTCCCATTGAGACTAGCCATTTGAGTATTGCCGGGCCACGACACTTGTGCACATTAGTGATAGTCATAGATATTGCATACTACATCATAGTGAGTGTCACCACACCATCTTGGTATCTTGCATATCTCCGTGTGCCACAAGAGTGCTCCGCATACACAATAGCTACCTTGATCCGAGAAGCATGCATAAGTATCCAAAGAAAGAGCTCACAAGCTTCTAAGCAAAAGAGCCAACCAAAGCAAAGATACAATAGCATCATACGCTTTGCATCAAAGGAGATAATACATCATAGAAACATCATCTTGTGCTCAAGCATCGGCACATCATACACTCATAGCATACTTGTGATAGATAGTCGTTACGTTTTGCCTCTTATAGGTCGTGCACAAGTGCGTATCCGCCTATTAAGCAATCGATTAGCGTCTCTCTAGCGTTGTGCAACACGAGCATTTTCCGTGGATTCCACATTTTCGCTCACCCTTGGTTGCACAACCACATTTATCTATCCGTGCGTGTGTTCCGTGTGCTACCTTTGCTAGTGATCAACTTGTTGCATGAGAAAATTTGTGAACCATTTTCAACATCTTTGAGTCATTTTGACGATTGCATTGAATTTGTGCCACATCCTAACCAAGCTCCTCTCAGAGCTTTATTGTGTAGGTGATACAGGGTGGAACCCTAATCAGCGGATCTTTCACGTTTGGAGGGTGGCACACGATGAACACGGGGAATCACAAGGGAAATATGGGGAAAACACAAGAGGAAAACACTCAATCAACACGAAGATAATCACACAAGCACTAGATTCGCGATACAAGGTTGAGATACATGATCCAAAGTCAACACCGGTGATACAAAGATAGTCTTCTCCGGGAGGAGGTCTTGATATCCCTGGGGATCTTCTCCGTGAAGGAGGTCCTGAATCCGTAGTGGATCTTCTCCGTAGAGGCGCACCGTCTCGTGGGAGAAATCCACACAAGTATGGGAAAATGAGCTAAACCACAGCTGAGTCTAAAGGAAGGAGGTCAACGGGTATATATTACAAAGGGGGTCGCCGTCGTAGCGGACGTCCGTGGGTTACCGGACGTCCGGTGGTTCCGGAGGGACCGGACGTCCGGTAATCATCGGATTTCCGCTAATTAGCTTCTGTCGCCATTGTCACGGACGTCCGGTGGCTTCCGGTCGTCCGGTCGTCTGGGAAAGGCCGGACGTCCGGTGTCTTCCGGTGGTCCGGTGCCTGGGAGTCGCCGATCGTCTGGTGCAGGCCGGACGTCCGGTGCCTGTAGCATCTTCTGCCTTCCTTCTTCTTGTCTCGTGCACTTGTTGGGCCTGTCCTCTTGAGCCTCATGTAGAGCTGTCCCGCGGCCTTCGTCCAAGCACCTGAGTATGCATAGAGTCTCTGATGAAGGTAGAGGCCGTGTCTCAAGTGAATCCGAAAGATGTAAAGAGAGGAGCGAGGTCACCTCGGTCTCGAAAGCTCTCGCACGGGCTCTAGTCATGGGTCCTTTGGGCACTTGGTGAGGCGATGAAGGGTCCATGGTGATGACCCTAGGATACACCGTATCATCTCCCCTCCCTTGGGAAAGATCCCACCTCGGATCGAAATCTTCATCACCATGGAAAGGAGAGAGGTCCTTGATGTTGAAAGTATCGCTCACGGAGTACTTGTCTCATGGGATGTCGATCTTGTAGGCGTTGTCGTTGTAGCATGCTAGCACCTTGAAGGGTCCGTCGGCGCGAGGTAGAAGCTTGGACTTGCGCTCGTGTGGGAAGCGGTCCTTGCGAAGGTGAAGCCAAACAAGATCTCCTGGGTTGAACACCATCGGTGCCTTGTTGACGTTGAACTTGGTGGCGCGAAGGTGGACTTGTCGCTCGATCATCGCCCTTGTGTCTTCGTGCACCTTCTTGAGATAATTTGCCCTTGCACTTGCGTCCATGTTCGTGCGCTCTTGGAGAGGAAGAGGTAGGATGTCCAAAGGCGACAACGGGTTGAAGCCGTAGACGATCTCGAAGGGGGACTTGCCGGTTGTGGAGTGTCTTGCGCGGTTGTAGGCGAACTCGGCGATTGGCAAGCAATGCTCCCATTCCCGGATGTTCCTCTTGATCAACACACAAAGAAGAGTGGAGAGCGTGCGGTTCGTCACCTCCGTCTGGCCGTCCGTTTGCGGATGGTACGCCGAAGAAAAGAGTAGCTTGATTCCGAGCTTGGCACATAGTGTTTTCCAAAAGTAACTCAAGAACTTGACGTCCCGGTCCGACTCGATCGTTTTGGGCACGCCGTGTAGACGAAGTATCTCCCTGCAAAAGATAGTTGCAACATGTGAAGCATCGTCGATCTTGTTACAAGGAATGAAATGAGCCATTTTAGAGAATCTATCTACCACGACAAGCACGGAATCTTTGCCATTTTGAGTCCTAGGCAAACCAAGTATGAAATCCATGCTTATGTCTTCCCATGGATGATATGGAATAGGAAGAGGCATGTAAAGACCATAAGATTGAGCTTTGGACTTAGCTTTGCGGCATGTAGAACATCGGTTGGTGAAGCGTGAGACGTCACGAAGCATCTTGGGCAAAAAATAGTTCTTAGAGAGTGTAGCAAACGTCTTGTCTCGTCCAAAGTGTCCCATGAGTCCTTGATACGGTGTATCCTAGGGCCATCACCATGGACCCTTCATCGCCTCACCAAGTGCCCAAAGGACCCATGACTAGAGCCCGTGCAAGAGCTTTCGAGACCGAGGTGACCTCGCTCCTCTCTTCACATCTTTCGGATCAACTTGAGACACGGCCTCTACCTTCATCAGAGACTCTATACATACTCAGGTGCTTGGACGAAGGCCGCGGGACAGCTCTACATGATGCTCAAGAGGACAGGCCCGACGAGTGCACGAGACAAGAAGAAGGAAGGCAGAAGATGCTACAGGCACCGGACGTCCGGCCTGCACCGGACGACCGGCGACTCCCAGGCACCGGACGATCGGAAGACACCGGACGTCCGGCCTCTCCCAGACGACCGGACGTCCGGTAACCCACGGACGTCCGGTACGACGGCGACCACCCATGTAATATATATACTGTTGACTCCCCTCCGTTAGACTCAGCTGTGGTGTAGCTCATTTCTCAGACTTGTGTGGATTTCTCCCACGAGACGGTGCGCCTCTACGGAGAAGATCCACTTCGGATTCAGGACCTCCTTCACGGAGAAGATCCCCAGGGATATCAAGACCTCCTCACGGAGAAGACTATCTTTGTATCACTAGTGTTGACTTTGGATCATGTATCTCGACCTTGTATCGTGGATCTAGCGCTTGTGTGATTATCTTCGTGTTGATTGAGTGTTTTCCTCTTGTGTTTTCCCCGTCTTTCTCTTGTGATCCCCCGTGTTCATCGTGTGCCAACCTCCAAACGTGAAAGATCCGCTGATTAGGGTTCCACAAGTGCCAAGGACGAGGCCACAAGTCATTTGAGTGCAAGACCGTTCGCACCATGATCATCAACGACGACGGTTCCTATGACTCCATGAGCGATGATGAGATGGAAGCACTTGAGCATGTCGCAATGCATCGCCAAGTGAATGACGTCGAAGACCATCAAGTGTTTTGCGACAATGACTCAAGCCCCAACCTTGTTGTCTCCAAAGTCATGACACTCCAACATCAACAAGATGACGACCAACGTTGTCACATTTTCCACACGAAGGCCGGTATCAACGGACGAGCCGTCAAGGTTATCATCGATGGAGGAAGTTGCCACAACTTGGCAAGCGAAGAGTTATGCGACAAGCTTCATTTGGTCAAGACGAAGCATCCTCACCCCTACAAGGTACAATGGCTCAACGACGCCAGACTTCTTCGAGTCGAGCACACCGTGCAAGTCTCTTTCAAGATTGGCGCTTACGAGGACACTCTTGAGTGTGATGTGATACCCATGTCCGTGTGCCACCTTATTCTTGGACGACCATGGCAATATGATCGTGGAGTCACACACAATGGACGGACGAATCACTATCACTTCAAGATGAAGGGCAAGGAATTCGTGCTCCGACCTATGACTCCAAGTCAAGTAGCCGCCGACAAGCTTTTACCTACCACCCATCGTGGAGAGAATGGTGAGAGAGCGAGCCACCAAAAAGAGAGTGAGAGCCACAAGCCAAATATGAGCGACTCCACGATGAGCGACAAGAAGCAACTAGTGCTATTTGATACCAAACGTGAGATGAGAGAAGTGTGTGAGAACCCATCGAGCGTCTTCCACCTTGTGCTTTTATGCAAAGGGGAAGCCAAACCTACTAACACTTCACAACCTCCACCTTTTGTGTTGTCTAAATTGTTGCAGGAATTCTCGGACGTCTTTCCCGATGAGCTACCTCCGGGTCTACCTCCACTTCGCGGGATAGAGCACCGCATCGACCTACTACCCGGTGCTCCACTTCCAAACAAGGCTCCTTACCGCGTCAACCCCGAGGAAACGAAGGAGATACAACGGCAAGTGCAAAAACTCATCGACAAGGGTCATGTACGTGAAAGTCTAAGCCCTTGTGCCATTCCCGTTATTCTCGTGCCTAAGAAAGACGGAACTTTTCGCATGTGTTCCGATTGCCGCCCGATAAATGCTATCACCGTTAGATATCGTCACCCTATTCCTCGCTTAGATGACATGCTTGATGAACTTTGTGGTGCCACCATCTTTTCAAAAATTGATCTTAAAAGTGGCTACTACCAAATTCGCATTCAAGAGGGTGATGAATGGAAAACAGCTTTCAAAACCAAGTTTGGGTTATATGAGTGGCTTGTCATGCCAATGGGCTTATCGGAAGCACCCGACACTTTTGTGCGTCTTATGCACTTTGTTCTTAGACCCTACATAGGTGTCTTTGTCGTGGTTTACTTTGATGACATTCTCGTGTTTAGCAAGTCGCTTGAAGAACATGTTGACCATGTCCAACTAGTTTTGCAAGCACTTCGCAAACAACAATTGTATGCTAATATGGAAAAATGCACTTTTGGCGTTGACAAGGTTGTCTTTCTAGGATTTGTCGTTTCTTCTCAAGGTGTTCATGTTGATGAACCTAAAATTGAAGCAATTAAAACTTGGCCTCAACCAAAGAATCTCATGCAAGTGCGTAGTTTCCTTGGTCTAGCCGGTTTCTATCGACGTTTTGTGAAGGACTTTAGCACCATTGCTATGCCTTTACACGCTTTGAGCAAGAAGAACGCACCCTTCATTTGGGGTCCTTCGCAAGACACCGCGTTCAATGAGCTTAAGAGCTTGCTCACGCACGCACCACTTCTAGCCCTACCAAACTTTGACAAACCGTTTGAGATTCATTGTGATGCTAGTGGTACCAGCATAGGTGGCGTGCTAATGCAAGAAAAGCACCCAATTGCGTACTTTAGCGAGAAGCTATCGGGAGCGCAACTTAACTATCCTATTTATGATAAAGAGCTTTATGCCTTGGTGAGAGTTCTACGTGTTTGGGAACACTATCTTAGACCTCATGAATTCATTCTTCATACGGACCATGAGACACTCAAGTATCTCAAAGGTCAAACTAAGTTGAACAAGCGTCATGCTAAATGGAGTGAGTTCATTGAGTCTTTTCCCTATGTCATCAAATACATCAAGGGCAAAGAAAATGTTGTGGCGGACGCGCTTTCCCGCAAATGCATGCTTGTAACACAACTTGAGTTGAACGTGATTGGCTTTCAGCATATTAAAGATCTATATGAGCATGATCCTTTCTTTGCAAATGCTTATGCTAAATGCTTGACTCACACTTCTTGGGAGCATTACTACATCAAGGATGGATATCTTATGAGAGCTAACAAACTTTGCATCCCCGAGTCTTCGCTTCGTTTGCTCCTTTTGCAGGAATCGCATGGAGGAGGACTCATGGGACACTTTGGACGAGACAAGACGTTTGCTACACTCTCTACGAACTATTTTAGGCCCAAGATGCTTCGTGACGTCTCACGCTTCACCAACCGATGTTCTACATGCCGCAAAGCTAAGTCCAAAGCTCAATCTTATGGTCTTTACATGCCTCTTCCTATTCCATATCATCCATGGGAAGACATAAGCATGGATTTCATACTTGGTTTGCCTAGGACTCAAAATGGCAAAGATTCCGTGCTCGTCGTCGTAGATAGATTCTCTAAAATGGCTCATTTCATTCCTTGTAACAAGATAGACGATGCTTCACATGTTGCCACTCTCTTTTGCAGGGAGATACTTCGTCTACACGGCGTGCCCAAAACGATCGTCTCGGACCGGGACGTCAAGTTCTTGAGTTACTTTTGGAAAACACTATGTGCCAAGCTCGGAATCAAGCTTCTCTTTTCTTCGGCGTACCATCCACAAACGGACGGCCAGACGGAGGTGACGAACCGCACGCTCTCCACTCTTCTTCGTGTGTTGATCAAGAGGAACATCCGGGAATGGGAGCATTGCTTGCCAATCGCCGAGTTCGCCTACAACCGCGCAAGACACTCCACAACCGGCAAGTCCCCCTTCGAGATCGTCTACGGCTTCAACCCGTTGTCGCCTTTGGACATCCTACCTCTTCCTCTCCAAGAGCGCACGAACATGGACGCAAGTGCACGAGCAAGTTATCTCAAGAAGGTGCACGAAGATACAAGGGCGATGATTGAGTGACAAGTCCAACGTATCGCCACCAAGCTCAACGTCAACAAGGCACCGATGGTGTTCCAACCGGGAGATCTTGTTTGGCTTCACCTTCGCAAGGACCGCTTCCCAAACGAGCGCAAGTCCAAGCTTCTATCTCGCGCCGACGGACCCTTCAAGGTGCTAGCACGCTACAACGACAACACCTACAAGATCGACATTCCACGAGACATTTACTCCGTGAGCGATACTTTCAACATCAAGGACCTCTCTCCTTTCCATGGTGATGAAGATTTCGATCCGAGGTCGGATCTTTCCCAAGGGAGGGGAGATGATACGGTGTATCCTAGGGCCATCACCATGGACCCTTCATCGCCTCACCAAGTGCCCAAAGGACCCATGACTAGAGCCCGTGCAAGAGCTTTCGAGACCGAGGTGACCTCGCTCCTCTCTTCACATCTTTCGGATTCACTTGAGACACGGCCTCTACCTTCATCAGAGACTCTATGCATACTCAGGTGCTTGGACGAAGGCCGCGGGACATCTCTACATGATGCTCAAGGGGACAGGCCCGACGAGTGCACGAGACAAGAAGAAGGAAGGCAGAAGATGCTACAGGCACCGGACGTCCGGCCTGCACCGGACGACCGACGACTCCCAGGCACCGGACGACCGGAAGACACCGGACGTCCGGCCTCTCCCAGACGACCGGACGTCCGGTAACCCACGGACGTCCGCTACGACGGCGACCACCCATGTAATATATATACTGTTGACTCCCCTCCGTTAGACTCAGCTGTGGTGTAGCTCATTTCTCAGACTTGTGTGGATTTCTCCCACGAGACGGTGCGCCTCTACGGAGAAGATCCACTTCGGATTCAGGACCTCCTTCACGGAGAAGATCCCCAGGGATATCAAGACCTCCTCACGGAGAAGACTATCTTTGTATCACCAGTGTTGACTTTGGATCATGTATCTCGACCTTGTATCGTGGATCTAGCGCTTGTGTGATTATCTTCGTGTTGATTGAGTGTTTTCCTCTTGTGTTTCCCCCGTCTTTCTCTTGTGATCCCCCGTGTTCATCGTGTGCCAACCTCCAAACGTGAAAGATCCGCTGATTAGGGTTCCACCCTGCATCAGTCCTCCTCCATGCGATTCCTGCAAAAGGAGCAAACGAAGCGAAGACTCGGGAATGCAAAGTTTGTTAGCTCTCATAAGGTATCCATCTTTGATGTAGTAATGTTCCCAAGAAGTGTGAGTCAAGCATTTAGCATAAGCATTAGCAAAGAAAGGATCATGCTCATATTAATCTTTAATATGCTCAAAGCCAATCACATTCAACTCAAGTTGTGTAACAAGCATGCATTTGCGGGAAAGCGCGTCCGCCACAACATATTCTTTGCCCTTGATGTATTTGATGACATAGGGAAAAGACTCAATGAACTCACTCCATTTAGCATGACGCTTGTTCAACTTAGTTTGACCTTTGAGATACTTGAGTGTCTCATGGTCCGTATGAAGAATGAATTCATGAGGTCTAAGATAGTGTTCCCAAACACGTAGAACTCTCACCAAGGCATAAAGCTCTTTATCATAGATGGGGTAGTTAAGTTGCGCTCCCGATAGCTTTTCGCTAAAGTATGCAATTGGGCGCTTTTCTTGCATTAGCACGCCACCTATGCCGGTACCACTAGCATCACAATGAATCTCAAACGGTTTGTCAAAGTTTGGTAGGGCTAGAAGTGGTGCGTGCGTGAGCAAGCTCTTAAGCTCATTGAACGCGGTGTCTTGCGAAGGACCCCAAATGAAGGGTGCGTTCTTCTTGCTCAAAGCGTGTAGAGGCATAGCAATGGTGCTAAAGTACTTCACAAAACGTCGATAGAAACCGGCTAGACCAAGGAAACTACGCACTTGCATGAGATTCTTTGGTTGAGGCCAAGTTTTAATTGCTTCAATTTTAGTTTCATCAACGTGAACACCTTGAGAAGACACGGCAAATCCTAGGAAGACAACCTTGTCAACGCCAAAAGTGCATTTTTCCATATTAGCATACAATTGTTGTTTGCGAAGTGCTTGCAAAACTAGTTGGACATGGTCAACATGTTCTTCAAGCGACTTGCTAAACACGAGAATGTCCTCAAAGTAAACCACGACAAAGACACCTATGTAGGGTCTAAGAACAAAGTGCATAAGACGCACAAAAGAGCCGGGTGCTTCCGATAAGCCCATTGGCATAACAAGCCACTCGTATAACCCGAACTTGGTTTTGAAAGCAGTTTTCCACTCATCACCCTCTTGAATGCGAATTTGGTAGTAGCCACTTTTAAGATCAATTTTTGAGAAGATGGTGGCACCACAAAGTTCATCAAGCATGTCATCTAAGCGAGGAAGAGGGTGACGGTATCTAACGGTGATAGCATTTATCGGACGGCAATCGGAACACATGCGAAAAGTTCCGTCTTTCTTAGGCACGAGAATAACGGGAACGGCACAAGGGCTTAGACTTTCACGTACATGACCCTTGTCGATGAGTTTTTGCACTTGCCGTTGTATCTCCTTTGTTTCCTCGGGGTTGACGCGGTAAGGAGCCTTGTTTGGAAGTGGAGCACCGGGTATGAGGTCGATGCGGTGCTCTATCCTTCGAAGTGGAGGTAGACCCGGTGGTAGCTCATCGGGAAAGACGTCCGAGAATTCCTGCAACAATTGAGACAACACAAAAGGTGGAGGTTTTGAAGTGTTAGTAGTAGGTTTGGCTTCCCCTTTGCATAAGAGCACAAGGTGGAAGACGCTCGATGGGTTCTCACACACTTCTCTCATCTCACGTTTGGTAGCAAATAGCACTAGGTTCTTCTTGTCGCTCATCGTGGAGTCGCTCATATTTGGCTTGTGGCTCTCGCTCTCTTTTTGGTGGCTCGCTCTCTCACCATTCTCTCCACGATGGGTGGTAGGTAAAAGCTTGTCGGCGGCAACTTGACTTGGAGACATTGGCCGAAGCACGAATTCCTTGCCCTTCATCTTGAAATGATAGTGATTCGTCCGTCCATTGTGTGTGACTCCACGATCATATTGCCATGGGCGTCCAAGAATAAGGTGGCACACGGACATGGGTATCACATCACACTCAAGAGTGTCCTCGTAAGCGCCAATCTTGAAAGAGACTTGCACGGTGTGCTCGACTCGAAGAATTCCGGCATCGTTGAGCCACTGGACCTTGTAGGGGTGAGGATGCTTCGTCTTGACCAAATGAAGCTTGTCGCATAGCTCTTCGCTTGCCAAGTTGTGGCAACTTCCTCCATCGATGATAACCTTGACGGAGCGTCCATTGATGCCGGCCTTCGTATGGAAAATATGACATCGTTGGTCGTCATCTTGTTGATGTTGTAGTGTCAAGACTTTGGAGACAACAAGGTTGGGGCTTGAGTCATTGTCGCAAAACACTTGATTGTCTTCTTCTTCATTGACTTGGCGATGCATAGCGACATGCTCAAGTGCTTCCATCTCATCATCGCTCATGGAGTCATAAGATCCGTCGTCGTTGATGATCATGGTGCGAACGGTCTTGCACTCAAATGACTTGTGGCCTCGTCCTTGGCACTTGAAGCATTTGATGGAGTTCGTCTTGTTATTGTCTTCGGTAGGAGTTGTAGTTGAGGAAGCTCTTGGCTTGAAGTTGTTGGTAGAAGGTGGACGACTCGATGTAGTCGCATTCTTGTAGCTTGACTTGTCACCGAAGTTTGTAGATGGCTTGGTAGAGGTAGGAGGAGTAGCCGAAGTCGTTGAAGCTTGGTTGTAGGAGCCGAAGTACTTGGAGTTGAACTTGGAGTACTTGTAGTCCTCTTGAACTTGTCGCTCCGCTTTGGTTGCTTGGTGTACTAGCTCGAGGAGATTGTTGTATTGTTGGAAGTCCACAATCTTCTTGATAGGATAATTGAGTCCATTCAAGAATCTCGCCATAGTTTGCTCGTCATCTTCCGTGATGTTTGCTCTTATCATGGCAATCTCCATCTCCTTGTAGTACTCTTCAACGGACTTGGTACCTTGCTTGAGGAGTTGTAGCTTCTTGAACAAGTCTCGGTTGTAGTGGGTTGGCACGAAGCGTGCTCTCATCACTTCCTTCATTTGAGCCCAAGTGGTGATAGGAGGTTCGCCTTTGGCTTCTCTTCTCTCTATGATTTGCTCCCACCAAATGAGAACATAGTCTTGGAACTCAAGTGATGCCATTGCGATCTTCTTCTCTTCATCGAAGTTGTGAAGGCGAAAGATTTTGTCAACTTTCAATGCCCATGAGAGATAGTCTTCGGGGTCAATGCTTCCGGAAAACTTTGGCATGGTGAACTTGAGCTTGCCATAGCGATGCTCATCGTTGTTTCCTTGCCTATTGGGAGGGCGATCTCTATTTTGGCGGTTTGCCATGTCATGTTGCTCTTGAGGATGTAGACGTTCTTGTTGGTATTGTTGCTCATGTCGCGCTTGGGGATGGGCTTCTTCTTGCATTCTTGCTAGATGGCGCCTTTCTTGCATCTCATCTCGAAGGAAATCCTCTTCATGACGATTGTGTCGAGTGCGGGCTGCCACATTGCGATGTGCATCTTGTAGAGCACGTTGCGCCTCCATAGCTTGAGCTTCTCGACGTTGTTGTGCTTGACGGTTAGCCTCGGCATCTTGTTCTTCTTGATATTGACGTGCTCGCTCTTCTTGTTGTTGGCGTAGTCGTTGCCGTTCTTGTGCTTGCTCAAGTGTAGCTTGGTTTTGACGACGTCGACCTTCGTGCTCGTCGAATAGCTCTTGTGAACTCTTGTCATGTAGAGGTTGCTGGCGGTCATGTCGAGCTTGACGTGCAGCTTGACGAAGAGTGTTTGACGTAGGTGTACTTGAGTCTTGCGTGGAGTCGGTGTGTCGACTTGAGCGGCTTCGTCGATGAGATGATGTTGAGGAAGAACGTCGGTTGATGATCAATGTCCGGAGCTCATTGTATTGAGTAGACATGTTGGTGTTGATGAGGTCGATTTGCTCCTTGGTACTTTGTTGGAATTGGCGCGCGTCCTCGGAGACTTGACCAATGTACTCTCGCATAGCTTCACTCTCTTGATGTAGAGCTCGTTGGACACCGAATAGATGTAGTTTGGTGACGTAGTTGTTCGCTTCTTGAGGATCGTCGTAGATCGGGTTCGAAGATGAACTTGGCCTATCCATCATCACAAGCAAGTATGTGAGTGGAGAAAGGAGAAGACAATATCAATGTACCTTAACCGAGGTTGAAAATGGATCAATGATCACTCAACAATATAACCCGGATATAGCACTATTGGTATCACTTCGTGTCGATTCTCACACCTACACAAGTAAAGCTTTGAGAGGAGCTCGGTTAGGATGTGGCACAAATTCAATGCAATAGTCAAAGTGACTCAAAGATGTTGAAAATGGTTCACAAATTTGCTCATGCAACAAGTAGATCACTAGCAAAGGTAGCACACGGAACACACGCACAGATAGATAAATGTGGTTGTGCAACCAAGGATGAGCGAAAATGTGGTAAACCACGGAAAATGCTCGTGTTGCACAACACTAGAGAGACGCTAACCGATTGCTTAATAGGCGGATACGCACTTGTGCACGACCTATAAGAGGCAAAATGTAACGACTAACTATCACAAGTATGCTATGAGTGTATGATGTGCCGATGCTTGAGCACAAGATGATGTTGCTATGATGTATGATCTCTTTGGATGCAAGGCGTATGATGTTATTGTTTCTTTGCTTGGATTGGCTCTTTTGCTTAAAATCTTTTGAGCTCTTTCTTTGGGCACATATGCATTCTTCTCGGATCGAGGTAGCTATTGTGTATGCGGAGCACTCTTGTGGCACACGGGGATATGCAAGATACCAAGATGATGTGATGTTACTCACAATGATGTAGTATGCAATATCTATGACTATCACTAATGTGCACAAGTGTCGTGGCCCGGCAATACTCAAATGGCTAGTCTCAATGGGAAAGCTACGCAAAGATGGTTCATAGGGTGACAATGCAATTGCAAGGTAGGATGAGCGGAGTGTCGTCGATGTTACCGTCCTTGCCGAAGTTGAGCGGTGGTGTTGTCGAAGTCTTGCCGTCCCAAGGTAACCTAAACATCCAAGGAAACGGTGAAACCACAACTCAAGTATCCAAGGCAAAGGGAGACACTTTTCAAACTCAGAGCGGGAAAACGATGGTGGTTGCGGAAGGTATATGGCAGTTGCGGAAGGTGGATTGTATTTGCGAAGGTGGGTGGTAGCGGAAGGTGGAACGTAACTGAACCAAATCAGCTGCGTCAGGAAATGTCGGACGTCCGGAAGGTACCGGTCGTCCGGTCTGTCTGATGGGGTCGGACGTCCGGTGGTGACCGAAAATCTGGTAAAAGTTTCTGTAAGCGGGGTGCCGGTCGTCCGGTGTTTAGCGGACGTCCGGTGTCTCGAGAGGTGCCGGACGTCCGGTAAACGTCGGTCGTCCGGTAGGTCTGGGATGCGGTTGGTGGGATCCGTGGAGAAATTGGTGAAACGTGGTCGGATTGGCGGGGAAAAACGGTGAAAAGGTGGGGAAATGCTAGATCGACACGTGGCACAGCAAATCCATGGAACAAATTCAACAAAATCTTGCCAAATCAACAGATCACAAAATTTTTTTTTTGGGGGCTCTTTTTGTGGGGAATTTTCGAAATAGGGAAGAACACGACAAAAACAAGCTAGAAAACAAAGTGTGGGGCTCCAAAATCGTGAGAAACCTTTGCTCTGATACCATATGATACAGGGTGGAACCCTAATCAGCGGATCTTTCACGTTTGGAGGGTGGCACACGATGAACACGGGGAATCACAAGGGAAATATGGGGAAAACACAAGAGGAAAACACTCAATCAACACGAAGATAATCACACAAGCACTAGATTCGCAATACAAGGTTGAGATACATGATCCAAAGTCAACACCGGTGATACAAAGATAGTCTTCTCCGGGAGGAGGTCTTGATATCCCTGGGGATCTTCTCCGTGAAGGAGGTCCTGAATCCGTAGTGGATCTTCTCCGTAGAGGCGCACCGTCTCGTGGGAGAAATCCACACAAGTATGGGAAAATGAGCTAAACCACAGCTGAGTCTAAAGGAAGGAGGTCAACGGGTATATATTACAAAGGGGGTCGCCGTCGTAGCGGACGTCCGTGGGTTACCGGACGTCCGGTGGTTCCGGAGGGACCGGACGTCCGGTAATCCTCGGATTTCCGCTAATTAGCTTCTGTCGCCGTTGTCACGGACGTCCGGTGGCTTCCGGTCGTCCGGTCGTCTGGGAAAGGCCGGACGTCCGGTGTCTTCCGGTCGTCCGGTGCCTGGGAGTCGCCGATCTTCTGCCTTCCTTCTTCTTGTCTCGTGCACTTGTTGGGCCTGTCCTCTTGAGCCTCATGTAGAGCTGTCCTGCGGCCTTCGTCCAAGCACCTGAGTATGCATAGAGTCTCTGATGAAGGTAGAGGCCGTGTCTCAAGTGAATCCGAAAGATGTAAAGAGAGGAGCGAGGTCACCTCGGTCTCGAAAGCTCTCGCACGGGCTCTAGTCATGGGTCCTTTGGGCACTTGGTGAGGCGATGAAGGGTCCATGGTGATGACCCTAGGATACACCGTATCAGTAGGTGTGAGAATCGACACGAAGTGGTACCAATAGTGCTATTTCCGGGTTACATTATTGAGTGATCATTGATCCATTTTCAACCTCGGTTAAGGTACATTGATATTGTCTTCTCCTTTCTCCCACTCACATACTTGCTTGTGATGATGGATAGGCCAAGTACATCTTCCAACCCGATCTTCGACGATCCTCAAGAAGCGAACAACTACGTCACCAAACTACATCTTTTCGGTGTCCAACGAGCTCTACATCAAGAGAGTGAAGCTATGTGCGAGTACATTGGTCAAGTCGCTGAGGACGCGCGCCAATTTCAAGAAAGAACAAAAGAGCAATTCGACCTCATCAACACCAACATGACTACTCAATACAATGAGCTCCGGACATTGATAATCAACCGACGTTCTTCCTCAACATCCTCTCAAAGACGTAGCCGCTCGAGTCGACACTCCGACTCCACGCAAGACTCAAGTACCCCTACGTCCAACACTCTTCGTCAAGCCGCACGTCAAGCTCGACATGACAACCGGCAGCCTCTTCATGACAAGAGTTCACAAGAGCTATTCGACGAGCAAGAAAGCCGACGTCGTCACAACCAAGCTACACTTGAGCAAACACAGGAACGGCAACGACTACGCCAACAACAACAAGAGCGAGCACGTCAACACCAAGAAGAACAAGATGCCGAGGCTAACCGCCAAGCACAACAACGTCGAGAAGCTCAAGCTATGGAGGCGCAACGAGCGTTACAAGATGCACATCGCAATGTGGCCGCCCGCAATCGACACACTCATCAACAAGAGGACTTCCTTCGTGATGCGGTGCAACACGGATGACATCAAGCAAGAATGCAAGAAGAAGCTCCTCCTCAAGCGCGGCAAGACCATCAACCCCAACAAGAACATCTACATCCACAAGAGCAACAAGATATGGCAAACCGCCAAAATCGAGATCGCCCTCCCAATAGGCAAGGAAACAACGATGAGCATCGCTATGGCAAGCTCAAATTCACCATGCCAAAGTTCTCCGGAAGCATTGACCCCGAAGACTATCTCTCATGGGCATTGAAAGTTGACAAGATCTTTCGCCTTCACAACTTCGATGAAGAGAAGAAGATCGCTATGGCATCACTTGAGTTCCAAGACTATGTTCTCATTTGGTGGGAGCAAATCATAGAGAGAAGAGAAGCAAAAGGCGAACCTCCTATCACCACTTGGGCTCAAATGAAGGAAGTGATGAGAGCATGCTTCGTGCCTACCCACTACAACCGTGACTTGTTCAAGAAGCTACAACTCCTCAAGCAAGGTACCAAGTCCGTTGAAGAGTACTACAAGGAGATGGAGATTGCTATGATACGAGCCAACATCACGGAAGATGAAGAGCAAACAATGGCGAGATTCTTGAATGGACTCAACTATCCTATCAAGAAGATTGCGGACTTCCAACCATACAACAATCTCCTCGAGCTAGTACATCAAGCAACCAAAGCGGAGCGACAAGTTCAAGAGGACTACAAGTACTCCAAGTTCAACTCCAAGAACTTCGGCTCCTACAACCAAGCTTCAACGATTTCGGCTACTCCTCCTACCTCTACCAAGCCATCTACAAACTTCGGCGACAAGCCAAGCCACAAGAATGCGACTACATCGAGTCGTCCACCTTCTACCAACAACTTCAAGCCAAGAGCTTCCTCAACTACCACTCCAACCGAAGACAATAACAAGACGAGCTCCATCAAATGCTTCAAGTGCCAAGGACGAGGCCACAAGTCATTTGAGTGCAAGACCGTTCGCACTATGATCATCAACAACGACGGATCTTATGACTCCATGAGCGACGATGAGATGGAAGCACTTGAGCATGTCGCTATGCATCGCCAAGTGAATGAAGAAGAAGACCGTCAAGTATTTTGCGACAATGACTCAAGCCCCAACCTTGTTGTCTCCAAAGTCTTGACACTCCAACATCAACTAGATGACAACCAATGATGTCACATTTTCCATACAAAGGCCGGCATCAATGGACGCGCCGTCAAGGTTATCATCGATGGAGGAAGTTGTCACAACTTGGCAAGCGAAGAGCTATGCGACAAGCTTCACTTGGTCAAGACGAAGCATCCTCACCCCTACAAGGTCCAGTGGCTAAACGACGCCGGAATTCTTCGAGTCAAGCACACCGTGCAAGTCTCTTTCAAGATTGGCGCCTACGAGGACACTCTTGAGTGTGATGTGATACCCATGTCCGTGTGCCACCTTATTCTTGGACGTCCATGGCAATATGATCGTGGAGTCACACACAATGGACGGACAAATCACTATCATTTCAAGATGAAGTGATACGGTGTATCCTAGGGTCATCACCATGGACCCTTCATCACCTCACCAAGTGCCCAAAGGACCCATGACTAGAGCCCGTGCGAGAGCTTTCGAGACCGAGGTGACCTCGCTCCTCTCTTTACATCTTCCGGATTCACTTGAGACACGGCTTCTACCTTCATCAGAGACTCTATGCATACTCAGGTGCTTGGACGAAGGCCGCGGGACAGCTCTACCTGATGCTCAAGAGGACGGGCCCGACAAGTGCTCGAGACAAGAAGAAGGCAGGCTGAAGATGCTACAGGCACCGGACGACCGGCGACTCCCAGGCACCGGACGACCGGAAGACACCGGACGTCCGGCCTCCCCCAGACGACCGGACGGCCGGAAGCCACCGGACGTCCGTGAAAACGACTACAGAAGCTAAATAGCGGAAATCCGAGGATTACCGGACGTCCGGTCCCTCCGGAACCACGGGACGTCCGGTAACCCACGGACGTCCGCTACGACGGCGACCCCTTTGTAATATATACCTGTTGACCTCCTCCCTTTAGACTCAGCTGTGGTTTAGCTCATTCTTAGACTTGTGTGGATTTCTCCCACGAGACGGTGCGCCTCTACGGAGAAGATCCACTTCGGATTCAGGACCTCCTTCACGGAGAAGATCCCCAGGGATATCAAGACCTCCTCACGGAGAAGACTATCTTTGTATCACCGGTGTTGACTTTGGATCATGTATCTCGACCTTGTATCGTGAATCTAGTGCTTGTGTGATTATCTTCGTGTCGATTGAGTGTTTTCCTCTTGTGTTTTTCCCATATTTCCCTTGTGATCCCCCGTGTTCATCGTGTGCCACCCTCCAAACGTGAAAGATCCGCTGATTAGGGTTCCACCCTGTATCATATGGTATCAAGAGCAAAGGTTTCTCACGATTTTGGAGCCCCACACTTTGTTTTCTAGCTTGTTTTTGCCGTGTTCTTCCCTATTTCGAAAATTCCCCACAAAAGAGCCCCAAAATTTTTTTGTGATCTGTTGATTTGGCAAGATTTTGTTGAATTTGTTCCATGGATTTGCTGTGCCACGTGTCGATCTAGCATTTCCCCACCTTTTCACAGTTTTTCCCCGCCAATCCGACCACGTTTCACCAATTTCTCCACGGATCCCACCAACCGCATCCCAGACCTACCGGACGACCGACGTTTACCGGACGTCCGGCACCTCTCGAGACACCGGACGTCCGCTAAACACCGGACGACCGGCACCCCGCTTACAGAAGCTTTTACCGGATTTCCGGTCACCACCGGACGTCCGACCCCATCAGACAGACCGGACGACCGGTGCCTTCCGGACGTCCGACATTTCCTGACGCAGCTGATTTGGTTCAGTTACGTTCCACCTTCCGCTACCACCCACCTTCCGCAAATACCATCCACCTTCCGCAACGACCATCTACCTTCCGCAACCACCATCGTTTTCCCGTTCTGAGTTTGGAAAGTGTGTATCCCTTTGCCTTGGATACTTGAGTTGTGGTTTCACCATTTCCTTGGATGTTTAGGCTACCTTGGGACGGCAAGACTTCGACAACACCACCGCTCAACTTCAGTAAGGACGGTAACATCGACGACACTCCGCTCATCCTACCTTGCAATTGCATTGTCACCCTATGAGCCATCTTTGCGTAGCTTTCCCATTGAGACTAGCCATTTGAGTATTGCCGGGCCACGACACTTGTGCCCATTAGTGATAGTCATAGATATTGCATACTACATCATTGTGAGTAACATCACATCATCTTGGTATCTTGCATATCCCCGTGTGCCACAAGAGTGCTCCGCATACACAATAGCTACCTCGATCCGAGAAGAATGCATATGTGCCCAAAGAAAGAGCTCAAAAGCTTTTAAGCAAAAGAGCCAATCCAAGCAAAGAAACAATAGCATCATACGCCTTGCATCCAAAGAGATCATACATCATAGCAACATCATCTTGTGCTCAAGCATCGGCACATCATACACTCATAGCATACTTGTGATAGTTAGTCGTTACGTTTTGCCTCTTATAGGTCGTGCACAAGTGCGTATCCGCCTATTAAGCAATCGGTTAGCGTCTCTCTAGTGTTGTGCAACACGAGCATTTTCCGTGGTCTACCACATTTTCGCTCATCCTTGGTTGCACAACCACATTTATCTATCCGTGCGTGTGTTCCATGTGCTACCTTTGCTAGTGATCTACTTGTTGCATGAGCAAATTTGTGAACCATTTTCAACATCTTTGAGTCACTTTGACTATTGCATTGAATTTGTGCCACATCCTAACCGAGCTCCTCTCAAAGCTTTACTTGTGTAGGTGTGAGAATCGACACGAAGTGATACCAATAGTGCTATTTCCGGGTTATATTGTTGAGTGATCATTGATCCATTTTCAACCTCGGTTAAGGTACATTGATATTGTCTTATCCTTTCTCCACTCACATACTTGCTTGTGATGATGGATAGGCCAAGTTCATCTTCGAACCCGATCTTCGACGATCCTCAAGAAGCGAACAACTACGTCACCAAACTACATCTATTCGGTGTCCAACGAGCTCTACATCAAGAGAGTGAAGCTATGCGAGAGTACATTGGTCAAGTCGCCGAGGACGCGCGCCAATTCCAACAAAGTACCAAGGAGCAAATCGACCTCATCAACACCAACATGTCTACTCAATACAATGAGCTCCGGACATTGATCATCAACCGACGTTCTTCCTCAACATCATCTCATCGACGAAGCCGCTCAAGTCGACACACCGACTCCACGCAAGACTCAAGTACACCTACGTCAAACACTCTTCGTCAAGCCGCACGTCAAGCTCGACATGACCATCGGCAACCTCTACATGACAAGAGCTCACAAGAGCTATTCGACGAGCAAGAAGGCCGACGTCGTCAAAACCAAGCTACACTTGAGCAAGCACAAGATCGGCAACGACTACGCCAACAACAAGAAGAGCGAGCACGTCAATATCAAGAAGAACAAGATGCCGAGGCTAACCGCCAAGCACAACAACGTCGAGAAGCTCAAGCTATGGAGGCGCAACGTGCTCTACAAGATGCACATCGCAATGTGGCAGCCCGCACTCGACACAATCGTCAAGAAGAGGATTTCCTTCGAGATGAGATGCAGGAAAGGCGCCATCAAGCAAGAATGCAAGAAGAAGCTCATCCTCAAGCGCGACATGAGCAACAATACCAACAAGAACGCCTACATCCTCAAGAGCAACATGACATGGCAAACCGCCAAAATAGAGATCGCCCTCCCAATAGGCAAGGCAACAATGACGAGCATCGCTATGGCAAGCTCAAGTTCACCATGCCTAAGTTTTCCGGAAGCATTGATCCCGAAGACTACCTCTCATGGGCATTGAAAGTTGACAAGATCTTTCGCCTTCACAACTTCGATGAAGAGAAGAAGATCGCAATGGCATCACTTGAGTTCCAAGACTATGTTCTCATTTGGTGGGAGCAAATCATAGAGAGAAGAGAAGCCAAAGGCGAACCCCCTATCACCACTTGGGTTCAAATGAAGGAAGTGATGAGAGCACGCTTTGTGCCTACACACTACAACCGCGACTTGTTCAAGAAGCTACAACTCCTCAAGCAAGGTACCAAGTCCGTTGAAGAGTACTACAAGGAGATGGAGATTGCCATGATACAAGCAAACATCACGGAAGATGACGAGCAAACTATGGCGAGATTCTTGAATGGACTCAACTATCCCATCAAGAAGATTGCGGACTTCCAACCATACAACAATCTCCTAGAGCTAGTACACCAAGCAACCAAAGCGGAGCGACAAGTTCAAGAGGACTACAAGTACTCCAAGTTCAACTCCAAGAACTTCGGCTCCTACAACCAAGCTTCAACGACTTCGGCTACTCCTCCTACCTCTACCAAGCCATCTACAAACTTCGGTGACAAGTCAAGCTACAAGAATGCGACTACATCGAGTCGTCCACCTTCTACCAACAACTTCAAGCCAAGAGCTTCCTCAACTACAACTCCTACCGAAGATAACAACAAGACGAGCTCCATCAAATGCTTCAAGTGCCAAGGAAGAGGCCACAAGTCATTTGAGTGCAAGACCGTTCGCACCATGATCATCAAGGACGACGGATCTTATGACTCCATGAGCGATGATGAGATGGAAGCACTTGAGCATGTCGCTATGCATCGCCAAGTCAATGAAGAAGAAGACAATCAAGTGTTTTGCGACAATGACTCAAGCTCCAACCTTGTTGTCTCCAAAGTCTTGACACTCCAACATCAACAAGATGACGACCAACATTGTCACATTTTCCACACAAAGGCCGGCATCAATGGACGCGCCGTCAAGGTTATCATCGATGGAGGAAGTTGCCACAACTTGGCAAGCGAAGAGCTATGCGACAAGCTTCATTTGGTCAAGACGAAGCGTCCTCAACCCTACAAGGTCCAATGGCTCAACGACGCCGGAATTCTTCGAGTCGAGCACACCGTGCAAGTCTCTTTCAAGATTGGCGCTTACGAGGACACTCTTGAGTGTGATGTGATACCCATGTCCGTGTGCCACCTTATTCTTGGACGACCATGGCAATATGATCGTGGAGTCACACACAATGGACCGACGAATCACTATCACTTCAAGATGAAGGGCAAGGAATTCGTGCTCCGACCTATGACTCCAAGTCAAGTAGCCGCCGACAAGCTTTTACCTACCACCCATCGTGGAGAGAATGGTGAGAGAGCGAGCCACCAAAAAGAGAGCGAGAGCCACAAGCCAAATATGAGCGACTCCACGATGAGCGACAAGAAGGACCTAGTTCTATTTGCCACTAAACGTGAGATGAGAGAAGTGTGTGAGAACCCATCGAGCGTCTTCCACCTTGTGCTTCTATGCAAAGGGGAAGCCAAACCTACTACTAACACTTCACAACCTCCACCTTCTGTGTTGTCTCAATTGTTGCAGGAATTCTCGGACGTCTTTCCGGATGAGCTACCACCGGGTCTACCTCCACTTCGAGGGATAGAACACCGCATCGACCTCGTACCCGGTGCTCCACTTCCAAACAAGGCTCCTTACCGCGTCAACCCCGAGGAAACAAAGGAGATACAATGGCAAGTGCAAAAACTCATCGACAAGGGTCATGTACGTGAAAGTCTAAGCCCTTGTGCCATTCCCGTTATTCTCGTGCCTAAGAAAGACGGAACTTTTCGCATGTGTTCCGATTGCCGCCCGATAAATGCTATCACCGTTAGATATCGTCACCCTATTCCTCGCTTAGATGACATGCTTGATGAACTTTGTGGTGCCACCATCTTTTCAAAAATTGATCTTAAAAGTGGCTACTACCAAATTCGCATTCAAGAGGGTGATGAATGGAAAACAGCTTTCAAAACCAAGTTTGGGTTATACGAGTGGCTTGTTATGCCAATGGGCTTATCGGAAGCACCCGGCACTTTTGTGCGTCTTATGCACTTTGTTCTTAGACCCTACATAGGTGTCTTTGTCGTGGTTTACTTTGATGGCATTCTCGTGTTTAGCAAGTCGCTTGAAGAACATGTTGACCATGTCCAACTAGTTTTGCAAGCACTTCGCAAACAACAATTGTATGCTAATATGGAAAAATGCACTTTTGGCGTTGACAAGGTTGTCTTTCTAGGATTTGTCGTTTCTTCTCAAGGTGTTCACGTTGATGAAACTAAAATTGAAGCAATTAAAACTTGGCCTCAACCAAAGAATCTCATGCAAGTGCGTAGTTTCCTTGGCCTAGCTGGTTTCTATCGACGTTTTGTGAAGGACTTTAGCACCATTGCTATGCCTCTACACGCTTTGAGCAAGAAGAACGCACCCTTCATTTGGGGTCCTTCGCAAGACACCGCGTTCAATGAGCTTAAGAGCTTGCTCACGCACGCACCACTTCTAGCCCTACCAAACTTTGACAAACCGTTTGAGATTCATTGTGATGCTAGTGGTACCGGCATAGGTGGCGTGCTAATGCAAGAAAAGCGCCCAATTGCGTACTTTAGCGAAAAGCTATCGGGAGCGCACCTTAACTACCCCATCTATGATAAAGAGCTTTATGCCTTGGTGAGAGTTCTACGTGTTTGGGAACACTATCTTAGACCTCATGAATTCATTCTTCATACGGACCATGAGACACTCAAGTATCTCAAAGGTCAAACCAAGTTGAACAAGCGTCATGCTAAATGGAGTGAGTTCATTGAGTCTTTTCCCTATGTCATCAAATACATCAAGGGCAAAGAAAATGTTGTGGCGGACGCGCTTTCCCGCAAATGCATGCTTGTAACACAACTTGAGTTGAATGTGATTGGCTTTGAGCATATTAAAGATTTATATGAGCATGATCCTTTCTTTGCAAATGCCTATGCGAAATGCTTGACTCACACTTCTTGGGAGCATTACTACATCAAAGATGGATATCTTATGAGAGCTAACAAACTTTGCATTCCCGAGTCTTCGCTTCGTTTGCTCCTTTTGCAGGAATCGCATGGAGGAGGACTCATGGGACACTTTGGACGAGACAAGACGTTTGCTACACTCTCTAAGAACTATTTTTGGCCCAAGATGCTTCGTGACGTCTCACGCTTCACCAACCGATGTTCTACATGCCGCAAAGCTAAGTCCAAAGCTCAATCTTATGGTCTTTACATGCCTCTTCCTATTCCATATCATCCATGGGAAGACATAAGCATGGATTTCATACTTGGTTTGCCTAGGACTCAAAATGGCAAAGATTCCGTGCTTGTCGTGGTAGATAGATTCTCTAAAATGGCTCATTTCGTTCCTTGTAACAAGATCGACGATGCTTCACATGTTGCAACTATCTTTTGCAGGGAGATACTTCGTCTACACGGCGTGCCCAAAACGATCGTGTCGGACCGGGACGTCAAGTTCTTGAGTTACTTTTGGAAAACAGTATGTGCCAAGCTCGGAATCAAGCTACTCTTTTCTTCGGCGTACCATCCGCAAACGGACGGCCAGACGGAGGTGACGAACCGCACGCTCTCCACTCTTCTTCGTGTGTTGATCAAGAGGAACATCCGGGAATGGGAGCATTGCTTGCCAATCGCCGAGTTCGCCTACAACCGCGCAAGACACTCCACAACCGGCAAGTCCCCCTTCGAGATCGTCTACGGCTTCAACCCGTTGTCGCCTTTGGACATCCTACCTCTTCCTCTCCAAGAGCGCACGAACATGGACGCAAGTGCAAGGGCAAATTATCTCAAGAAGGTGCACGAAGACACAAGGGCGATGATCGAGCGACAAGTCCACCGTCGCGCCACCAAGTTCAACGTCAACAAGGCACCGATGGTGTTCAACCCGGGAGATCTTGTTTGGCTTCACCTTCGCAAGGACCGCTTCCCACACGAGCGCAAGTCCAAGCTTCTACCTCGCGCCGACGGACCCTTCAAGGTGCTAGCACGCTACAACGACAACGCCTACAAGATCGACATCCCACGAGACAAGTACTCCGTGAGCGATACTTTCAACATCAAGGACCTCTCTCCTTTCCATGGTGATGAAGATTTCGATCCGAGGTCGGATCTTTCCCAAGGGAGGGGAGATGATACGGTGTATCCTAGGGTCATCACCATGGACCCTTCATCACCTCACCAAGTGCCCAAAGGACCCATGACTAGAGCCCGTGCGAGAGCTTTCGAGACCGAGGTGACCTCGCTCCTCTCTTTACATCTTCCGGATTCACTTGAGACACGGCTTCTACCTTCATCAGAGACTCTATGCATACTCAGGTGCTTGGACGAAGGCCGCGGGACAGCTCTACCTGATGCTCAAGAGGACGGGCCCGACAAGTGCTCGAGACAAGAAGAAGGCAGGCTGAAGATGCTACAGGCACCGGACGACCGGCGACTCCCAGGCACCGGACGACCGGAAGACACCGGACGTCCGGCCTCCCCCAGACGACCGGACGGCCGGAAGCCACCGGACGTCCGTGAAAACGACTACAGAAGCTAAATAGCGGAAATCCGAGGATTACCGGACGTCCGGTCCCTCCGGAACCACGGGACGTCCGGTAACCCACGGACGTCCGCTACGACGGCGACCCCCTTTGTAATATATACCTGTTGACCTCCTCCCTTTAGACTCAGCTGTGGTTTAGCTCATTCTTAGACTTGTGTGGTTTTCTCCCACGAGACGGTGCGCCTCTACGGAGAAGATCCACTTCGGATTCAGGACCTCCTTCACGGAGAAGATCCCCAGGGATATCAAGACCTCCTCACGGAGAAGACTATCTTTGTATCACCGGTGTTGACTTTGGATCATGTATCTCGACCTTGTATCGCGAATCTAGCGCTTGTGTGATTATCTTCGTGTTGATTGAGTGTTTTCCTCTTGTGTTTTTCCCATATTTCCCTTGTGATCCCCCGTGTTCATCGTGTGCCACCCTCCAAACGTGAAAGATCCGCTGATTAGGGTTCCACCCTGTATCATGAAGGGCAAGGAATTCGTGCTTCGACCAATGTCTCCAAGTCAAGTAGCCGCCGACAAGCTTTTACCTACCAACCATCGTGGAGAGAATGGTGAGAGAGTGAGCCACCAAAAAGAGAGTGAGAGCCACAAGCCAAATATGAGCGACTCCACGATGAGCGACAAGAAGCAACTAGTCCTATTTGCCACCAAACGTGAGATGAGAGAAGTGTGTGAGAACCCATCGAGCGTTTTCCACCTTGTGCTTCTATGCAAAGGGGAAGCCAAACCTACTAACACTTCACCACCTCCACCTTTTGTGTTGTCTCAATTGTTGCAGGAATTCTCGGACGTCTTTCCCGATGAGCTACCTCCGGGTCTACCTCCACTTCGCGGAATCGAACACCGTATCGACCTCGTACCCGGCGCTCCACTTCCAAACAAGGCTCCTTACCGTGTCAACCCCGAGGAAACAAAGGAGATACAACGGCAAGTGCAAAAACTCATCGACAAAGGTCATGAATCGCATGGAGGAGGACTCATGGGACACTTTGGACGCGACAAGACGTTTGCTACCCTCTCTAAGAACTATTTTTGGCCCAAGATGCTTCGTGACGTCTCACGCCTCACCAACTGATGTTCTACATGCTGCAAAGCTAAGTCCAAAGCTCAATCTCATGGTCTTTACATGCCCCTTCCTATTCCATACCATCCATGGGAAGACATAAGCATGGATTTCATACTTAGCTTGCCTAGAACTCAAAATGGCAAAGATTCCGTGCTTGTCGTGGTAGATAGATTCTCTAAAATGGCTCATTTCATTCCTTGTAACAAGATCAACGATGCTTCACATGTTGCAACTCTCTTTTGTAGGGAGATACTTCGTCTACACGGCGTGCCCAAAACGATCGTGTCGGACCGGGACGTCAAGTTCTTGAGTTACTTTTGGAAAACACTATGTGCGAAGCTCGGAATCAAGCTACTCTTTTCTTCGGCGTACCATCCACAAACGGACGGCCAGACGGAGGTGACGAACCGCACGCTCTCCACTCTTCTTCGTGTGTTGATCAAGAGGAACATCCGGGAATGGGAGCATTGCTTGCCCATCGCCGAGTACGCCTACAACCGCACAAGACATTCGACCACCGGCAAGTCGCCATTCGAGGTTGTCTACAGCTTCAACCCGTTGTCCCCTTTGGAAATTCTACCTCTACCCCTACAAGAGCGCATCAACATGGACGCAAGTGCACGTGCAACCTATCTCAAGAAGGTGCACGAAGATACAAGGGCAATGATCGAGCGACAAGTCCAACGTCTCGCCACCAAGCTCAACGTCAACAAGGCACCAAGGGTGTTCCAACCGGGAGATCTTGTTTGGCTTCATCTTCGCACACGAGCGCAAGTCCAAACTTCTACCTCGCGCCGACGGACCCTTCAAGGTGTTAGCTCGCTACAACGACAACGCCTACAAGATCGACCTCCCACGAGACAAGTACTCCGTGAGCGATACTTTCAACATCAAGGACCTCTCTCCTTTCCATGGTGATGAAGATTTCGATCCGAGGTCGGATCTTTCCCAAGGGAGGGGAGATGATACGGAGTATCCTAGGGTCATCCCCATGGACCCTTCATCGCCTCATCAAGTGCCCAAAGGACCCATGACTCGAGCACGTGCAAGAGCTCTCGAGACCGAGGTGACTTCACTCCTTGCTCCTAATCCTTCCGATATGCATGAGACATGGCTTCTACCCTCATCAGGTACTCTGTGCATACTCAGGTACTTGGATGAAGGCCACGGGACAGCTCTGCACAATGGTCAAGACGGCGAGTTCGACAAGTGCCGGGAACAAGAAGAGCAAAGGCTGAAGATGCTACAGGCACCGGACGTCCGGCCTGCACCGGACAACCGGCGACTCCCAGGCACCGGACGACCGGAAGCCACCGGACGTCCATGACAACGACCACATAAGAAAATAGCGGACATCCGACGATTACCGGACGTCCGGTCCCTCCGGAACCACCGGACGTCCGGTAACCAGCGGACGTCCGCCCCGACGGCGACTACTCGTGTAATATATACTCGTTGACTCCCATCCTTTGGGGGCAGCTTTTGGATAGCTCATTTCAGACCTTTGTGTGGATTCTCTCCCACGAGACCGCGCGCCTCTCCGGAGAAGATCCACCTCGGATTCAGGACCTCCACATCGGAGAAGATCCCAAGGGATATCAAGGCCTCCTCCGGGAGAAGACTATCTTTGTATCACCATCGTTGACTATGGACCGTGTATCTCTATGTGTATCGTGGATCTAGCACCTGTGTGACCATCTTTGTGTTGATTTGAGTGTTTTCCTCTTGTGTTTTCCCTCGTTTCCGCCTTGTGTTCCTTGTGTTCCTCGTGGGATACTCTCCAAATGTGAAAGATCTGCTGATTAGGGTTCCACCCTACATCAGATGCACTTGCCAGTAGACTCTATTTCCTCCTGGTCCGACTTGTGCCATGAGTTTGTTGGCGCCTTTACCGGAGGCCACCAAGCCCATGGCCAAGTGAGTGACCTGCATGTCATACCCCAGAAGGAAGGCAAGAGTCTGCGCAAGTACATACACAGATTCAGCCGGGTACAGTACAACATCCCCGATGTTCACCCTACCGCCATCATCAGCGCGTTCCACCAGAACGTGCGCAACCGCAAGATGCGCGAAGAACTGGCGATGACCAAGGTGAAGGATGTGGTGGAACTCTACGTTCTTGCCGACAGATGTGCCCGGGCTGAAGAGGGAAGGAAGTACCGCGGCGAAGGTGCCGGTGCGGAAACCGACTCTTCAGACGAGGATACTGTCGCCCCGGCGAAGAAGGGCCGGAACCGTAACAGGAAGCGCAAGGGGAAGGCCGTGCTTGCCGTCGAGGGATCTGATGACACCAGCTCCGCCAAGAAAACCAAGGCGGGTGACCCTGGCAAGGAAATTGCCGAGTGTGTCACTTGCCGGGCTTTGGCGGCTGCCGAGAAGCCAGGAAACTCCGACAAGCGATACTGCAAGATCCATCGCACCAAGGGCCATGATCTCCAGGACTGCTACCAGGTTGAGCTCCTTGCTGAGAAGCAAAGGGCTGAATACGAGAGGCGGGACAAGGAGAAGGGCCAAGACGGCCCTGAGGGATCCAACAAGAAGCGTGACGGCCAAGCAGGCCGTCGCGACAAGGAGAAATAGCAGGAAAGGCCCGCCCGGGGCCGCGACAGAGGACCTGAAGACGACGATCACGAAGAGGACGACGAGTCCGGCGGCCAAGAATTTCAGAAGGCTACGGACTCCATGTGCGTCGATGGTGGCGCCTTGCTGCATGCTTCTCGCCGCCAGCTTAAACAGTGGGCGCGTGAGATTATTGCGGCAGAGCCATCGTCCGGTGCCCAAAAGCCGCAGAAATGGTCCAGCACACCTATCATCTTTGACGCCGAGGATCACCCTGATGGCACTACTGCGGTCGGGTGCTTGCCATTGTTGGTTTCACCGACAATACGCAACCTCAAGGTGACGAAGATGCTAGTCGATGGCGGGGCCAGTATGAACCTACTTTCGCCCACCGTGATCGAGAAGCTGCAAGTTCCTGATGGAGACCTCGAGGAAACGGGCACGTTTCAGGGGGTGAGACCAGGGAGGAGTCAACCGAAGGGGAAAGTCACGCTGCCCGTGACTTTTGGAAGTGATCTGAACTACCGGACAGAGAGGATCGTGTTCGACGTTGCCAAGATCCCCCTGCCTTACAACGGGATCCTTGGCCGCCCAGCACTGGCCAAGTTCATGGCAGCATCACACTATGCCTACAACACCCTGAAGATGCCAGGGCTCGTGACGATCATCACCATCCCCTCCGATAAGAAAGATGCGCTGATTTGCGCCGACCAATTGTACCAGCAAGCAGTTGTAGCAACTGCCGCTACGGGGGCACTTGCTCCTGCCACTGGAGCCCCGGGAGGGAAGAAGAAGAAGACCGGCGAGACCTCGGGCGCCCACTCCGGCAAGCGCACCTCTTCGGAGTGCTGTGCTCCCGTCGAGGACGTGCCTGAGAGCTCCACCGGAAAGAAGAAGACCGACGAGACCTCAGACACCCACTCCGGCAAGCGCACCCCTTCGGAGTGTCGCGCTCCCATCGAGGACGTGCCAGAGGGCTCCACCGGCAGAAACAAGAGATCCAGGGCCACACCGCCAGGAACCAAGAAGGTTTCTGTCAAGGAGGACGGCACAGGAGGGGCTTTTACCATAAGCTCCGCCCTTGATAACAAATAGGAAGACGCGCTCATCACCTTCCTGCGGGCGAATGTCGACGTGTTTGCCTGGCAAGCATCCGACATCCCCGGCATTCCCAGAGAGGTGATTGAGCACCACCTTGCTGTCTGTCCTCATGCGCGGCCCGTCAAGCAGAAGGTCAGGAAGCAAGCTTTGGAACGGCAAGAGTTCATCACCGAGGAGATCCGGAAACTGGAAGTTGCGGGTTTGGTGAGGGGAGTGCTCCACCCAACGTGGTTGGCCAATCCAGTGGTAGTGCGCAAGGCAAATGGGAAGTGGAGGCTGTGTATTGATTACATAGACATCAATAAAGCTTGTCCCAAGGACCCCTTCCTGTTGCCGCGCATAGACCAGATTGTTGACTCCACGGCAGGGTGTGACTTGCTGTCATTCCTCGATGCCTACTCCGGCTACCACCAGATCTTCATGGCGAGAGAAGACGAAGAGAAGACAACCTTCATCACCCCATGTGGTATGTACTGTTTCATACGAATGCCTTTCGGGTTGAAGAGTGTTGGCTCGACGTTTGCAAGGGCAGTCCAGATTGGTTTTGAACCCCAGCTCCATAGAAATATGGAGGCTTATATGGATGATATAGTGGTCAAAACCAAGAACAAGGCAACCCTTGTACCGGATTTACAAGAAACATTTGTGAACCTGCGCAAGATCAACCTCAAGCTGAACCCTGAGAAGTGCGTCTTCGGCGTTCCGTCTGGCAAGCTTCTCGGGTTCTTTGTGTCGTAGCGTGGGATAGAAGGCAATCCGGACAAGATCAAAGCTATAGAGCAGATTGAAGCGCCCAAACGGGTCAAGGATGTGCGTCGGCTTGCTGGCTGCGTTGCCGCCATGAGCAGATTCATTTCCAAGTCTGCCGAGCGTGCAAGACTAATGTGCCGTTTTGGTGTACCCAACAGGATCATCACCGACAACGGCACACAGTTTACCAGCCGCACCTTCATGCAATGATGAGGACATCACTAACAAGGTTACACCCACAGCTCCAACTGACACATATACAGGACCAATTACTAGAGCTCGCGCACGCCAATTAAATTACCAGGTACTTTCGTTTCTTGGTAATGAATCTAATGTTCATGAGAATATGATGCTGCCTAAATTGGATACATTTGTCTTGCTTACAAATGAAGGGCCTAGCTTGGACAAGAAGGATGAACATTGGAGCAAGATCAAGCATGGAGATGATGGCATGCGCAAGGGGGACAAGAATGGAGTTACAATGGATGATTTCAGGACTTTGAAGCCACCATAATGAGTGCGAGAAGCCTTGGACGAAATATACAAGATGCCACTTCATAAATTTCGTCCAGAGGCTATTTTAGGTGCTGCGTCACCTTATTATTGGGCCAGGCCCATGTAACTTCGAAATACTTGAGTATAGGCTGTTTTTAGAGTCCGTATGTGTGGGGAAACAAGAGTTAGGGTTGGTTTCGGACTCCTCCACCAAGGGCCACGAAATTCCCCCCCTCTTTCCCTCATATATACAGCCCTTAGGGCGTCGTTTAGACTTTGGGTTTTGTTTAGATTAAAAGTTCGCCATAGCTGCAACTTCGCGTACTTCGTTTGTGTTCAACGACCAGACAAAGGCGTCACAGAACCCCACCTTGATCAATAAAGCTTTCCTCTTATATTCGCAATATCCAGATTGCAATCTTAGTTTCTTGCTTGTTCTTCGTTTGCCTGCAGGAAACAGACCTTCGTGGTCAGGTTGATCGTGCTCCGGCGTGGTCGATAACCTCTCGGAGTTGGTTTAGCGATTGCTAAGGCGCGACGTCCACGCACGTTTGTAGTCGGATCGTCAAAGTCGACTTCATCCAAACGATAGCCACTATCTCATCGAAAGACGGGACACCTTTGCCTCTATCAGGTCGGATGTCCGGGCTGGAGCGGTCTGGTCTCGGGCGCTCTCTGGACAGAGGCGCCGGATTTCCGGACCCGGGGCCGGATGTCCGGGCCATGCCTGGCCGGATGTCCGGGCCCTGGCCGGATGTCCGGGCCCTGTAGCTTCAGTCGCTGCTGGTCTTCTGTAGGTGATGGCCCAGGTGCCGGATGTCCGGGCCATGGGGCCGGATGTCCGGGGCCTGGAGCTCCCTTCTGCCCTTCTCGATGCATCAGTTCGTCCGTGGCCTTGGGGACTTGTCCATCTTCACGCTCTTCTCCGAAGTGGTCTCCTTCACACCTGAGCACACAAAGCACACTCGCTTGAGGTAGCATGATGCAGGGTGGAACCCTAATCAGCGGATCTTTCACGTTTGGAGGTTGGCACACGATGAACACGGGGAAAACACGGAGAAAGATGGGGGAAAACACAAGAGAGAACACTCAAATCAACACGGAAGCAATCACACAAGTGCTAGATTCGCGATACAAGGTCGAGATACATGATCCAAAGTCAACAACGGTGATACAGATAGTCTTCTCCCGGAGGAGGTCTTGGAATCCCGTGGGATCTTCCCGTTAGGGGTCTTGAATCCAGATGTGGATCTTCTCCGTAGAGGCGCACCGGTCTCGTGGGAGAAATCCACACAAGTGTCAAATGAGCTAAAACCACAGCTAACCCTAAACGGAATGAGGAGAGGAGTATATATAGTCTACGGGGCGAATGGGTACATGGGCCTCGGCCCGGGGGATGCGCGCAGGCAATTCAGGGGCCGGACGTCCGGGCGGCGGGCCGGATGTCCGGGACTTCACAGGACGCCGGATGTCCGGGGCGGGGGCCCGGATGTCCGGGCTGGGGCAGTCGAGCCTCGGGCGCTCTCTGGACAGAGGCGCCGGATTTCCGGGCCCGGGGCCGGATGTCCGGGCCGTGCTTGGCCGGATGTCCGGGCCCTGGCCGGATGTCCGGGCCCTGTAGCTTCTGCTGCACGCGGCCTTCTGTAGCTGAACGCCCAGGGGCCGGATGTCCGGGCCAGGGGGCCGGATGTCCGGGGCCTGGAGCTCTCTTCTGCTCTTCTCGATGCATTGGCTCGTCCACGACCTTGGGGACTTGTCCATCTTCAAGCTCTTCTCCGAAGTGGTCTCCTTCACACCTGAGTACACAAAGCACACTCGCTTGAGGTAGCAACCATGTCTCGCAAGATTCATAAGGAAGTAGAGCTAGGAGTGACGTCACCTCGGTCTCGAAAGCTCTCGTATGAGCACGTGTCATCGGTCCTTGAGGCACTTGAGGGGGTGAAGGAGGGTCCATGGGGATGGCCCTAGGATACACCGTATCAAAGCAAGAAACTAAGATTGCAATCTGGATATTGCGAATATAAGAGGAAAGCTTTATTGATCAAGGTGGGGTTCTGTGACGCCTTTGTCTGGTCGTTGAACACAAACGAAGTACGCGAAGTTGCAGCTATGGCGAACTTTTAATCTAAACAAAACCCAAAGTCTAAACGACGCCCTAAGGGCTGTATATATGAGGGAAAGAGGGGGGAATTTCGTGGCCCTTGGTGGAGGAGTCCGAAACCAACCCTAACTCTTGTTTCCCCACACATACGGACTCTAAAAACAGCCTATACTCAAGTATTTCGAAGTTACATGGGCCTGGCCCAATAATAAGGTGACGCAGCACCTAAAATAGCCTCTGGACGAAATTTATGAAGTGGCATCTTGTATATTTCGTCCAAGGCTTCTCGCACTCATTATGGTGGCTTCAAAGTCCTGAAATCATCCATTGTAACTCCATTCTTGTCCCCCTTGCGCATGCCATCATCTCCATGCTTGATCTTGCTCCAATGTTCATCCTTCTTGTCCAAGCTAGGCCCTTCATTTGTAAGCAAGACAAATGTATCCAATTTAGGCAGCATCATATTCTCATGAACATTAGATTCATTACCAAGAAACGAAAGTACCTGGTAATTTAATTGGCGTGCGCGAGCTCTAGTAATTGGTCCTGTATATGTGTCAGTTGGAGCTGTGGGTGTAACCTTGTTAGTGATGTCCTCATCATCCTCCCCTTCTTGAATTGAAGTCGTCCTCGACGGAAGCTCATCTTCCTCACCCAAGTAAGGCTTCAAATCTGCAATGTTAAATGTGGGACTAACCCCAAAATCTGCAGGCAGCTCAAGTTTATATGCATTATCATTTATTTTCTCTAACACCTTGAAAGGACCATCAGCACGTGGCATTTGCTTTGACTTGCGCAAATTAGGAAACCTATCCTTACGCAAATGTAACCAAACAAGATCTCCAGGTGCAAAGACAACACGTTTTCTACCCTTATCTCCAACAAGTTTATATTTAGCATTCATGCGCTCAATATTTTCCTTAGTTAACTCATGCATTTTTAAGATCAATTCAGCACGTTGTTTAGCATCAATATTAACCTTCTCCGAAGATGGAAGAGGCAACAAATCAATAGGTGCACGAGGTAGGAAACCATAGACAATTTCAAAAGGGCACATTTTAGTAGTAGAATGCAACGAACGATTATAAGCAAATTCAATATGAGGCAAGCATTCTTCCCACATTTTCTTATTATTCTTCAAAACAGCCCTAAGCATAGTAGACAAAGTTCTGTTGACTACTTCAGTTTGTCCATCAGTTTGGGGGTGACAAGTAGTACTAAAAAGCAGTTTAGTCCCCAACTTAGCCCATAAACATCTCCAAAAGTGGCTAAGAAATTTAGTATCACGATCTGAAACTGATGAGGACATCACTAACAAGGTTACACCCACAGCTCCAACTGACACATATACAGGACCAATTACTAGAGCTCGCGCACGCCAATTAAATTACCAGGTACTTTCGTTTCTTGGTAATGAATCTAATGTTCATGAGAATATGATGCTGCCTAAATTGGATACATTTGTCTTGCTTACAAATGAAGGGCCTAGCTTGGACAAGAAGGATGAACATTGGAGCAAGATCAAGCATGGAGATGATGGCGTGCGCAAGGGGAACAAGAATGGAGTTTCAATTGATGATTTCAGGACTTTGAAGCCACCATAATGAGTGCGGGAAGCCTTGGACGAAATATACAAGATGCCACTTCATAAATTTCGTCCAGAGGCTATTATAGGTGCTGCGTCACCTTATTATTGGGTCAGGCCCATGTAATTTCGAAATACTTGAGTATAGGCTGTTTTTAGAGTCCGTATGTGTGGGGAAACAAGAGTTAGGGTTGGTTTCGGACCCCTCCACCAAGGGCCACGAAATTCCCCCCTCTTTCCCTCATATATACAGCCCTTAGGGCGTCGTTTAGACTTTGGGTTTTGTTTAGATTAAAAGTTCGCCATAGCTGCAACTTCGCGTACTTCGTTTGTGTTCAACGACCAGACAAAGGCGTCACAGAACCCCACCTTGATCAATAAAGCTTTCCTCTTATATTCGCAATATCCAGATTGCAATCTTAGTTTCTTGCTTGTTCTTCGTTTGCCTGCAGGAAACAGACCTTCGTGGTCAGGTTGATCGTGCTCCGGCGTGGTCAACAACCTCTCGGAGTTGGTTTAGCGATTGCTAAGGCGCGACGTCCTCGCACGTTCGTAGTCGGATCGTCAAAGTCGACTTCCTCCAAAACGATAACCACCATCTCATCGAAAGACGGGACACCTTTGCCTCTATCATGCAATATACCCAATACCTCGGCAGCAAGGTCTGTTTCGCTTCCGTTGCTCACCACCGAAGCAATGGTCAAGATGAGAGGGCAAATGTTGAAGTGCTGCGAGGACTAAGGACAAAGACCTTTGACAGGCTGCACAAGAGCGGGAGGCGCTGGATTGATGAATTGCCTGCGGTTCTTTGGTCGATCAGGGCGACGCCAAATCGAGCCACCGGCCAGACGCCCTTTGCCCTGATATACGGGGCAAAAGAAGTTCTCCCCACGGAACTCATATACGGGTCACCTCGAGTGCTCGCTTATGATGAGCTTGAGCAAGAGCGATTGCGACAAGATGACGAAATGCTCCTTGAGGAAGATCGTCTTCGGGCGGCTGTGAGAGCAGCGTGCTACCAGCAGGCCTTGTGCCGCTACCATAGCCGTTAGGTCCGTGCCCGAAGCTTTGAGGAAGGCGACCTTGTTCTCCGGCGCGTTCAATCGGCCAGGAATACGAACAAGTTGACGCCAAAGTGGGAAGGCCCTTATCGGGTAATACGAGTCACCAGGCCCGGCGTTGTTCGCCTGGAGACCGAGGATGCCGTTCCGGTGAGTAATTCCTGGAACATCGAGCATCTTCGCAAGTTTTACCTATAAGGCGCGGCTTGCCGGGCCCCCCGGCAAGCCACCCTTTTGTACAAGTGATGTAGGGTGGAACCCTAATCAGCAGATCTTTCACGATTGGAGAATATCCCACGATGAACACAGAGAACACAAGGAGGAAACGGAGGGAAACACGAGAGGAAACACTCAAATCAACACAAATGTGATCACACAAGTGCTAGATCCATGATACACATCGAGATACACGGTCCCTAGTCAACGACGGTGGTACAAAGATAGGCTTCTCCCGGAGGAGGTCTTGGATATCCCTTGGGATCTTCCCCGATGTGGAGGTCTTGAATTCGAGGTGGATCTTCTCCGAAGAGGCGCGCGGTCTCGTAGGAGAGAATCCACGAAGGTTTATGATGAGCTATCCAAAAGCTAACCCTAAACGATGTGGGGAAAGGAGTATATATAGTGTACGGAGCGAAGGGGTACACGGGCCTCGGCCCAAAGGATGCGCGCGGGCAAATCAGGGGCCGGACGTCCGGGCGACGGGCCGGATGTCCGGGGCTTCGCGGGGCGCCGGATGTCCGGGGCGAGGGGCCGGATGTCCGGGCTAGAGAGGTCGAGTCTCGGGTGCCCTCTGTATAGTGGCGCCGGATTTCCGGGCCCGAGGCCGTATGTCCGGGCCTTGCTCGGCCGGATGTCCGGGGCCTGGCCGGATGTCCGGGCCCTGTAGCTTCTGCTGCTGGTGGCTTTCTGTAGCTGATCGTCCAGGGGCCGGATGTCCAGGCTAGGGGTCGGATGTCCGGGGCCTGGAGCCTTCTCCTGCCCTTCTCAATGCAACACCTCGTCCATGAGCTTGGGGACTTGTCCATCTTCACGCCCTTCTCCAATGTGGTCTTCTACACACCTGAGCACACAAAGCACATCCGTCTGAGGTAGCAACCATGTCTCGCAAGATTCGTATGGAAGTATGGTTCGGAGCGACGTCACCTCGGTCTCGAGAGCTCTAGCACGAGCACGTGCCATTGGTCCTTGAGGCACTTGACGAGGTGAAGGAGGGTCCATGGAGATAACCTTGGGATGCTCCGCATCATCTCCCCTCCCTTGGGAAAGATCCGACCTCGGATCGAAATCTTCATCACCATGGAAAGGAGATAGATCCTGGATGTTGAAAGTGTCGCTAACGGAGTACTTGTCGCGTGGAATGTCGATCTTGCAGGCGTTGTTGTTGTAGCGTGCTAGCACCTTGAAGGGTCCGTCGGCGCAAGGTAGTAGTTTGGACTTGCGCTCTTGTGGGAAACGGTCCTTGTGAAGATGTAGATGATAGAGGCGAGGGGCCCGATCTTTCGATGAGATGATAACTATCGATTTGGTGGAGATGACTTTGACGATCCGACTACAAACGTGCACGACGTTGCACCTTAGCAATCGCTAAACCAATCTTCAGCGGTTACTTACAATGCCAGAAGCACGATCAGCCTGACCACGAAGGTCTATTCCTGCATGCAATCGAAGAACAAGCAAGAATATGATAAAGCAATCTGAATATTGCAAATATAGATGAAGTATTGATAAAGGTGGGGATCCGTAAGCGGTCTTGGTCTATTGGTTGGACACGAACGAAGTACACGAAGTTGCAATGGCTAACTTTTGACTAAACAAATCCCAAAGAAAAAACTACTAGATGGATCTACTTATATAGGAGCAAGGGGTGGCGCCCAAGGAGGTGGAAAGACGTCCCAAGGCAGCCTAAAACTAACCCTAGGTCGTACAAGGCTCATGGGCCCAAGTGGAGGTGATGTAACACCTTTGGACTTGTAGTTTGACTCGGATTCTGCTGCAGCGTCAGATTGTTTCGTCGATATCTCGACACTTCGGACGAATTTGAAGGTGATTCCAATTGGGTTGGAAAGTGTACGAAATCTAGTTTCTAACAAAAAAAGAAACACCCAATTCGGAGTCCGTATGAAGGAGTTCTTGCCGTTTTGAGTCAGGTATGTCTGTGTAGTCCGAATCTGGATGCAGAACGTGAGAGACTTGGACTCTATCTTCTCTTGGCCCAAAAGTGACGTGAGAGAACTTTTTGAACAGCACCTAAACTTCTCTTTTTCCCTTATCTTCATATGTTGATTGTACAAATGTCTCATACACCTGGAATTAGACATGGCACAAAAGTCTGTGAAGTATTTTTGTCCTGGATGGCATAAATAAATTGTTGCATAGTTTGCATTAGAAATTACCTCACAAATATACATGTATGCAATATTTTTGGTCGTATCCAAGGTAGTCATGTCCTCATCATCCTCCCATTCTTGAAAATAAATGATAGAGGCAAAGGTGTCCCGTCTTTCGATGAGATGGTGGTTATCGTTTGGATGAAGTCGACTTTGACGATCCGACTACGAACGTGCGTGGACGTCGCGCCTTAGCAATCGCTAAACCAACTCTGAGAGGTTATTGACCACGCCGGAGTACGATCAACCTGACCACGAAGGTCTGTTTCCTGCAGGCAAACGAAGAACAAGCAAGAAACTGAGATTGCAATCTGGATATTGCGAATCTAAGAGGAAAGCTTTATTGATCAAGTGGGGTTCTGTGACGTCTTGGTCTGGTCGTTGAACACAAACGAAGTACGCGAAGTTGCAGCTATGGCGAACTTTTAATCTAAACAAAACCCAAAGTCTAAACGACGCCCTAAGGGCTGTATATATGAAGGAAAGAGGGGGGAATTTCGTGGCCCTTGGTGGAGGGGTCCGAAACCAACCCTAACTCTTGTTTCCCCACACATACGGACTCTAAAAACAGCCTATACTCAAGTATTTCGAAATTACATGGGCCTGGCCCAATAATAAGGTGACGCAGCACCTATAATAGCCTCTGGACGAAATTTATGAAGTGGCATCTTGTATATTTCGTCCAAGGCTTCTCGCACTCATTATGGTGGCTTCAAAGTCCTGAAATCATCAATTGAAACTCCATTCTTGTTCTCCTTGCGCATGCCATCATCTCCATGCTTGATCTTGCTCCAATGTTCATCCTTCTTGTCCAAGCTAGGCCCTTCATTTGTAAGCAAGACAAATGTATCCAATTTAGGCAGCATCATATTCTCATGAACATTAGATTCATTACCAAGAAACGAAAGTACCTGGTAATTTAATTGGCGTGCGCGAGCTCTAGTAATTGGTCCTGTATGTGTGTCAGTTGGAGCTGTGGGTGTAACCTTGTTAGTGATGTCCTCATCATCCTCCCCTTCTTGAATTGAAGTCGTCCTCGACGGAAGCTCATCTTCCTCACCCAAGTAAGGCTTCAAATCTGCAATGTAAAATGTGGGACTAACCCCAAAATCTACAGGCAGCTCAAGTTTATATGCATTATCATTTATTTTCTCTAACACCTTGAAAGGACCATCAGCACGTGGCATTAGCTTTGACTTGCGCAAATTAGGAAACCTATCCTTACACAAATGTAACCAAACAAGATCTCCAGGTGCAAAGACAACACGTTTTCTACCCTTATCTCCAACAAGTTTATATTTAGCATTCATGCGCTCAATATTTTCCTTAGTTAACTCATGCATTTTTAAGATCAATTCAGCACGTTGTTTAGCATCAAAATTAACCTTCTCCGAAGATGGAAGAGGCAACAAATCAATAGGTGCACGAGGTAGGAAACCATAGACAATTTCAAAAGGGCACATCTTAGTAGTAGAATGCAACGAACGATTATAAGCAAATTCAATATGAGGCAAGCATTCTTCCCACATTTTCTTATTATTCTTCAAAATAGCCCTAAGCATAGTAGACAAAGTTCTGTTGACTACTTCAGTTTGTCCATCAGTTTGGGGGTGACAAGTAGTACTAAAATGCAGTTTAGTCCCCAACTTAGCCCATAAACATCTGCAAAAGTGGCTAAGAAATTTAGTATCACGATCTGAAACAATAGTATTTGGCACACCATGCAAGCGAATAATTTCACGAAAGAACAAATCAACAACATTAGCAGCATCATCGCTTTTATGACATGGTATAAAGTGTGCCATCTTCGAGAACCTATCCACGACAACAAATATGCTATCCCTCCCCTTCTTTGTTCGAGGTAAACCCAAAACAAAGTCCATAGATATATCTTCCCAAGGAACACTAGGGACAGGCAAAGGCATATATAAACCATGAGGATTGAGTCGTGACTTAGCTTTTTGACATGTAGTGCAGCGAGCAACAAAACGCTCAACATCCCGTCGCATCTTTGGCCAAAAGAAATGTGTAGCAAGTACGTCCTCCGTCTTCTTCACGCCAAAGTGTCCCATTAATCCTCCTCCATGCGCCTCCTGCAACAACAAAAGACGAACAGAGCTAGCTGGATTGCATAGCTTGTTAGCTCGAAACACAAATCCATCACTAACGACGAACTTGTTCCATGTTCTCCCTTCTTTACAATTCTGCAATACATCTTTAAATTCAGCATCATGCACATATTGATCTTTGATGGTCTCCAAACCAAATATTTTGAAGTCAAGTTGTGAAAGCATAGTATAACGACGAGAGAATGCATCAGCAATAACATTTTCTTTTCCCTTCTTGTGTTTAATAACATAAGGGAAAGTCTCTATGAATTCAACCCATTTAGCATGTCCACGGTTCAGTTTTGCTTGACTTTTAATGTGCTTTAAAGATTCATGATCAGAATGTATAACAAATTCTTTGGGCCATAAATAATGTTGCCATGTCTCCAAAGTCCGAACAAGAGCATATAATTCCTTATCATAAGTAGAATAATTCAGACTAGGCCCACTCAATTTTTCAGAAAAATATGCAACAGGTTTACCGTCTTGTAATAACACACCTCCTAACCGAATTCCACTAGCATCACATTCAAGCTCAAAAGTCTTATTAAAATCAGGAAGTTGGAGTAAAGGAGCATGTGTAAACTTATCTTTCAATACCGTGAATGCTTCTTCCTGTGCAGTACCCCAAACAAAAGGCACATCCTTCTTTGTAGGCTCATTGAGAGGTGCAGCAATGGTGCTGAAATCTCTCACAAAACGCCGATAGAATCCAGCGAGGCCAAGGAAACTCCTCACGTGTGTGACCGTTTTGGGCTGCGGCCAACTCTCAATAGCTTCAATCTTGGCTTTATCAACCTCAATCCACTGTGGAGTAACAACATAGCCAAGAAAAGAGACTCGGTCGGTGCAAAAGGTGCACTTTCCAAGGTTACCAAATAAACGTGCATCACGTAGAGCAATAAAAACAGCACGTAAATGTTCCAAATGTTCCTCCAAAGATCTGCTAAAAATCAATATATCATCAAAGTATACTACCACAAATCGTCCAATGAAAGCACGTAAAACTTCATTCATTAATCTCTTGAAAGTACTAGGTGCATTAGTTAACCCAAAAGGCATGACTAACCACTCATATAATCCAAACTTAGTTTTAAATGTTGTTTTCCATTCATCTCCCAATTTCATACGAATTTGATGGTATCCACTACGCAAATCAACTTTAGAGAATATTGTAGAGCCACTCAATTCATCAAGCATATCATCTAGCCTAGGAATAGGATGACGATAACGAATAGTAATATTATTAATGGCTCTACAATCAACACACATACGCGATGTACCATCCTTTTTCGGCACTAGAATAATAGGAACAGCACAAGGACTAAGGGATTCGCGTATATAACCTTTGTCGAGTAGCTCCTGTACTTGACGCATAATCTCCTTCGTCTCTTCTGGATTAGTACGGTATGGTGTGCGGTTGGGTAGCGATGCACCGGGAATTAAGTCAATCTGATGCTCAATCCCTCGAATAGGTGGTAATCCCGGTGGCACGTCTTGTGGAAAGACGTCGGCGAACTCCTGTAAAATGTTAGTGACAGCAGGAGGCAAAGAGGAAGGCACGTCCTCGAATGAAAATAATGCCTCTTTGCATACAACAGCATAGCAAACAGATTTGCTAAAATCTAGCTCATCAATATCAGATTTGGTGGCAAATAAACATGCACTTTTCAATTTAATTTCAGAAGCAACAGTAGATGGTTTATTATTAGGCTTCATTTGTTGCTCAAATTCTTTTGCCACAATCTGATTTTCACTCTTATTTTTCTCCTGTTTTGCTTTATTAGCTCTATTAATATCATCTTTCAAAATGGAATCAGGAGTCATAGGAAGCAAAGTAATATTTTTATCCTTATGAACAAGAGTATACTGATTGTTTCTACCATGGTGTACAGAATTTTTATCAAATTGCCATGGTCTACCAAGTAATAAGGAACATGCTTGCATAGGTACCACATCACAATCAACATAATCAACATATGTAGAGATACTAAAATGCACACGAACAGTACGTGTTACCTTAACCTTGCCGCTGTTGTTGAACCATTGGATGTAGTAAGGATGTGGATGTGGTCTTGTGGTGAGAGATAGCTTCTCCACCATCTCCATGCTAGCCAAGTTGTTGCAACTCCCTCCATCTATGATAACACGAACAGAACGTTCCTTCACAACTCCCTTTGTATGGAACAAATTATGCCTCTGATTTTGCTCAGCTTGTGTAACCTGCACACTCAAAACACGTTGAGCAACTAAACATTCATACCTGTCAGCATCTTCAGGAGCCATGTATTGCGTCTCATGATCAGAATCGTCTCCACCCTGTTCTTCACGTGTAATAAGAGCCAAAGTCTCCTCATCATAGTCACTAGCGGATTCATATCCACCATCCTCAGTAGCAATCATCACACGCTGAGATTTGCAATCTCTCGCAAAATGTCCTCTTCCCTTACAACGACGACAAATAATATCACTGGTGTGCCCTGTTGATGCCATGGAAGAAGAAGAACTCTGTGCAGGCCCAATAGGTGTGCTCTTGGCAGATAATGGTGGTTGTGCCCGCTTCCTTGTATCACGGCTGGAGGTAACAGCTGATGGAGGAGTCGGTGCAGTAGAATGTGTGGAAGTAGAGGATGCACGCGGTGTCCATGATGAAGGTCGACCTGCAGAAGAGTTAGTCCGCGCCAATCCATGTCGATCCTGCACTTCACGTTCAGCTTTACAAGCAAGATGGAATAAACGAGTGATATTAGTATAATCCTTATACTCTAGAATGGTCTGAATCTCTCTATTTAATCCACCCATAAAACGTGCAAGCATAGCTTCATTCTCCTCAACAATACCACATCTAATCAGGCCAGTTTGTAATTGCTGATAATATTCTTCTACATAATTTTTTCCTTGTCTTAAGCGCTGCAGTTTTTGAAGTAATTCACGTTGATAATATGGTGGAACCCAACGAGTACGCATAGCAGTTTTCAAAGCAGTCCAAGTAGCTGGAGTAGGATATAATCTACAATGTTCAGACCACCAAACACATGCAAAACTAGTGAAAGCACAAACAGCAGCAGGAACACGTCTCTCCTCGGGATAGTTTAAACATGTAAAACGTTGTTCAGTTTGTAACTCCCAAGTAAGATATGTATCAGGAACATATCTACCCTCAAATGGTGGAATATTCAATTTCAGTTTAGGAATATGGTCATGTACCTCAGGTGGTGGTGCAGCCCTACCGTTGCGATGATATGCATGAGGACGACCTGGTGGTGGTGGTGCTGGTTGTTGCACGTAGTTCTGATTTTGGTCAACCTCATCCTCGTAATGGTCCTCCACCTCTGCAGTAGCAGCAAGAGCTACAGAAACATCAACAGCAGCACCAGAAGCTTGACCAGTCTCAAGGGGAACGCGCTGTGCTCGTCCCACTTGATTCGGAAGGTGACGTTGTTGTTGTTGTTGTTGTTGTTGTTGTTGAGGAGGTGGGACAGCTGCAGCAGCCGGTGGTGGTGGAAAACGCGAAAGCAATTTAGCAAACTTGTTATCGAGCTTTGTGTCAAACGTCTTCTCCATGCCATCTATCTTCTCCATGGCCGCGTCCAATGTGTTTAGCACATCTTGCACCTGTTCACTCATCATTTGCTGAAACTTATCATGAAGCTCCTTGTTCGTCAAGTTCTCCCAGTCAGTCTCGTCGACTTGTGATCCTGGCATGGTTAGCAGCAATAGAAACACACAAGAATATGATCCTACAGACTACTAACAAGTGGTGGTGGTGGCGGATGTCACAAATCCGTCAAGCAAATCTCAAATTCTTACCAGTTCTTACCCAGCAGCAGGCGGTGATCGGCAACCGATGTAGTCAAAACTCTCAAAGCTTGGATAGAGCGATTACCAGGGAGAGTCAAACACACGATGTAGATGTATGTGGAGCTGGGAAGGCTTATAATATGGTAGCAAAAAAAGGTCAGCAATAATCAATTAAGAGATGCAAAGGTGAATAAACGCTCAACGACGGTACTGTGCTGGTCCTAGGCTAGACCGTACAAGAGACGCGAGCCTAGAACACTAACGAAATCACGTCGCTGCACGTAATCAAGGGGGAAAGCACACTTTGAATTTTTTTTTCGCCTCTTTTTTTTTGCACTGTTTTTTTTTGCCGAAAATCACTATAATGGCGAGTGTCTCAAAACACTTCCCAACTCAAACTAAGATGATAGGCACGAAATTTTTTTGATGAATTTTTTTTTCGGAATCAGGGCAGCGACGACGAAAAAGTGCGGGAAAAAATCAGTATGGTGGCATGTGTCTCAAAATACTCAGAAAAGCTCAAAAATAGGATCGGGAAAAAATATTTTCACCTGTCGAAATTTTGGCCTAAAAACTGCCCGGGGGTCTCCAGACTCTTTTTTTTTTCTTTTTTTCGAGACCTACACAGGCAAGGAAACACAAATCCGAAACCTAGATGGATTTCGAGAACAAACCTAATATGAAAAGAACTCGGATTGGTGGTGGATATATGGTGGTAGGATATGGCAGCGGTGGTAGGTTATGGTAGCGGTGGTGGTATATGGATACGAATTGGTGGTGGTATATGGATACGGATCGGTGGTGGTATGTGGCAGTAGCGATGAAGATGTTGCGGCGGCGGCGTGACAACTTATGACCAGAACTCGAAACTCTAAAAGACTAGACGCTAAGACCAGCAACTTGACACGACGATGCAACCGCAAATTCAACAAAGCAAATACAGAAAAGATTATGCAAAGGCTCGGATTGGTTCGGATGGGATGAACTAACCCTATTTTTTTTTTGGCTTTTTCGTGGACTATAGGTATGAAGAACAGACTCGATCTAAACTATGAAAAACTGTAAAATCTCACCGAGCAACCTGGAAATCTGATACCACTTGATAGAGGCAAAGGTGTCCCGTCTTTCGATGAGATGGTGGCTATCGTTTGGATGAAGTCGACTTTGACGATCCGACTACGAACGTGCGTGGACGTCGCGCCTTAGCAATCGCTAAACCAACTCCGAGAGGTTATTGACCACGCCGGAGTACGACCAACCTGACCACGAAGGTCTGTTTCCTGCAGGCAAACGAAGAACAAGCAAGAAACTGAGATTGCAATCTGGATATTGCGAATATAAGAGGAAAGCTTTATTGATAGAGTGGGGTTCTGTGACGTCTTGGTCTGGTCGTTGAACACAAACGAAGTACGCGAAGTTGCAGCTATGGCGAACTTTTAATCTAAACAAAACCCAAAGTCTAAACGACGCCCTAAGGGCTGTATATATGAGGGAAAGAGGGGGGAATTTCGTGGCCCTTGGTGGAGGGGTCCGAAACCAACCCTAACTCTTGTTTCCCCACACATACGGACTCTAAAAACAGCCTATACTCAAGTATTTCGAAATTACATGGGCCTGACCCAATAATAAGGTGACGCATCACCTATAATAGCCTCTGGACGAAATTTATGAAGTGGCATCTTGTATATTTCGTCCAAGGCTTCTCGCACTCATTATGGTGGCTTCAAAGTCCTGAAATCATCAATTGAAACTCCATTCTTGTTCTCCTTGCGCATGCCATCATCTCCATGCTTGATCTTGCTCCAATGTTCATCCTTCTTGTCCAAGCTAGGCCCTTCATTTGTAAGCAAGACAAATGTATCCAATTTAGGCAGCATCATATTCTCATGAACATTAGATTCATTACCAAGAAACGAAAGTACCTGGTAATTTAATTGGCGTGCGCGAGCTCTAGTAATTGGTCCTGTATGTGTGTCAGTTGGAGCTGTGGGTGTAACCTTGTTAGTGATGTCCTCATCATCCTCCCTGATACAGGGTGGAACCCTAATCAGCGGATCTTTCACGAAATGGAGGGGATCCCACGATGAACACGAAGAACACAATGGGAAACGGGGGAAAACACGAGAGGAAACACACAAGAACAAGTCCAATCACACATCCACTAGACAATCAAACACACAAGATCACAAGATACATGAACAACAAAGGGAAAGATACATGGGTAGAGTTCATCTCCAAGAGGAGGTCTTGAATCCGTGAAGGATCTTCCCGCTAGGGGTCTTGAATCCAAGGTGGATCTTCTCCGTAGAGGGGCCGCGGTCTCTCTCGTGGAGTAGATCCGGGATGGATGAGCAAAGCTCTATCTCTCATATGAGCTAAACCATTGCTAACCCTAAAATGGTGGAGGTGGAGGAGTATATATAGTCTAGGGGCATGAAGGGGTAAGTGAGGGGCGAAACGGGTACATGGGCATCGGCCCGGATACATGCACGCAGGCAAGGCCGGATGTCCGGGCTGGCAGCCGGATGTCCGGGGCTTCGGGGCGAGCCGGATGTCCGGGGTTACGGCCGAATGTCCGGGCTGGCTCGGTCCAGCTTCTGTGAAGGAGGGCCCGGATTTCCGGGAGGAGTGCCGGATGTCCGGCTGTTGCGGAAGCGCCGGATGTCCGGCCTTTGGCCCGGATGTCCGGCCGCTGTAGTATCAGCAGCTCCGTCTTCTTCCGTCTTCTCTTCCAAGCTTCCCTCGCAGATGGTGTAGGTGATCCTTGGCGCTTGCACTCCTCCTCGCCATCCGTGAAGCTCCGACAATACCTATGCATGCACACGAGAGGAGTGTCAAGTAGTATACCATCCTCGAAGGGGTCAAGTGAACACGTGTAAAGGAGATGATTCACCTTTATGTATGAGAAATAGAGGTCACACGTGTCACTTCCCAAGCAGACTCTTGACATGGTGATGTCCATAGGATACACCGTATCACACCCCATCATCGCCACAAGCACTCAAAGGACCAATGACTAGAGCACGCGCACGCGCCATCGAGCACGAGGTGAATTCTCTCCTCTTCGAGTTTCGTTTGGATTCGCATGAGGATTGGGTTCTACCTCACAAGGAGATGTTGTGCATCCTCAGTTACCAAGGAGGTGATCCCATGGACGCAAAGGAGAGCTCATTCAGCCCGGATCGCGTGGAAGCAAACGAAGACCTGCACAACCCGGACCTAGCGGTACTACCGCTACGCCGAAGCGGTACTACCGCACCTGGACAGTCCGGCACCAGCGGTACTACCGCCCCGTAAGCGGTACTACCGCTCGACAAGCGGTACTACCGCTCGAGTGGACGGTACTACCGCCCTGCCTGCGAGCAGCCCTCGGCCCTTGGCCATGTATCCCTCTCTTCTCGTACCCCTTCGTAGGATAAACTATAAATAGACCTTCCCCACTTCCTTGGAAGGGTTAGCAAAGATATTGAGAGACCTTGATACAGGGTGGAACCCTAATCAGCGGATCTTTCACGAAATGGAGGGGATCCCACGATGAACACGAAGAACACAAAGGGAAACGGGGGAAAACACGAGAGGAAACACACAAGAACAAGTCCAATCACACATCCACTAGACAATCAAACACACAAGATCACACGGTACATGAACAACAAAGGGAAAGATACAAGGTAAAGTTCATCTCCAAGAGGAGGTCTTGAATCCGTGAAGGATCTTCCCGCTAGGGGTCTTGAATCCAAGGTGGATCTTCTCCGTAGAGGGGCCGCGGTCTCTCTCGTGGAGTAGATCCGGGATGGATGAGCAAAGCTCTATCTCTCATATGAGCTAAACCATTGCTAACCCTAAAATGGTGGAGGTGGAGGAGTATATATAGTCTAGGGGCATGAAGGGGTAAGTGAGGGGCGAAACGGGTACATGGGCATCGGCCCGGATACATGCACGCAGGCAAGGCCGGATGTCCGGGCTGGCAGCCGGATGTCCGGGGCTTCGGGGCGAGCCGGATGTCCGGGCTGGCTCGGTCCAGCTTCTGTGAAGGAGGGCCCGGATTTCCGGGAGGAGTGCCGGATGTCCGGCTGTTGCGGAAGCGCCGGATGTCCGGCCTTTGGCCCGGATGTCCGGCCGCTGTAGTATCAGCAGCTCCGTCTTCTTCCGTCTTCTCTTCCAAGCTTCCCTCGCGGATGGTGTAGGTGTTCCTCGGCGCTTGCACTCATCGTCGTCGTCCGTGAAGCTCCGACAATACCTATGCATGCACACGAGTGGAGTGTCAAGTAGTATACCATCCTCGAAGGGGTCAAGTGAACACGTGTAAAGGAGATGATTCACCTTTATGTATGAGAAGTAGAGGTCGCACGTGTCACTTCCCAAGCAGACTCTTGACATGGTGATGTCCATAGGATACACCGTATCAGCTCCAGGCCCCGGACATCCGGCCCCTGGGCGTTCAACTACAGAAGGCCGCCTGCAGCAGAAGCTACAGGGCCCGGACATCCGGCCAGGGCCCGGACATCCGGCCAAGCACGGCCCGGACATCCGGCCCCGGGCCCGGAAATCCGGCCCCGGGCCCGGAAATCCGGCGCCTCTGTCCAGAGAGCGCCCGAGGCTCGACCGCCCCAGCCCGGACATCCGGGCCCCCGCCCCGGACATCCGGCGCCCCGCGAAGCCCCGGACATCCGGCCCGCCGTCCGGATGTCCGGCCCCTGAAATGCCTGCGCGCATCCCCTGGGCTGAGGCCCATGTACCCATTCGCCCCGTAGACTATATATACTCCTCTCCTCATTCCGTTTAGGGTTAGCTGTGGTTTAGCTCATTTGACACTTGTGTGGATTTCTCCCACGAGACGGTGCGCCTCTACGGAGAAGATCCACTTCGGATTCAGGACCTCCTTCATCGGAGAAGATCCCCCGGGATATCAAGACCTCCTCCGGGAGAAGACTATCTGTATCACCGTTGTTGACCTTGGATCATGGATCTCAACCTTGTATCGCGAATCTAGCATTTGTGTGATTGCTTTCGTGTTGATTGAGTGTTTTCCTCTTGTGTTTCCCCCATCTTTCCCTTGTGATTCCCCGTGTTCATCGTGTGCCAACCTCCAAACGTGAAAGATCCGCTGATTAGGGTTCCACCCTGCATCACTGTGCAGTACCCCAAACAAAAGGCACATCCTTCTTTGTAAGCTCATTGAGAGGTGCAGCAATGGTGCTGAAATCTCTCACAAAACGCCGATAGAATCCAGCGAGGCCAAGGAAACTCCTCACGTGTGTGACCGTTTTGGGCTGCGGCCAACTCTCAATAGCTTCAATCTTGGCTTTATCAACCTCAATTCCCTGTGGAGTAACAACATAGCCAAGAAAAGATACTCGGTCGGTGCAAAAGGTGCACTTTCCAAGGTTACCAAATAAACGTGCATCACGTAGAGCAATAAAAACAGCACGTAAATGTTCCAAATGTTCCTCCAAAGATCTGCTAAAAATCAATATATCATCAAAGTATACTACCACAAATCGTCCAATGAAAGCACGTAAAACTTCATTCATTAATCTCATGAAAGTACTAGGTGCATTAGTTAACCCAAAAGGCATGACTAACCACTCATATAATCCAAACTTAGTTTAAAATGCTGTTTTCCATTCATCTCCCAATTTCATACGAATTTGATGGTATCCTGATACAGGGTGGAACCCTAATCAGCGGATCTTTCACGAAATGGAGGGGATCCCACGATGAACACGAAGAACACAAAGGGAAACGGGGGAAAACACGAGAGGAAACACACAAGAACAAGTCCAATCACACATCCACTAGACAATCAAACACACAAGATCACACGGTACATGAACAACAAAGGGAAAGATACAAGGTAAAGTTCATCTCCAAGAGGAGGTCTTGAATCCGTGAAGGATCTTCCCGTTAGGGGTCTTGAATCCAAGGTGGATCTTCTCCGTAGAGGGGCCGCGGTCTCTCTCGTGGAGTAGATCCGGGATGGATGAGCAAAGCTCTATCTCTCATATGAGCTAAACCATTGCTAACCCTAAAATGGTGGAGGTGGAGGAGTATATATAGTCTAGGGTCATGAAGGGGTAAGTGAGGGGCGAAACGGGTACATGGGCATCGGCCCGGATACATGCACGTAGGCAAGGCCGGATGTCCGGGCTGGCAGCCGGATGTCCGGGGCTTCGGGGCGAGCCGGATGTCCGGGGTTACGGCCGGATGTCCGGGCTGGCTCGGTCCAGCTTCTGTGAAGGAGGGCCCGGATTTCCGGGAGGAGTGCCGGATGTCCGGCTGTTGCGGAAGCGCCGGATGTCCGGCCTTTGGCCCGGATGTCCGGCCGCTGTAGTATCAGCAGCTCCGTCTTCTTCCGTCTTCTCTTCCAAGCTTCCCTCGCAGATGGTGTAGGTGATCCTTGGCACTTGCACTCCTCCTCGCCATCCGTGAAGCTCCGACAATACCTATGCATGCACACGAGAGGAGTGTCAAGTAGTATACCATCCTCGAAGGGGTCAAGTGAACACGTGTAAAGGAGATGATTCACCTTTATGTATGAGAAATAGAGGTCACACGTGTCACTTCCCAAGAAATAGAGGTCACACGGGACAAGTAATCGTGAAAGAAAGAAAGCAATATCACTAACAAGGCATATATAACATGAGGCATGGCAATTTGGCTATCGTGAAAGAAAGCAATATCACTAACATGTGCGCGATCAAGGGGTCCAAGATGACAAATAAGTCTCATGGTGCAAGCAACACATGTAGTATGATCCACAATAGTCATGCTCATGGTTTTTGGGTTCTCGAAAGAGAAGGATATTGATACGGTGTATCCTATGGACATCACCATGTCAAGAGTCTGCTTGGGAAGTGACACGTGTGACCTCTATTTCTCATACATAAAGGTGAATCATCTCCTTTACACGTGTTCACTTGACCCCTTCGAGGATGGTATACTACTTGACACTCCTCTCGTGTGCATGCATAGGTATTGTCGGAGCTTCACGGATGGCGAGGAGGAGTGCAAGCGCCAAGGATCACCTACACCATCTGCGAGGGAAGCTTGGAAGAGAAGACGGAAGAAGACGGAGCTGCTGATACTACAGCGGCCGGACATCCGGGCCAAAGGCCGGACATCCGGCGCTTCAGCAACGGCCGGACATCCGGCACCCCTCCCGGAAATCCGGGCCCTCCTTCACAGAAGCTGGACCGAGCCAGCCCGGACATCCGGCCGTAACCCCGGACATCCGGCTCGCCCCGAAGCCCCGGACATCCGGCTGCCAGCCCGG